>JAJTUV010000227.1:600000-908837 GCA_021653895.1 Mastomys natalensis | reverse complement strand
CTTTTTTTCTTTTCTTTTTTTTTTTTTAGTTGCTGAAGGATAAAAGGAAACCAAAAGTCACCCGGGTAGTGACTCACGTTTTTACCTTGCAATGGAGAGTGATTCGGGGTAAAAAATTCTGGAGGAAGTCAGTTTATCTCCTCAAAACAGAAAAGCCCAATCAAGCATTGTCTGATTAATTAGAGACACTTGGAAAAAAAAGTGCTATCAAGGCCCACAGCTGTAATCAATTTAATCAACATGCAAAGAGCCAATCTATGGTTTTCTTGATTAACAAAGCTGAATGTGAAACAGAGAAGAGTGACATTGTAGTGCCATTAGCTAAATCTGCAAACTGAGAATTTTCCCTAAATAATTCAAAGTCAAGTAAGGGCAAAGCCAAAACTCATCCTGTCTCAAGCTAAGAGCTCCATAGGCCTGGGTATTCTGTGTTAAAAAAAAAGAGGTACAGATGAGACATGAACACAGACTGCCCAGTGAGGACACACGCACAAAATCAACCCTCGCCACACGGTGTCCCGAAGTAAAAATCTACCACACTGTGGAAATTTGGGTGGTGGTTAAGTTGAAATTCCAGAAAGAGCTCCCGAGTGGAGCAGCCTCGCGTGGCATCTTTACAAGCTTTAAGGCAAGAGCATGCTGAATGCATTCTAACTCAGCCTTTGGAAACTCAAGAGCAAAAAACTGCAGCCTTTTCTAACCTGAGAGAATTAATTGTCCTAAAATTAGAATACAAATACAAATTCATTTAAACCTTCCCAGGAGATTTAGCAGTCCTTAGAGAGTAGGTGGGGTCTAATTCAGTGCTGTGATTCAGCCCCGAGGTATCACGTCCCTCACTAAGTGTGTTGGGTTCTCAGAAATGGCATTTGCATAGTAGTTTCCATTTTCCTTTGGAATGTTTGGCTATACTTTGTTTCAGTATTCAATAAAACAAGGGTATGTTGAAAAAAGGCTCTATCAGGTGGATGATATTTTGCACCCCCTCCTCACCCTCGTGTTGACTGGCTGCATAAGAAAATAAAGAGCTGAGAAAGCTGACAGGATATTCCACTGACGAGATTAATTTTTCCCGCAGTTGCAGAGTGCGTTAATTGTAACATTTCAGTTAATGAGAAATATTGTGATAGGATGCCGATGTGCGCGACAAATGGACTTTTAAACAGATACGAGGGGAAAATGCTATTTTCAAAAAACACTTGAGATGAAATGATCCTGTGGCACGGGCAGGGGCCATTCCTGCGAGCCCATTAGGCTTCTGAGGAAGGGTAATAACTCTTTCCAGTGGCCAGGCTGGCGGAGGCACTGCAATTATTCAGTGTTACCACAGCAGCTATTCAGCTTCACGAGGTTCTCATTCTGCAAAAGCAACATGCAGAACTGGGAAACAGAGCGACAGACACTGCAGGGTCAGAGAGAGCATTCGGACTGCATCAGACCCAGAACTGCACCTGTGAACTTTGCATGGAAAGGTGCACCAGTAATAATTCAGGGACTGACCGCAATGCAAGCTGTAGCCAGGAAAGAGTTTCTCTTGCTCCTTTTAGACAACTTGCTCTTTTCCTCAGGGCCACCAGATGGCGACGCTACAGCTCAAAATGCAAGTTTGATCCATGTATGAATGGAAACACTCAGTATGTACTCCTCAGCTATCCAGGGTCTTTTCTAAATATTGTATTTGACAAATTCATCCATGCTTTTGGGTGTAATTAGTATTCTGTCTTGTGAATACAGCACGGTTTAGTTATCTCTTCTAGCATACAAAGCCAGTTCTCTCCAGCTTGTGGCCGTTATGCGGCTTGGGGTCTGCAGATCAACTGGCAGTACACAATGAGAAGACAGAGCTTATTGACAGTGCAGGTGGAGTTCATCAGTAATGAACGACACACTGAATAACCAGGGATAAAGGCTCACAGAGCGACCGAACAGGGAGGATGAGCCCCAGGGTTCCATGGGAAAGTTAGGAAGGACTTTTGACATTAATAGGGTGTCTATATAGCTAAATTAGCAAGAAATTCCCTTGGGTGCTGGTGACTAATGGCAGCTGGGTTTCAGGTGCTGCTTTAGATAAGGAAAAAGCCATAGCAGTTTTAGGGGAGTGGAGTGGACACTTAACCTTTAGATGTGACTTTGGATGCACACCTCTGGGTGCCTTTTTATTGGCTATGTATGAGGAGAGTTATTGCTGGATGAAAAGCTCTGATATGTTCAGCTTGTCTGAAACAGGTTTCCAAAGCAGTTATATCAACTTATATCCCCCTGGCAGTGCATCGTCAATCCACCATCAGTGTGCTCACAGACCTCCAACAGGACATTCCATTCCCTTCCTGCAGTGTTCACGCCTTCTTGGCAGGGTATCTATATCCACCGAGGCATTTACATGCTATATTCAACCTACCCAGCAGTGTACTCTCACCTGTTGGCAGTGCACACACAGTGTCCCAAGCACAGGGTATTTCTATATGCCTTGTCAGTCTTGGCCACTTTATCTTTCTTTTGGGTTGTCTCTATTTTCTTTCCTACGGATTTGTGTTTTGTTTATATATTGTAGGCTGTAACCCTTGTATTGCAAATATTCTATTCTGTGGTCTGTCTTTTACCTGAAGTAGTGTCCTTTAATAAATTCCCAATCTCTTCCTACCCTGAGGTTATGAATCTAGTTCTCAGTGCTGACCTTGTAAAGCATACAGTGTGGAGGGCGGGACAACCAGCAACCAACAAATCACGTGACAATGTAGAACTGCTAAGAAGTTCATGTTGCAGGATGCTTGACAGGTAGCACAGAAGCTGAAAGGCTGTGAACTAGGCAAGGTGGACACAGTGAAGATGGAAGGCACTGTGGGGGAAAAGGCACACACAGGTAGAGGGGAGGGCCAGCATGGCTTGCACACAAACCCCTAAAAGGAAAACTGTATGAAATAAGGTTGTACCAGCAGGCAGGGTCCTGGCCACTCAGTCTTGTGATCTGTATCCTGTGAGTGAAAGGTTTGAATGAGGAGGAGGCAGCTCAGATATGTGTTTACAAAGATCATTCTAACCGTTCTATGGGGAACGGGCTGTGGTGAAAGGCAACAGCAATGCACGGAGATTCCCTATTAGTCTATTGCAACAGTCCAAGGGAAAGACAGTGAGTGGTCTAGGTGGCTAGACAGTAAATGTAAGCCATTAGTGTGACAGGAGAACTACAAATGTGGACAGGATCCACCCCATACCACGAGGTGTAGTGTCCTGATGACGCTTAGCTGCAGTCCAAATGGTTTGGATTACATCTAAATTGTGTTGTACAGCTGAGAGGACAGCAACTGTGTTAGCCCAACAGTGTGCCAAGGGAGCTGGGCAGGACTATGTCATGGCCGGAAGGATCCAAGTAGACCATGTAAGAGACTGGAGAGTGAATGAAACGACTCAGATGCACTACTAAAGAAGATGTGAGGAAGGCAATGGCTCAACATACTGTTCTGGGGAGAAGTTAGAGGGAGGCTCATGAAGTTTGGCATCAAGGTTTCTTGTTATCTTATCTGATAACGAAGGAAATGCCTGATGGTGTGCCAAGCCTGTTTCCTGGCACAGATGAGCAGAGTTTGAAGAGACTCTGGGTAAATCACCTCCTTAGTCTTCCTGTGATGCTTGGATGCTTCATATTCTGATTTTTTTCTCTATCCCCAGTTTACTACTGACACCCTATTATTACTGTTTGAAATCATGAAACCTTTTGTATTTTTAATGAAATTAATGCCACTTATGAAAATATTTATGAGAGGCCCCATGTATGATCTCACTGAACCCTTGTAGCAAGCCTGGAAAAAAAAGTAACTCCTTTTGGATAACTGAAGTGATGCTTGGAAAGGCTGAATAATTTTCCAAGAATACAAACCCACATTTATTGCCAGATACTGTGCTATAACCAGAGCATTACACCACCTCCAAAACACACTTGTTCTATGTGCCAATGCCAAACAATAACTAAAACCATTTTGTTACTAATTTATTGGCTATAATGAGTGGGGTGGCTGGCAGCATGCCAAAGAAGGAGAACGTGTAAGTGTCAACCAAACACAGCCTGAACATCTGAAGGGCTGGAGATATTGGGCAGACAGCGTCATTAACTCCTGATGACAGACTAGGCAAGGGCGCAGGACACAGCAAGCTGCCTCCACCAGGCACACCTCAGATGCCACTTCCTTGACGTGCTCTTCGAGTCGCACCTTTACGTATTCTAACATGGGAGTGCTAATTTTGGAATAGGAAAAGTCCACAACCATGCTGAATCCTGGTAAGTCGTACACACATGCACACACATGCACGCATGCACACATGCAGGCACACACTATAATTTGAACTGTTAGCATCTAGAATTCAAGTGGTGGCTACTGGGGTTAGGTACAAGGTTTTTTTCCCTCTTAATATTGTTATTGATTATTTGGGAATTTCACATAATGTACCCTGATCATACTTCCTAGTCCTCCCAGTCCATCCCCCCACCTTTGTGACCTCTTCCCCACAAAAGAAAAAGAAGAAAATAACCAAGTCTATTTTGTGTTGTTTTATTACTCCCAGTGGCCAGCCCCTCAAAGAAAGCGGAGTCCTTCCCCACCCCTCCCTGGCCAGAAGAGCTACACTTTAGCATTCCTATACAATTTTTAAGAATTTTCTTCAATGGTTTCCCATCTTCACTGTTTCTTTTGGGTGGGAGGTGAAGGTGGGAGGAACTACACAGCAAATATTAGCTCCTTTCAAGTGCCATTACATGCCATTACATAAAGCCATCACTGGCAAACCAAGAGATGACATGAAACAAACCACGATGCATTTGTACTAGGCACAAGTGCTAAGATGTTAGAACAAACACTGCTCAAAACGTCAGAGACAGTCTTGGTGCTGCAAGTCCATCCTTGTCCTGACAAGTTAGACGTGTGCTGTTCACATCTCACATCTGTTTACATAAAACATTAATTCCGTTAAATTTCTTTTGATGAATATTTGCAATGATACATAATAAAAGTGATAGATTTCATTGCTATGACAGAGTGAGCACTCAAACCGACCCCATTTCATCCCATGAGAAGACAGAGGCTTATTCATAGATACTCTTCAATCGCCACAAAAGGCTAAAAAATGACAATGAAAGCCAATGAGGACAGGTGACATGTCACTAAACATGGCTGGTAGAAGACAGGTGGTGGTGGTTTTTTCCTTTTTTGATTGAAATGCCTCAAGACCCACAGGAGGCTTTGACATACTTAAAACACAATTAAAATTAGGCTTGGAAGGAGAAACAGGCGCTGTGGAGAGATGTTGGAGGGAAGCCATGCACATGGCAGCTTGGGAAAGGCCAGGTATACTTGTTGTGAGGGCACCGCTGTGACATCTTAGAGGGTGCTCTTTCCTAATTCAGAAGCTACTAATTTTAATAGAGAATAGCCCAAGGCATTTTTTTAAGGTCAAACTAGAAATATGTTGATGATTTTAAAAATGCAAGCCAAGTGTGTTATTATATGACAGCCGCAGTGTTATTGTAGTTTAAGAATATCATTAAATCAGCACAAACCCACGCTTATCGTTTCCTGCACATTTTTCACCACGCTGCCTTCTGACTGAGTAATCAGCTCATTTGCTCCTCGACTCACAATCCCTCCAAGTGACAGATCCATTCCTTCCCTAATACAGAAGGTCTTCATTTACCGTGCGCCTCGCCCACAGCACTTTCCGGACACACGCTCTCAGAATGCAGAGGCTGTCACGAGGGCAGCTGCCCTCCTTCATCTCCCACTTCTTCCATTAGTCCAGGAGGCCACAATCAGAGCCTTTCCTGGACTCTGACTATGCATTAATTGTATTTGGAGAATGAAGGCAGTTTTTGTTTTCAGTAAAGAGTCTTTGGGAGGGCAAATTGTGAAAAACAAGGTAAGTGTACTCTTTGCTAAGCCAAAAACTGACCAGACCATGCTGAAAATTTCTTTTATTTCTAGTGGCCAACGAGTAGTTTCAACACTTGTGAGAAGAGAAGAATCATCTCTAATTGAGAGAGAATCCCATGCACAAGAGGAAGCATTATTAGCATAATGTGTATCTGCCACACACATGAACTGAAAAAATACAAGGCCATGTGAGATTCTAGCTTTTAACTGTGTTCAGTAAGTAATAATAAAGCCACCTACAATTTGCCATTTCTCTTTGTTACTGAGCCATGTATCCTTGTGACAATCCAGGAGTCCCGATTATTAACTCAAAAACTAAGAGCAAAGAAGTGGTTCATAGCAAAATATAGGACCTATTTCCTGATAAGTCTGTTTAAGAATGATTCTTTCCCCTATGACTATACACACCCAACACCCAACACTGTCTTCTTGTTCTGAGCACCAAATTGCATCTGATTCGCCTTAATGGATAGCAAGGGTTGCAAAGCCTTTTAAAAATCAATGGGCAAGAAAGAGTCAATACAACAGTAATGTTTGCATTAGTTCAATCAAGTCAGCTAAGAGTTGTTTGCCTTTTCACCTTGGAGTCATTTGAAACAGGCCAAACATTTGATTCACATGGGGTTTATTATACTGAGTGGGATTTTATGTGTAATGAACATCATAAAATAAAGCTATAAGTGCCAATAAACATAATATATTGCTAAAATGAGAAATCATGTTTTAACTTCAATCAATTAAAAACATAATGTTTTTCATTAAGAGCAATGAAAAGAAATGCAGGGAAGAAACAGGCAACGTCAAACGGAAGTAGAGTCTGCACATGAGCACCAGTTTTGTAAGGCTGTCATCCCTCCCCCCACCCCCACATCCGCCTCCGTGTCAGGCTTGGTGTGCTCCTCTCCCCTCAGCCCCGCCCCTCACTTGCCTGTACACCAATGCAGGACACACAGGGTGGACCTGACCCCTTGGGACGTCCTCAGGCTCATGGAGGGCACATTTAGGTCATGGGGTGAGGGTTTCAGAAACAGCAAGCACCACTGAAGCTAAGGGATGAAGTACACTTTAAATTGCTCAGGCTGGTGGTTGCTTTTCTTTTCTTTTTTTTCCATTTTTATTGGTTATTTTATTTATTTCCATTTCAAATGTTATCCCCCTTCCCAGTTTCCCCTCCACAAGCCCCATATCCCCTCCTCCTCCCTGCTGCCTCTATGAGGGTGCTCCCCCAGCCGCCCACCCAATCCTGTCTCAGCGGCCTTGTGTTCTCCTGGGTCATCAAGCTTCCACAGGACCAAGGGGCTCCCTTCCCAGTGATGCCAGATAAGGCCATACTCTGCTACATATGCAGCTGGAGCCATGGGTACCCCCTGTGTACTCTTTGGTTGGTGGTTTAGTCCCTGGGAGCTTTGTAGGGGGTCGTCTGGTTGGTTGATACTGTTGTTCTTCCTATGAGGTAGCAAACTCCTTCAGTTCCTATAGTCCTTGTCCTAACTTCCCCATTGGGGTCCCTGCACTTAGTCTAATGTGTGGCTGTGTACATCCGCATCTGTATTGGTCAGGCTCTGGCAGAGCCTCTCAGGGGACAGCTATATCAGGCTCCTGTCAGCAAGCTCTTTTTGGCATCAGTAATAGTACCTGAGTTTGGTGTCAGCAGATGGGATAGATTCTTAGGTGGGGCAGTCTCTGGATGGTCTTTCCTTCAGTCTCTGCTCTACTCTTTGTCCCTGCATTTCCTTTTGACAGGAGGGATTATGGATTAATATTTTTGAGGTGGGTGGCCTCATCTCTCACCTGGGGCTGTGCCAATTCACTGGATATAGTTTATATAGGTTCTATCACCCCTTTGTTGGGAATTTTGGCTAAAGTCCTCGCTGTTGGGTCCTGGGAACCTCTTGGGTCCCTGGCACCTGGGACTTTCTAGTGGCTACTCCCAGTTCCCCTTCCCCACTTCTCCACACCCACTTTCAAACAAGGAAGCTCGTCTGCATTGCATTACAAAATGAATGATGAGACAGTAGGTTTAGAGACATGACTGGCTGTGGACACTTGACAATAATTATGGTCTTCCATTTCTTAGGATATGTGTCATTCTCCGAGATTTTGACCCGCATTCTCTCCTGCCCTGCCCCTTTATCTCTAGCTATAGACTAGAATTACTACTTACTCTTGCTAAAGGATTTTATTAGTCTAAAACCTAGAATCTTTTAATTAGAAATGGAAACTGTTTGAATGGTAAACAATTACTTTGGTAATTAGTATCTTTGCACTGGACTATGGGCCACAAGCATGTGGTTCCCCATCCAGACGAATAGCAGTGGATAGGAGGCCCGAGGGACCACACTCTGCTAGTTAGAGATGCTTGGATTCTTCAGGGGTGTGTCATTTCAGACATAGAGGTTTTGGGTTAAGTGGGAGCAGAAGATGCTCTCTACTGCTGTGAAGGGTTTTATAAAATTGCAACTTTGGGAAACATGGCAGTAAGTAAAATACTGGTTATGTTTCCCAGTCTTAATCCACACTGTGGAGAAACCAGAAGACTTAGGCTGAGTAATGTGGTGAGTACCAGAAGCCTAAGAGAGAGCTAGTCACCACCAAGGTTGTGAAGAATAGGGTCACTCTGCTTAGAGGCAGGTCCTGGAATAAACAGAGAAGATAGCAAAGACAAAGTCATCTTGATAGGTGGGCAGGGGTACCAAGGTTGCCAGTCGTTTGCTGCTATGGCTAGTTAGGGTCTGGGATTTGAGCAAAGGATTGAAAAATGGATGGACAGGTCAGCAAGAGTCAAAGGCAGTGGAGGAAGATGTGGCAGGCAGGTGACCACGAGCTGTCCGCTCTTCATCCATACGGTTCTTCAGATAAATTGCTGAACAGCCCAGGGGAAGAGATGGTTGTCTGAGTTGGGTGGGTTACTGCCCTGGGTTATGAGTGGCTGGAGGTGAAAAGCACAAAGATTCTCAAGGGATTTGGTTTGTTTCTGGGAATCTTCTCCCTGGAGGCTTTCTCTGAGGTAGCACAGAGGCAAGAAAAGTCATTCTGAAATCTGGCATTGGCGGGAGATTGGAGAGAAAAGGGCTCAGATGTCTTAAACATCTGTTCTCAGAGCAGTGGTCTCGAGAATCTCTTCACAAAAAGGGTAGGGTGGGAGGAAGATGCTTGAATTAAAAGTGCTATCCGCAGGCTCAGGTTTTTACCCTTTTCTTACTCACATATATGTGCATTTAGATCTATACACATAGACACAACTGTGCATCTTTAAAACAATGCTCCATTTGCTTATCTAGACCAGTGAGGGCTACCTGCACCTTCTTCAGCAGAGGTAACCCAAGTACATGGCTAACGAGTGACGCTGACTTCTTAAAGCAGATATGAATGACCAGTTGAGACAAACAGACCTTTTCCAATAATCAAACAAAAAAACATACTAACATTCACAATAAGCAGTTTCCTTTCCCATTGTATCCCAGGTACCTCCACTTGTCTCTCCTTCTCCTCTTTCCCTCACTCCCTTAACTCAAAGGCTGATGGCGCACCTATTCTCACCCAGACAATAATACAGGCAAGAGGGAGAAACAGATAAGAGACAGAAAGTGTGTTAGTCAGCTTTCCATCACTGTAACAAATACCTAAGCTAAAAGCAAGAAGGGTTTATTTGGCTCAGAGACAAGAGATTTCAATTCTTTGTTATTGGCTTTGTTGATCTAGACCAGTATCCCACCCCACAGTGAGGGACATGCATCAGACTGCTCACACTATGACAAACAAGAGGTGCACACACACACACACACACACACACGAGAGAGAGAGAGAGAGAGAGAGAGAGAGAGAGAGAGAGAGAGAGAGAGAAGCAAGAAAGGAGAAGAATGAGGAGTATTAAGAGGAGGATGAGGAGGGGAGAGCAGCTTGAGTCTCAACATTGCTCGCCCTCAAGGGCACACCTCTAATGGTGTGATTCCTCCAACTAGGGCTTCACATAAAAAGCTTCTACTCCTCCCCAATGGTACCAAGGTTAGACACAGGCCTTGAACACACGAGCAGTGGAGCTCTAAATATGGAGAATCGGAGCCTCAGACAACTATGAATCTGTAGTAATGGAACATCAAAATCAAGAGGTGCTGATGTCTTTTCCCATAGAGAGATAGCAAGAGAAATGAATTGATCATTCTGATTGAGCAGTCCGTGCATCTGTATGTGCAGATCAAGACAGAATGCAAACCCAGGCAGCAGGAAGAACAGTAAGAACAAAAGAGGAATGACATGTTTGTTGAGGAAGGAGAGTCTCAGTTCTCTGTTTTGAGATGATCCAGATGTGAGAAGGCAAAGAGGAGCCTGGGTGCAAGCTCCATGGACTTATTTGCACATTGTCTCTTTTTTTGTGCCAGAGGAAACGGGGCTTGAGCGCTAGAAGGGGCGGGGGCCTTAGGCAGAATCCTGACAAGTGGGAAGAGAGAAATAAAGGAGGCTGAGTAGCCTGGGCACGCTACGATGACCGGCCCGCTTGCTTCCACCAGGTGGGCTGAGCCAGCAGGAACTGAGGTCATGGGTTATTAATCTTTTGTCAGAGTCTTCAGGGCTTTATCAGATAATTGCAGTTATAAGTATGTTCATACCACACAAAAATGTGGAAGAGTGGCAAAGGATTTAGATCCTAACATAATCTGCAATAATGACATTTAAAGAAACAACAACAACAATAGCAAAACCCAACCAAAAACTCCAACTCAAAGCAAACACTTTAGAAAGCCATGGCATTTGCTGCTGCTTGGGGACTTGAACTGTTTTCGATATTGTTTGTTTCCATAAACATTTAGAACCTTAGGAAGCCTTTGAGCCCATTCCTTCCTCTCTCTAAATTTACAATAGGTTGTAAAATAGCAGCTAGCATCACTATTCCACAGGTAAGAGTGACAGTCAACTCTATCCACATGAACACGCTACCAGTATGCAATCACAGTTTATTTCATAAAATTCATTCCTGAGCTAAAGTACCCTCTACTGTTCTGAGAAGTCTACATAAACATAGAAATAGCTGTGCCTAAGGGACGGCTCTAAACCCGAAAGCCCAGAGATGGTATTTTGAAATAAATGACCTGAGGCTGCAAACGGCATCCATTTTGCTCTGTTTGGCAGCATGCAAGTTTACATGCTAGGGAACATTTCTCAACATGAATGAACTGTGAAATTGTTTCCTCCTGCTCCACACTCCTCTAAATTGTATTAGATTATGTTAGCCATTTCTACACCTTGTAAACGCTGTCAGTGCCCCACGAGGTAGCATCAGAAGACGGGGAGGGAAGGGCCCTCGCGTCTGAGAGACTGCCTAAATATCAGTTGATGCATTAGGAAAAAATAATGGGAAATACCACCCCCTGCCTAAAGATGCATGGGAAAATGGCTCTGCTGCCGGGGTATGTGATGAGGCGAACCATATACATTTCACTTCCTAGACTGTAATTTTCCTGGGAAAATGATTACCATTGCATCCTACCTTGATCCAGTGTCAAGCACTGCCCCGAGAGCACAAGTGAATGATTTCACTGCGAGGAAAACAAGCTATGACTGTATTCAGTGTTTTAGCTCTTTCCAACCTGAAGCCAACTTTCCATCACCTGAATTTGCTTGCTTTGTGGGTTGTATATTATCTCTGATATTAATCTGCACACCCAAAATAAAGAGAGCAATTATGTTTCAGAAGTGAAAATCTTTCCAGAACAAAATGTAAATGAAAGACCCTGAGGATGCTGACTGTTCTGTTACATGAATGAAGTTAATTGAAAGTTGACTCTAATTCTGTACATCTGTGCACACAAGGATATGCAATTTAAAAGTCTTAGGTTCTTGGATGCTTGCAGTAGTTGCAGCATCCCACAGAGCTGAATGTGGTCACTTGTTACAGGGCCACACTCTGCTGTTCTGTTGGTGGGGATATATGCAGATGCTTCCCGACTCAGGTCTGATTATAATCATACTAACGCCCACTTTTTACCCACAACTCACACTCTCCCCATGCAAAACCTCCCATCTAGGACTCAGGTTAGATGTTCATTTATCCATGAGGGTACACTTAGAGACTTAGCTTCTCATATCTTGTTTCATATTTACTATCTGTCCCCCTAACTGTAAAGTCCTATATATTTTGAGATATAAAGTGTAGGGTATGGTTTATATGAAACACAATGAATATCAATCCAAAGCAGAACGCTAGCCTTCGATTTAAATTAAATCACATGTATCACATTAATCATTCCATCCCGTTCTATATGAGGATGACACATGCTGATCTCAGGATTTTATCATCTTCTGTATTTACAGACCAACAATGCCTTTCTCTCAATGCTCCAGGCTGCTGAATTTATGAATCAGGAGCTAAGGCACATAAGCTATAGGCTTTTTGAAGTTATATTTTATATATATATACATATATATGTATGTATATGAAACTGGCTAACTTGCTAGCAAATGCTGTTGAAAATACCTTCTATTTTTTTTTTTTTTTAGTTTGTTCTTCTAAACTTCATTATGTAGAAATGCAAACCAGTTTTTCCTAAGTGAATGAACTACACTTGGTTGCATAAAAAAATGTCTGTTCTGTTGGTGAATTTTCTTGTATTGTATCTTTTGGAATGAATCTGGAAAAGGGATAGTTAGAGTCACATATTACCCTATCAAAATGTCCATCACTCATCCAGCTTGGTGAAATAAACACAAACCATGTGACTCTTCATTCATAGTGGGAATGAGTCATGTGGAAGTCAGAATCCTACAGTTGGACCTGACAGCATTAACTCCAAGTTTTTCTTTTGATGATGAAACGAGGGTCCCTTTCTTCCTCTTCTGAAGTCAAGGCTGGAATCTAGCATTTCCTACCGCCATTCTCACTGTTCAAACTACAAATTCTTGAGTTCTTCCAGTTAGGATTAAAGTTGGGTTTCTAGCTTTTTTACATACAGAAAAGAAATTGATTATGCAAGTTTCCAAGTGGCATCTTCTCCTTCCTCCCTTCCTTCCTGTTTTCTATCCATCCATTCATCCACCCACCCATCTATTAATCTATGTATCTATCTATGTATCTATCTATGTATCTACCTATGTATCTACGTATCTATCTACGTATCTATTCGTACGTATTATGTATGATATGTATGTATGTATGTATGTATCTATCTATCTATCTATCTATCTATCTATCTATCTATCTATCTATGTGACAATTCCTTTTTATATACACTGAAATTGTAGTTTCAATTTTAAACTCATTATTTGTGACAGTGACAAGTCTCCAAGTTGTGCATGGACCAGGAACACAAGGATGAGTGCTAATTTCTACTCATGTCATAAATATTCCCAGCTCTAATAAAAGTCCTCTAAGCCATGCAGATGGTCTCCCAGGAGCCCTGTTAGCACCTTTCCATGGCTTAGCTCACTATTCATTGCAGATTTGACCAGAAATTGGATTCTTGGTCCAATCTAAGCCAATCACCTTGAAAGTAGAAATTGAGATTCAGACATAGTTTGTTAGCCTCCATATGCAGACTGAACTATAATATATAATCTGGCACCGTTGGACAGACATATTGGGAATGAGAAGTAGACAGAGCTAATGATCAGAGAGAAGACTGGGCCAGAAGGGAGAAAGGAAACAGAGATGGTGAAGGGACCCTGCCTGGCTGCCTGCTGGCTTTTTAGTTCCCAGTCTGTCCTGAGAGTTGACTGCCCCATTCTAGTATGCAACATGGTATTCTAATTGAACACATTCCTTCTGCTTCTTTCTCTCCCTTCCCAGCTCTCTCAACACTGCAAAGTTGTCTTTGCATCAGGTCATGGTGGTCTGAACTCAAACACGATGTAACAAACATCACTCTGGAGCCAGAGAGCAACGTTCTCCTTGCTGTCAGCCTACTGCGCTGGGCAGCCCACAGAGATGCATTCCTGTAACTAAGTCTGTTAGCAGAGCTGGAGATTCACTGGCTTCCAATAACTCTCGAGTGCATAACAAACAGTAATGAAGTAATGATTTATTGGAATAAACTAGCTTCCATAAATATGTATAAGAAGGCAGAAGTATTACAATACTATATACATTTTAGTCCAGACTGTCTCCTGACTTGCAGCAATCTGCCTATCCTAGCCTCTTGTGGACTGGTGATTATATGTGTTTTACAATATCATTCAGATTTCTTTATTCCTGACCAATCTAAAATTATGTTAACAAGTGATCCAGATGCCAACAATATTTTTTGTAATGGATCAAATATTTTGGGATTACAAAATCACAAATTTATGAAAAAAGTGAATTGTCATTTGAACTTTTATACAGTATCTTGTTAAATTTAAAGGAGTATAAAACACTCATATTCAAGACATCGACAACCTATTAAGATGGCATGGTTATGAAAATCATAAGTTACTGTTCATAAAGAGCTTGCCATGTGTTAGCAACTGCGCTAAGAAGTTTTCATTTATTTGCCCTTTTGAACTTCCTCAAAATATCATGAAGTAATTACTGTGCTTGAGTGACCTTATGTTAGATGTCTTGCTCAAAACCCTGCAGCCTGGTAGCTGAACACAGGTGGATTGTTCCTGCTACTATACAGTTTGGATAAGAAAAGTGGATGACAGCTGTATATGTAGGGGAGGATGACAGTGTCAGGCAAAGGTGGGTGAGGAAGTCCTTGGTCCATTGAAGGCTGGACCCCCCAGTGTGGGGAAAATTGTGGGTGAGGAGGTGGGAGTGGGAGGGTGAGTGGGGGCATATCCTCATAGAAGCAGGAGGAGGGGGGATGGGATGGGGGTTCCTGGGTGGGGGGAAAGGGGATTACATCTGAAATGTAAATAACATATCCAATAAAAAAAAAAAAAAAAAAAAAAAAAAAAAAAAAAACCTCACCACCACCACCAACAAAAACAAAGAAAAGAGGATGAAGTAAAACTTCAAAAGAAATGAACTCTGGCTGAACATTGGCAGAGGCAGATGGATCTCTGTGAGTTCAAAGCCAGCCTGATTTATACAGAAAGTTTCAGGACAGCTGTTACATGGTAAGACTTTTGTTTCAAAAGTGAACCAAACCAAACAGTCCCTCAAACAAAGAAACTACAAGAAGAACAACCACCACCACCACCACAACCAAATAAGGACCCTGGGAGACGCTTGGAGAGCTCAGCAAATACATTTTATGTAACCAAGAATAACCTTCTAAGTCAAAGGGCTTAAATTAAAACCATGTACTTATGATTATACATAATTATACCAATAACATGGTAATTAAAACAATGTAGGTTATTGATGATTCTTACCGAGGGTTAGATGGAGAAGGTGGATTCATTTCCTTCTGATAGTGACGGCCCTGGTTCACAGGCTGAAAGAGACAAAACATCTGTGAGGCAGACACCAATCAGCTCGGTGACCTTCGTGTACACCTGCACATCAATCCTCATTTCTGATATTTTGATATCAACAGTTCTCATTTTTTGATATCTTATCTCAGATTTTCTATCTACAGGAAAGATCTGGGTCCCCTTCACAGCATAGGCGAAGGCTCTGAGAAACCCAGCAAGTCACAGGGCGATCTAACCCAGGAAACCCAGGCCACGTTAGTCGCTGGCTATAAGGCTCAGTAGCATCTGCGATGGAAAAGAGCTCTCCTTGTGGAGTCTTTATGCTCTTGTTGTTTCCAGAGACAGCAAAAGAAAACAAGATCTTTTGTTGAATGCACTGAAAATAACTAGAGACACAGCAAAACATATTAATGTCTCAATGCCAGTAAGTCTTTGAGGATCACATCTATTGCCAATAATTTGGATTACTAATGTAAATCTTAGGTCCCCCCAACTGTATAAGACAACTGTGAGCATTGATCAAAAGGAGGTGACAAAGTGGGGCTAATAGAAATGGGAACTCTCAACCCCCACAATAAACCTTTCATTATTACTTGAAACACAACTAAAAACAAACAAACAAAAAGCAAAACACAAGACAGAATAACAAACTAATGCCAATAATAAAACTTGATTTCTTTTCCTCTTTGGGGAGAAAGTTTGTTACAGCTAATACCAACTCCATTTGGAGGATAATTCTAAATATTTTCCTTATGTGGCTAACAATGATAAAATTCTAACACGGAAACCACTTTATTTTTGACTTCATATTTTATCACATGTTGGAACTTGGCATGTATTTGTGAATTACATACAGAACTCCTACTCCCAGAGGGGTTGTTGAGGCTTCCTTACCCCAGTGAGTAAATGTAGGTCCCTCAGTGCAGACTGCAAGCCAAGGTCAGCCGCTGTGGCGTGGTGTGTGGTGTGTGGTGTGTGGTGTGGTGTGTGGTGTGGTGTGTGGTGTGGCTGGGACAGCTATACATAAAGAGCCTACCTTCCTCATTCCCCACATGGTCTTTATTTTAAGGGTGCTAAAATATTAATACCACAGGTGGTGGGGGTTCGTAAGAGTAAACTCTTACACTGTCTTGCAAGTGTTCCTTTCATATGTGTTAGTTACTTAGCCTGGCTCCCTGTGATGCACCCTGCGTTTCAGTGCTCTCAGATGCTTTGGTGACTGATCGGCATCACCATCTCGGTAATCAGAAATAACAGCTGGGAGAACAGGGGAAGGGAAATATGTCATAAGGCATAACTCATCTCACCAGAGAAATCAAACTTTTAGCAATTTGCAAGTGAAATTTAGTTGACAATTTAGGCTTTATTATTTCATAGCAAGAGTTGCTTCTCTGGATCAGCTCACACTGGTATAGGAAATTATTCCCAATAATGGAGTCATTGGTATTCACTCAGTACTTCCGCAGCACCAAGGCCTCTGGTGAATTTATTTCCACAGGCATTTCTAGACTTCCTGGGTATCACAGGTCTGATATTCAAGCAAATGCCACCCCTGAATTTTATAAGCATTCGTTCCATGTACACTCATCCTGAGCCCTTATTCCAGATGCTGTCTGTCCTTCCCTGGAAAGTGCCTAATGTGTTGTGATGCAGCTCTCTGCATTGTGCACACTTGTTCCTCTCCATCTTTGGTCATGTTTAGATAATATAAAATAGATTCAGTGATACAAGGTGGAAAAAGGCACAGCCAATAATGACACACAAGTATTTGGAAACATTCAACGGTAGCTTTTCCAGGGAGGAAAAACTTCATGTGAAGAGGCAGGAAGACCAGAGGCCAATGTCATCCACTGGACCTTATGAGGCTGAAGACATGCTACGCCACACGTGGTATCTTGCACTGAGAAACAGAAGCAGCAACAAGGTTGCAATCCCTGCTCTTGCTCTGTACCGCATACAACTGAGGAAGAGTTTGTTGTCTGCCCCTGAACCAGGTCTCAGCATCCGTATGTGACCCTCCCTGCACCCAGAAGAAGGAACGCCCTTCTCTCAAGGTGCAGGAAACGGGGAGGAGGCTGATCAAAAGGCCTTGCTAAACTTCCCACTGTACTTACAGTAGATCGTAGCCCTTTATTAAATCATATTTCTTCATGAATTTCCACTGTCTAATCCAGCATGAAAATATGCAAGTAACCATTTCTCTTGGAAGACACATGTGTAACCATTAACCATTTCTCTGGGTCTTTTTTTTTCTTTTTGAGGGCTCTTGTGTCATGAAAAACATATGAAATTAATTTGTAGGCTTTTTTTTTTTTTTTTTAAACCTAATCGGTCTTCTGATCCTTATAGATCCTCCTGATCTGTCTTACAGATCCTTAGCCATGGATCTAGGGTGGGTAGTAAAGGAGACATTTTTCTCTTTACTATGTTTCTATATATACATATCAGCAAATTTGTTTTAGGTAGGTAACATCCTGTGATGGTATCTGTGATAGAAAAATAAAATCAAGGCTAAATTGATTTTAGAATTTAGCCTTATCTGTAGAATACTGGAAGTAGATGCACAAGACCATTACCGATGCCTAGAAGTAACTACACCAATAGTTACAATGGCAGCAACTTCCTAGTGCCTACACATAGCCACAACAGCAACAGCAGCGACTTACATTCACTGCGCAGTTACTTCATGCTAATTCTTGAGAGAGATTATCTCATTTGAGCCCCACAGCAAGCCTGTGAACTATATATAATTAACCCCATTTATTAGAAGAGGACATTTAGCTACTAGTATTAACCCAAGATCATACCTGCCAGGAAATAGTGTAGCCAGAATTTGTACCCATTCAGTGAGACTCCATCTCAACCCTAGTTTGTTTGTATTGTTTAATGCATCTTGGGAATTCAAGCAGAATGTAGAATACATCCTGAATAACAACATGGCAGGATCCATTCAGTATACAGCACTGCACAGGAAAAAAGAAGCAGTCCCAAGATACATTTGTCTGAAGTATATGAGACTGTCAGATTTTTATAAATTAAATTCACTTGATTTGACCCTCATGGCATGTCACTGTATATTTAAAATTAACGGCAGTACGTTTTTAAGCACACTGACAAATGTGGGCCTGTCGTAGTTAAGGTATAGCAGGCAGCACACACTCTGAGAATAAGGACCATTCATATTGTAAGGTGACTTTCGTGGTCGCTAGCCACAGAACAACTCACACATAGCCATATTTTCTCCTGACAGCACAGAAATTACTGTGGCTCTAATACCAGTTTTCTTGCATCATTTCTAAGTTTCATCTGATTTTATCTACAGCGCAGCACAATCAAACCCCTACCTTCCTAATTTACCCGGATAAAAAACAAGCCCAGCATATCCCAAAAGAGCTGAGGAACTAATGAGTCTGTAGATTAGAAGAAATTAAGACCTATTAGGTATGAAACACCTACAATGCCAGTTTTGTATGCACAGCAGCCTGGAATCATGTAAGCACAGAAAAGCGCCTGGCAAATATGTGAAATGGAGCCGGGCAATGGAGGAGACTGTCCTTTTGGTGGCGCTGTTGCTATGCCCTAGTACCAGGAAGCTGCGCTCATAAAATTAACCACCACCCAAAGCTTTGATTTCCTATGATCAATCTGCTGGAAATGTTGAGGTAAGGGAGAGCAGGGAAGGCTAAATAAAAGAACAAGAGATAAGATAATTCTGCTATGTTGAGAGGTACAGACAATATTTTTATGTTGTTATGTAAAATCTATTGAAAATGGCAATAATATCGCAAGGTTAATCAAGGCCATAAATAACTTGTCTGAGAACCTCAGCATATGCTTGGGATTTTATTAAGTGAATTTTGCCTCATTTTTCTCCAAATATTATGCTCTGCAATATGCCACATTGATGGATGCATAAGATGAGCATTTAAATCCCCTTGCGTACTTTTTCCAAGCTGGGAAGGCTTATATATTTGATATTAGGTTATGGTATGGGGATTTCTAATTTGAAGAAATGATAGCTTTGAGGCATCGACTCAGAGAACAGCTTGCAAATTAGGTGTGCCTTTTTTGACTCTAGGTTCATGAAGGGGCAGAAATAATTGAAGCAGTTTAAAAAAAAAAAGAGGAAACCACCAAGGTGGTTAGCACAAGCTCTGTGGGGGAAGTGGGGACACCAGTGTGTAAGCTCAACCAGACAAGTGCAAGCACATCTTTGCTTGTAGAGCCTCAGTCCATGTGCAGGGCCCCAGATGCCTGTATAACCACCAGTAGCCATGAAAAGAGGACTTTCTCTGGAAAACTTGAAGACAATTCCCCTGGCGGGTTCCTATTTTGGCAGCTTGGCTCATTTGCTGGCATAAGGCAACATGGAAAGCTCTTTGTTGAATTCATTTTCAGGTGATTCTAGTTAATGACCAACATAGGATTTGGACCCAGAACAGCTTTATGTTGTTTTGGTGATCATATGAAACTATATTTGTGTTCATGTATGTACATGTGTGTGTGTGTGCACACGTGGCCCTTGCCGCACATCACCATGAATGGAATGCTTTCACATTGCTGCCAATCAAAATCAGGTACACATTTACTTAAAAATTCATTGAACTAAGTCTTCCTTCCTTTCCCAAGGCTGCTTAACCCAGTTTCTGAACAAATCTCTGAGGCTACTCTTTTCCAGAATGCCTCTAAAATCGATTGCTTGTAGCTGGTTTCCACAGAAGTTTGTAAAAGTATTGGTTTTAATTGAATTTGGGTCTAAGTTAGAAACTTTGAAAAATTTGTCTGTCAAAGGCCAATGGATTTCTCAGTAGGCTTGATTCATTTAGCTTAAGAAGGCTACAAAAGCCAATTTGTGAGGAGAAATATGGTTACATTTAATTACACTTTGAAATGACTAATTTATTACATCTAAACACCTTTTAAACAGTACATACTGCTCGGGATTGTATCGATGCAAGGGAATCAGAGCTTGTGGCAAACACAATAGCCTTTGCTAAAAATGTCCCTGTATTCTGTGTATACTTTCTAGCTCCACACTGAAGCATTTGTGACATCCTCCCACAAGGGCAGATACTGGATGTGGCCTCACTCAATCTCCTTTTCATACAATTGCTCACGAAGCCCTGCTCGGAGGGAGAGCATCTCTGGGCATATAGTGAATGTTTATTATCAATATTTAACATAAAATATTGCATGTGCCACTCAAGATTTACTTAAGCAAAACAAAGCAGATGTTTATTTTGGAGCTGGTGAAAACCAGTTTACTTAAGAGTAAAAAGGAATTATTTAGTGTGCATATTACTGATTGTTTCATTTAATCAATGACTGACAGGCAGCCGTGCGGCCTCAGGTTTGGTTGTGTTTATGGGTCGGATATCCAGGACTGGGGCCACTGGATATCTAATGTGGCTAAGTGCTAGAGCAGAGCCAATGACAAGGCAGAAGCCTGAATGAATGTATGGGAGGACAGGGACATTTATCTGATATTTCTGTAACTTACAGTCCTGCAATGAGTGTAACACAATTTAAAAATAAATTCTTTAGGGGCTGGCACAGGAGGTAGTGGTATTTTCCACAGAACCTGACAACTGACTTCAGTCAATCCCTGGGACTCTCATGGTGGAAAACAACAAACTCTGCCAGGCTGTCCCCCAACCTCTACGCTTGTGCCATGGTGTGTACCCCTCACAGATAAATGAATGTAAAATAATTCTTTAATAAAAAGTTAGCCACCATGTAAGCAGAGCAGATGGAGGAAAAAATCAAACTGAAACAAAATTCAAACTAACAAGTGGGTGTGTCCCAAAGGGAAAGTGGGATGGAAGAGCAGGTAGGCTGGCAGAGGACAGGGACAGGGGACACTGGCTGGAGCAGCATGTCATTCCCCTGTGCATATGCTGGATGGGACGGAGCTAGGCAGCAACGGTGAGTCTCAAGCTCTGTGTGAGCTGAGGGAGAGGCAGGGCCTGAAGAGAAGGATATCCGGCATAAGGAGAGATACTGCTCTCACCTCCACAGACTCAAGTCTGCCCCTGTCTGGAATCTGAAGTTCCTTCCTCCCTTTTGTCTGCACATGAACTTGCACTCCTTCCTGAGCTCTGGACTAAGTGATGCTGTCTGAGAGCGCACCTGGGACCTAGAGGCCATGTTGATATGGATCGATCCTTCCTACACCTTCCCATAGTTCTTTGTCTTACTGCCACTCATCATCCTCAATTACAGAGCTTCTGTCACTCTGTGAACATCTTAAGATGGGGACGAGCTTTATCTCCAACATCCCGCTAGTTCTTAACACAATGTACTAAACAGGCACAGAATGAGTGGATGTAACACAAACGTGCAAGTCTGGGATAGAAGGTCAATCAATATTCCTGGCTCTGGGCTCAGAGGAAGATAAAGCCTTCACAGCGAGGCCTAGAGTAGAGCCACAGAAAGTCCTAGAGCTGTCTGGGGGACAGTCCAGTGCAAGGCAGTGCAGTTATGGAACTATAACCGGTTTGAAAGCTTGGAGGGAAGGGTGAAGAGAAGGGAGCCGTGAGTCTGGGGTGGGGGTGGTCTCTCAGAATGCAGAGACCCCTCTGTGTCAGACTCGAGAGGCAGTGGGGAACCAATGAAGAGATTTATATGGGAAGGAGGGCAGAGCAGATCTGGGCTTTACAAGGGTCCCGTGTGAAAAATGAGAAATAAAATTTTAAAAAGATTCACTGTGTTTATGTGTGAGTGTCTGTGTGAGTAGATGCCACATGTGTGAATATCTACAGAGATCAGAAGAGGATGTTGGATCCTCTAGAGCTGGAGTTACAAGCAGGGTACAGCAAACTGAATTCTGGCCATCTGCAAGAGCAGCAAGTGTTCTTAACATCTCAGCCATCTCAGTTTTTACTAAGTGCCTACTGTGTTTCAAATTCAGCCCCAGACGCTTTACAAGGCTGGCCTTGGCCTCCATGACACTGACTTTTGGGTGAGTACTCCTAACCCTTAGCCTGTAGCTCTTGGAGCAGAGGCAAAAAGATGAGGGGGTATGAGAAACTCAGATGAACAGCACCATGCCAAGTCTGTGGTGTTAGGCAGTAGCAGTTAAGAAGCAAAGGGGTGGAGAGATGGCTTATTAGCTAAGAGCACTTGGTGCTCTTGCTGAAGACTTGGGTTTGGTTTCCATTATTCACATCATGGTTTGCACCATTCACAAATTCACAACTCCAGTTCCAGTGGTGCTGATACCCTCTTCTGACTTCCAAGGGCACCAGAAATGCACATGGTAAGCATCCATATATGCAGGAATGCACATGGTAAGCATCCATATATGCAGGAATGCTCATGGTGAGCATCCATATATACACATAAAATAAAGTGAGTCAGTAAATAAAATCTTAAAAAAGAAACAAATAGAAGAGCCTTAGAATCTGAAGACCAATATGGATATAGGGAAGGAAAACGTGGGAACAGGGGAAATGTCTTCCAGTCTTCTGGTTTGAGGGCCACCAGGGCCAACACCATTCACTGAGACAAGAGAAGGCAGGGCATTAAAATGCCAGGAAGCCTGTCATTTGGCTTCTCACCATCTCCACACCTTTTCTCAGGAGAAGAGAAAGGCATAAGCTCTAAGAGCAGCTGAAACAATGCTTGTAAATTGCTCTATTTAAACTCCACGTGAGCAGCAGGATGCAGAGTTCATTACGGAATGCAATTTCCCATTTGTTGATAGTTCCAATAGTAGAGCAAACTGAACTTGATGAAATAATAAACATATCCTATGAATACTAAAGGTAAGATTTTTCAATTTTTTTTCTGTCTAAAAAAATAGGCTTTCCAATATCTCATTTGGTTGAATAGAGGGGTTATTAAGTTCATTACTAATGGTGCTATTTTTGGCCGTGCGCTTTGAGAGCAGGGTACTTGTCATGCAGGAGACTTCTGTTTTTTGCCAGAACAGGACAGTGATGAGAACCCGGTATCCAGGGCAACCAAGAGTTGAGCCTTCTCAGTCCATAAATAATCATTCCTCAGCTTGCCCTCTGTGCTCCTGGTCTCTGAGCCACTTCCTGACAAAATGGGCTCCATCCGGAGGCTGCTGTTCTCTCTCTAACTGTGGCTTAAATGACTGCTGGGGAATATTCTATAAAACAGGCACTGTTTCACTTCTGTCTTCAAGTGACCCTTGTAATCTTTACTCCAGTGACAGGATGCTCTGTGGCCAAAGTCATAGGGACATAGATACTGTCCAGCACCAAGGCTGCCTGGAAAGTTATGTGTATCCATGGCTGTGTCTAATGAAACCACAAATTAAGCAAGAGAAGAGGGGGCAGGGGAGATGGAGACAGAGGGCCCTCAGGGAGCACTGGTGGTGATTGTCCGTTCACTTTTGAATCTCTTTGGAGACTTTGGATTCATTGTCCAGGATGACTTGCATGTTCTCTCAAGGGCGCAGGAACCTCCTCTTCCATTGGATGCCTGTAATACCTATTTGACAAGCAACTCACTTACCAGGAGTCAGGAAGACAGCTAGGCCACTTCTCAAGATCCCCAGTGTTCTCAGGGGAAGTGGAAATGCTAATGGCAGCTGGAAGGCCTCAGGTACCACATGTGACTATGATCTAAGAGGTTCCGCAGACACACAATGTCTACAAAACTGTTTTGGGGCCTGGGACAACTGGCTCTAACATAAAAGCAGATTGCAAAACAAATAGGTATTAAATATGTGAAACTTACCTTTATGTAGGTTTAAAACATAATTTAAAAATGTTAAGGATTTATTAATTTTGATTCTATGTGTTTGAGTGTTTGGTCTGCATGTTTGTAAGTCACATGTGTGTCTGATGCCTGTGGAGGTCAGAAGAGGACATAGGATACCCTGGAACTGGAGTTACCATATGGATGCTGGAAACCAAACCTAGATTCTTTATAAGAGCAGGGAGTACTTTTAAATGATGAACTGTCTCCTCAGGCCCTAATTTATGTTTCTATTAAGGAAACTTTTATTATTTCCGTTTGGCACCTAAATAAATGTTGGCACTGTAGAAGTCAGAGTTATTCTCTTGCTACTTCAGTTGGGATTGCAGACAGATCATATGAGAAGAGGCAGGTTTTGTTTATTAAAGTGTTTCCACGCTGGGGATGGAGGCCAGGATGTCACACATGTTAGGCAAGGACCTGACGACTGTGCTACATTCATAGCTTTGTACAAGCCTGAGTCAAAGTTACTTTATATTTCCTTCTCTGCTAGGCCACAGCTACATTAATGTGTTTTAACATGTGAACACGTGGTGATGTTAGCCTCTAAAAATAGTATCTTCAGCTCCTAACATAACCCTCAAACACAGGGAGGGGTCAGTCAGTGGACGTCAGTGACGTGTGCAGAAGGCTCTTTTCTGTCCTCACTGGTGAGCAGTGTCTACTGTGTCTGTGCTCTTTCCCCTTTGTTCATTCATTTAGTAAGTATTTCATTGAAAACTGTAACGTTTCTTTTATGTGGCAAGGGGCTTGTGCTAGAAGCAGGAATTGTCAGAGCCCACTTGGGTGCATGATTCTATACACTGCCGTGATTTGTGTATCAGAAGTGTCATCATCTCCATGAAGCAGAGAGAGGTGGGATCCTTCAGAGGCAGTTAGGGGGCAAGGACTCTGAGTTCGTGAATGAATTAATCCCATTATTATGGGAGCAAGTTCTTGACAAGACTCATGGAGCCCCTTTCCACCAGTGTGTGTTCCGCTCCCCATGCCAGCTCTGTTTTCCCTGCTTTCATGGGACAATGCATAAAAACCCTGGACTTTTCAGCCTTCAGAACTGAACAAAGTAGGTCTTTGTATTCATCAGTGACCTGTTTCTCATCTACTGTGCAGAACAAAAGAGAATTAAGACAATCAATCATCATACACACATTTCCAAGAGAGCATGAGACAGTCTAAGATAACGCCATCCTCCACTCTCTGTACCTCCCCTAAAAGCCTATTTCAGAATGAGCCCTGCATGCATCTCATGGTTGGTGGCTCAGTTTTGGCTCTACTTTCCCCAGGTAAGTTTGGGCTTGTTCCTTTTGAAGGTGAGGGAATAGATGACAAAGTGCAGGACTCACAGGTGGGAGACAAGAGTTCCACGTGGTTGTGTCGTCACTGCTGGTACTGATGCTGACATTACAGTTGTCCACCTGAGATGCGCTCAGACCATGAGGAGCCCCAGTATCCTCCAGATCTTCATTCTGCTGCCGCCTGAGGCTTGCCAGCATCTGCAGTTCAGATTCGCTCATCTGACTGGGCTGATAGTTTCTCCAGTTGTATTCCTGATTCAGAAAGAGACAGAGATATAACAGAGTATTGCAGTTTCAATTTTATGAGCTATCAACAAGTGTGACTACTGCCCTACCTTCAAGAGGTTCTTTATGCCTTCATGAGAGTCTACTCTACCTAATCTCTGCTCCTAGTACACAGATACATTGCCTTCACGAGGGACCTCAAAAGCATCAAACTGGCATCTGCCTTAGTTTGCCTGTGAATGCTAGTTCCCTCTGGCTGCCTGGCTGGTTAACAGATATGACTCTTCCTGGGGGAGGCCTTTTCTGACAATAACAAATGGGGCCAGCTCCTCTATTATGTGTTCTCATAGAATTTAAAAGTTTTGACTTTTATCATTTGTCTCAATTATAGCTGTCTAACTAACTGCCCTGCCACTGACTAGTCAGCCATGATCTCTGCACAGACTGCTGCCATGACTGCCTGACTCCAGCTGGAATCCCACGGTGAAGATTTGTAGTTATTTAACTTCAGGGCCTAAACTCAAAGCAGTGTTTAATTAAATGAATTTATCTGTTTACTACTGATGCATTCTGGAGAAAGGGGTTCCCCATAGCCCAGGCTGGCCTTAAAGTCACAGAAATCCTCCTACTTGAGCCTCTTGAGTGCTGAGGCTGCAGCTCCTTAAAAGGAGCTCTGTAAAGAGAATCTCCCTTTCTAGATAAAAGCCCAGCTTTGAAGGTATGATGGTTTATATATGCTTAGCCCAGGGAGTGGCACTATTAGAAGGTGCGGCCCTGTTTGAGTAAGTGTGGCCTTGTTGGAGTAGGTGTGTCACTGTGGGTGTGGGCTTTAAGACTCTCTTCCTAGCTGCCTGGAAGCCAGTATTCTGCTAGCAGCCTTCAGATGAAAATGTAGAACTCTCAGCTCCTCCTGCACCATACTGCCTGAATGCTCCCATGTTCATGACTTGATGATAATGGACTGAACCTCCAAACCTGTAAGCCAGCCCCAATGAAATGTTCTTATAAGAGTTGCCTTGGTCATGGTGTCTGTTCACAGCAGTAAAACCTTAACTAAGATTTAAGGTAATGAGTGATTTTTACCACTGTAAATCTCCAGATGCTAACAAATAAACATTATTTCTTTTTTTAATTATTAAAAAAATTAGTGTGTGTATGTGTGTGTGTGTGTCACCCATGAGTGACATGAAGTACATGTGGAAGTCAGAGAACAACTAGCCAGAGTGAGTTTTCTCCTTCTACTATATGGGTCACAGAGATGGAACTCAGGTTTTCAGGCTTGGCAACAGGGCCTTTACCTGCTGAGCCATTTTGACAGCACATAAATCTTACTTCAATATATAGGAGACGAATTAGTATATGAAAACATGGACACATTTTGTTTCCTTTCCTGTGGCGTAAACCATAGCTAAAAACTTGGCCTTACATATGAGCAATGTACTTTACACTCAAGTCTAATACATAACTTAAAAGTAATTTTGAATTGTTCTGGCATATCTGGAAATATTGGTTACAGTCACAAGGACTTCCTATAACACATGAGAACTTCCAGATCTTCCCATGGAGGCCTTTACTTAGTTTCTTGGAGGACTTTGAATTAGCTACTGCCTTTTCTTTATTATTATCTTAGGAAAAAAATGAAATCCTGAAAACAATTCTTGGCGTGCCCAAGACACCAAATGATTTCTAATAAGACATTGCCATCTCCATAACTTGAATTTTTAAAATATTGCTGTTGGATAATATGACGAGCAGACTTTTTGGAGTGCTGTTGGGGAACCGCAAATAACTCCTTACTCATGGCTCCAGAAGAACACTCTCCCCATGTATGTAATAACTTTTTAAGGTATCATGGAACTGCTTTGTATGTCTTTTGTCATGTCTATATTTGGTCATATTAAAAACCCATATCATGGTTTTCTTATTGATTTATAAAACATCTTTACATGCTGAGGACAGGTGGCTGTCACAGCCTAGCTCATCATCTTGCTTTCCCGTTTGTTCACAGATACAGAACTCTCTCCTCTTGTTAAACTGGATACATTTTCACTACAAATACTGTAACTCCTTGTCATGCCACAAGTACTATGTCACTTTCTCTTGTTTTCCTCTTCTCCCTCACCTAAGCTTCCCTTCCTCTCCCTCTCACAGCTTCCTTTACCTTCCCCTCCCAGACCTTTCTAAGTCCATGCATGAGAGTAAACACATAGTATTTGTCTTTCTATCTGACTTATTTTGCTTAACATAGTGATCTCCAGTTCCATCAATTTTCCTGCAAATGGGACCTTTCTTAAGGTTGAATAAAATTTTATTGTGTCTAAGTGCCATCTTCTCTCTACCCATTCATCTTTGATGGATACCCAGGTGTTTGTGAACAGAATAGCAGCAGACAGGAGTGTACAAGTATCTCTGTATGCTGACTGAGACTCTTTGGGTTGTCCTCAGGATTACACCCAGGACATAGGGCAGATTTTAGTCTTTAGAGGAGCTTTCACAGTGGCTGGTCTGGTTTCCATTCCTGCCAGCAGCGTGTAAAGGTGCTTGCTTATTTTCGTGATGAAAGCCATTCAGATAAAGTAAGACGGACTCTCATATCAGCTTTAATTTGCATTCTCCTGATAGCTAAAGATATCAAGCAGCCTTTCAAATATTTATTGGCTATTTGTGCTTCTTCTTTTGAGGACCATCTGTTCAGTTCCTCAGCTTACTTACTGAATGGACAATTTGTTTCTTTTTCTGGTGTTTATGTTTTTATAATTCTTTATATATTGTAGGTGTTAATTTCCTGCCTGATGTATGACTGGCAAAAACATTCCTTCCATTCTTCCGTAGGCTGTTTCCTCACTCTGCTGAGGTTTCCTCATTTTCTATGGTCCTGAGGTGCATCTTTAGGCTATTTGAGATTGCTCAGATTTCTTAATGCTAGCACTCACTTTCCTCTTAGAACTGACTTTGTTACATTGCATGGCCTAATAGTTGTGCTTAAATTTTCACTTCATTTTAAGTATTTAAAAACCCAGTGATTTCTTCAGTGACCTACTGGATCATTCAAGAGTGCACCAACAAGTCTTCAAGTCTTTGTGAGGTTTCTCTTGTAACTAAGTTCTAGTTTTATTCTGTTATGAACTGATAACATGTAAGGAGCCATTTTAATCTTTTTGAATTTGTTTGGGTTTGCTTTGTGACCTAGAACGTGGTTTATTTTAGAGAAGGTACACTTTCTTCTGAGAAAAGTGTATATTCTCTGTATATGTCAGGTTCATTTTATGTATGGTATAGTTTATCTGACGTTTCTTTGTTGAAATTTAGCTTGCACTCCCTATCTAAAGATGAGCAAGGGATCCCAGAGTCACCACTATTACTGGATCTTGACATTGCTCCCCTTCGATTATCATTAGTATTTGTTTTATGAAGTTAAGAAAAAAGTCCCGAATTTGGCTTCCACATATTTACAATTCTTATGTCTTCTTGATGGATTATTTCTGTTGTTAGAATGTAGGAGCATTAATGAGCATTTAAGAAGCTTTGGGAAAAATATCACAAGAGGAACAACATTTACATTCCAATGAAAAGCCACTAAAAAAGCAAATATTTCAAAGTCACAAGAAGCAGTTCCGGTAACAGCAAGCACACGACAATGTGATCAGCATCACTGTCACTGAGGAGATGTATGCGCCTCAGTTACAGCGGTTACAGAAAGTGGTTACAACTGTGAGAAGGTGAGACCCTGTACACACTGCTGGGTGGAAACATAAATGGAGATCATCGTTTCTCAAAATGTTAAGCATAGAGTGCTCACGAGACCCAAAAATCCATGCCTGAACATATACAATGGGAACCAAAAATCCTATTTTCGTATACACACACCACATAGAAAAACAAAGCAACCCAAAATGGTGTACACAAATGTCCTAGCAGCATTGTTCCAAATAGCCAAAAGGTGAAAATAGCCAAGTGTCCATCAACTAACCCATGGACGTTTACTTATCTATTTTATATAATGTAACTCAGCTATAAAAGCTAATAAGTTTATTACATTCCAGTCTACAGGACCTTGAAAGCATTATGTTACATGAAAGCAGCCACACGTAAAGGCCACATATCATGTTATTGTATTATCTGACAAGTCTATCGTAGGCAAATACACAGACATGGAAAGTAGATTAAGATGTCAGAAGCTGGGAAAGGGAATGGAAACACCTGCCAATGGTTAAGTTCCCTTGCAGGTGGTGAAGATGCTCTGTAACTAGGTCACCATGGAGGTTACAGAATGTATTAAAATTCCTGGGTTGTGTACTTTAAGCAGGTGATTTTAATGGCATATGAATTGCCTCAATTAAAAAACAGTTCAGTAACCAGAAGTGATATGAACCCCTGCTTAACTTTGGGCACAGCGGGAACAGGTGACATGCTGTCCTGCCTTTCAAGTTGTGGATCTGAATATGCCAGTGTGTCACACCAGCATGTCAAGTTATGATCTGACATGCCAGTGTGTCACACCAGCATGTCACTTGGTTTGGCATTACTAATATGTGTTTTTACAATGGAAAACGACACTTTAAATTTTCAATATTTCCTTAAGAAGAAGTTGGTATGTCCTTGATATGACTGATCCATGTATCCAATCTGTGTTTAGTCCACAGCCTGTACTGTGCCTGAACTGCAATCCTGGGTGTTGTGAAGAAAGCTAGAGAGCTTGAGGCAGCGATTCTGCCAGACAGATTAAAGCCAGGCCCTAGTTTTGCCATTTCCAGTCATCACTGAGAACACCATCTATTTCTTTGTGCCTCAGTTTCGTCATCTGTGGAGGCCACAGTAACCTCATAGGAAATTTAATAAGCTTAGTAGTACATAGCAGATGCTGTCACTGCACAAACAACGCTCAGTAGGCTAGTGAAGTCTATACTGTGCATTTGAAAAAACTATGCAGTTTGGTTTTCACATAGCCACCAAAAGCTCAGGTGTGTCATGGGACATCTGTGGAGGTTGCAGGACTGGAGGAGAGGTTTGCTCCTGCTACCTTAATGTGGATTCTGGGCACTGAACTCTAATATCCAGATTTGTGCAGTAAGCACATTTCCCCACTAAGCCATCTTGCTGTTCCTGGAGGAGCAGCTTTTGAGAGGTGGGCTACTGAATGGTCTGTTATCCTGGTCATGCCGTTAAAGGGGACCCTGGGGTACTCCCTGTATCTTCCTTTTCTTTCTCTTTCCCAACGTGTCCATGAGTTTTGCCATGTGCTGCTGTTGTATGTGCTGTCCACAGGCCCCCAGACAACAGGCCCGACCAATCATGGACTGAAACCTTCAAACTGTGAGCCAAAATAAACCTGTTTTCTTTAAAAGCTGATTATCTTGTATATATGTTATTGTCATAGCTATTACATATACTTTCATGAATAACTATGTTAAAATTATGTGTGACATAAAACAAAAGATAGAAATTAATGTGGTTGAGATTTAAAATTGAGGACAGTTTAAACCTTGGGTTTAAATGGGTTTGATCCAATGGGTTGTCTTTGGAATTCATGGCTCAGTGGGAAAATATCCCTGCAGGACCTCATTGTTGACAATCAATTCATGTAATCCATTATTGCTGTTCCCTTTCCTCCTTTTCTGTTGCAGAGAGAACTGGGATAGTCGAGGAATGCAACACAGGAGGGACTATCATTAACTGTCTAGCAGATCAGAGGACGCCTCACTGAAGTCCACGGTGACACTGATAGTTAACTAAGTTTGCTGGCAGTGGAACTGGTGGTCTTCAGTAAGATCCTTCCACCGTGGGCAGTACTGAAGCCGGGGTGAGGACTACCTGCCTGGGCTACCACAGTAATCTGCAGTAGTGCAAATAAAGATGGCATGATTCACTCCACAAATGCTCACTGGGACTCCTTTCCAGGCTGGGCTCTTTCACGTTAAGCTTGCTTAGAACTCTATGTATTCTCATGATTTTATTTCATAAGGAAATAAACTGTCATCTGGAAGGGGCACAGAGAAGGAAACAGCTTCTCCCAGAGTTATAGATAGAGCAACTGGTGGCAGACAGGTAATTAACTTAGTTCTCTAAGACAGTTTTGATTTGCAATCTCTTAAGCCACTTCAAAATCACGAGAAAGACCAAATCATTTATTTTCCTTATTACTTTTTAATGTTGTGAATTTCACATCATGAACCCCAATTCCACTCATCTCTCCCTCCCTGCCTACCTACTTTCCTTTGTAACCTCCCTCTCAACAGAGAAAAAAAAAATCTCATTGTGGAAGCTGCAGTGTGTCACAGTGTGTCCCACAGAATACTCTTTTGTCTACACTTCTTTGCTTGCAAATGTGCATTGCAGTGAGTCATTGGTCTGGCACAAGGCCTCTGGCTTCTGCTATTCAATACTGGTACCTCATTGGGACTCTGCTCGGATATCCTGTTATTGCTTTGTGTCATGGTGCTCTTGTAGGTTGGATTTGTAGGACCGGCTCCTTTATGGACTCCAGCAGTTCACTGATGGGGTAGATGTTGGGGTGGGTCAAATCAAAGCCCTGGATCTGGGCCTGAGAGGATCTGAGTTGGTCAGCCCACCAGCTCGCTCACATCCACACCACCGGGGCAAACTCTCCTGTCTTGCCCCTGGTGGACCATTCACTGCTGCAGCCAGTAAGGGCCAGGGCCAACTCTTCCACTCTCATTTCCCTGGGGCTGCCCAGGCAGGGTCCAGGGCCCATTTTCCTGAGTGTTGCATCCAGTGATGGACAGGGTCAGTTCTTCCTATTCTCACACCCTCATGGGCAGCTCACCTGCACCCCCACCATCAAGGGTCTATTCTTCTGTGCTTCCCAGGCTAGGCACAGGGCCTGCTCTCCAAAATGCTATAGCAGGTGAGGGGTAGGGGCAGCTCTTCTGCCTGCTCTAAGTGGTGAGGGTTAAATAGAGGGGAGGAGATCTCTTCTTTGTCCTTGCCACCACACAAGTCTAGTGGCAGGGCCAGCTTTACCATGTACATACCCTTGGGGCTAGCTCTCCTGCAACTAGGGCCAGCTCTACTGTGCTTCCTAGACCATGTACAGGGCCTGCTCTCCTGACTACTGTAGCTGTCTGGGGAGGGGTCAGCTCTCCTGTTCTCTCATCTCCAGGGTCTGCTCTCCTTTCTGCACATCCCTCAGACAGCAGCATGTCAATGTATGGCAGCCTAGACCAGGGATGTTTGTCTGGCCTTTGGTGGTAAGAGACACCTGCTGCTGCAGGGTAATAGACCCAGACATGGTTCTGGGTGGCATCAGTGGCTCCTAACATCAGGCAGTTCTTCACTTCCCTTGAGCCTCCAGTTCTGCCTCTCCTCATTGTGCACATATCCTTCTGTTTCTCTTCCATTTTTCTACCACTTACTTGTTCCTCTTAGTGGCACCCGGGGGTCCCTGAGTTTCAGGTGTAGTCTTGGGCGTGCTATGCTGTGCATTATGGTACCAAGGCAGGGATCATCTTGGGCATGGTCTGCTCCCATGGGTCTGTGTGGCACTAGACTGGTGGTCATCTTGGGCTTGTTCATGCCCAGGCTAGCCAGCGTGGCCACACTTGGAGGTATCGTCTTTCTTGGGCTCATTCCTGCCAGATGTCCATGGTCCCTTGTCCATGGTCATCTTGTCTCTGACTCTCTCCCCACCATGGAAGTCTGTCCTGGCCATAGCAGAGCCAGACTGGTGGTTTTGTTAGGCCCGCTTTCTTCAGGGAGAGTTAGGCTACTAATCATTCAGATGTTCATAGATCAGAACACCTGCAACTCCCCTAGGAGCATGTCCTTAATATTTTTCAAAGGAGGCCTGCAGTACAGTCTTCACATCAAGGGGACTCCACACACAAGATATTGTCTAATCGAATCACCCACGTACTGAAAGGGACAGTGCTTTGTGTAATTCTGACTCTGAAGGGCTCAGCATGTTAGCTGGAACCTAATTTTGCGTCCAAACATCCTTGTAAGAAAGAGAGATACTGCCCATCTGCTTTGTTAGGAATAAGGCAATGGCTGAAGACTATCAGCTCCGCTGGCAAGTTCTTTGCTCCCGACATCCTTCAGGTTGTTATTTTCATTGATCTGTCTTCAGGTATTAGTTGCAAAGGCATTGAGGCAGTGGTTCTCAACCTTCCTAATGCTGCAGCCCTTTATACAGTTCCTTATGTTGTACTGACCCCTCAACATAAAATTATTTTGTTGCTACTTCATAGTTCTAATTGTGTTACTTTAGGAGTAGCAATTTTATGCAATATGTAAATATTTTATATGCAGGTTAGTCTTAGGCAACCTCTGTGAAAGGGTCATTCCATTTCCAAAGGGGTCACGACGCACAGATTAGGAACCACTGCATTAGGAATGGCTGTTGCTCTCATGAGCCATGTAGTTAGCAAAGCAAATAAGACTTCTGGGATGAGACAGCCATAAGCCAGCAAAAGATGAAGGACCACACAGATAGCCACAGGGCTTTGATGTCAGCTAAGGAAAACTAACTCTAGCTAAGATAAAACATGACATGTAAAATAATCTTTGAACCTGATGCTCTTTGACTAGTGTCTTTTCAACATTTCAGTGTGGAATGGCATAATTGATTAAATATCTGCTTGCAAAATCTCGGAGCTTCAGTTTCAATTTACAGTGTGATATAGTCCCATGACCAGATCAGACCAAGAATCTCACTGTTTCTTTCCAGATGGGAAGGGAACAGAGCTAAGGGATCATTCTCAAGTTCTTGCTCTGGAGCTTATAAATCTCCTTAGGAATCAAGTCCCAACTGTGACTATACATGACTCTTACTGTACAGCAAAAACACTATGCTGTAAAAACTCCAAATACGAGGTGAGTCAAGAGTGGAGGTTTAGGTCTGCGGTAGAGTACCCATCTAGCTTTGGCTGAGCCCTGAGTTTTATTCTAATGTGGGGTCTACCAAAGAACCCCACCTCTGTACTGTTTCAAACTAGGCCAAATATATCGTACTACTCGTCCACTCTCAAGGGAGTGGTAGGTGATAGGGCATAATATCTATGGTGACTCAGAGCTTGTGAGTTCAGGGAAGCTTCATGGGGGAAGATGGTGTCTAATCTGGGCCTTCACAATGGATGATACTGCAGAATATTTCCATCCTCAGGCCAAAAATTCGAGACAAGCCAGAAGCATGCAGACCATGTTCACAGGAAACCTTTAGATTAGAAAGTAACACTTGCACATTACTGTTTTAGAAATGAAATAATACTGACCCAAGGTAGCAGGGATGAGGATAGCTATAAATAACCGAAATCCCATAGCGAGAAACTGCTTCCTCTGTTCCAACCAAGTTTCAGTAAAAGTCTAAAATTTCACAAAAAGATATATCATTAATAGTTCCCAACTGGATACTACCCTAGTAAAACTGATAATAAATGATGTTTTGAATACTCAGGAAAACTATGCAACCATCAATGTGCTATTAACTCTGACCAACAAAATGCTATGAGAGAGAGCATTAGAGAGATATAGAGGTAAAACTGATCCTGGGGACAGCAGTTATAGCATAGTGACAAGATGAGCAGTTACAGAACACAGTAGGACCTCTGAGGTGTTACTGTGGGTTTTTTTTTTTTTTTCTCTTAACTGGGATGATGGTTATATGACTTTGTTCAGACTGTGACCATGATATATTCTTCTGAGTACCATGGTAACGAAGTCTAAGGCTTAAAAGTTAATGTCTGGCAACTAACTCCGGCAGTTCTACATCTGCCTAACTGGAGAGCGAGTGGCATTCCCACACTTATATTTGATGTTGCATTTTGTGGATGTAAGGAGAGTTTTGGAAGTCGTTTTGGTGTCCTATATGATGACTGTGAGAATAGTATGAGAGGCCACTCTTCTGCGCTAACTTTAATTGACATTTTAATTGGAGGATTCACTTCCTTTCCATTGTGTTTGCAACAATGTTTAGTTCCTGGAACTGCTATTTAAAATAGTAACTGATGGTACACTAGCATCTTGGGGCATCTCTCCACTGGTGTGCTATGCATCCTTGGAAGAACTTGCTTTGATTCACTGGGGACACAGTGAATCAATGATACAAATGAGGAGCAAGCAGGAAGCTCAAATAGAAGTGTAAAGTAGTACACACTCAAAGTAGCCACCCTGCTCATTCACATATTACGGGATTTTGCAGCATATGTCTACTACACAAGGAAAAAATTAAAACTTAAAGACTGAGCCATGGGAAGATCTAGAACACTTGGTTAAGTGTAGAGGATTTGGTATCGGCTCACACAACATATACTACAATACGGTAATTCAAAAGGACCAACTTCTCAGAGTCTAGATTGTATTTTATGTCAATGGTAGTCACAGATCTATGTGTAACAAGAGCCAGTGTCACTGAATATCTGCCACAGGCCAACACCTTTCTGCACCCAACACTCATGACAGCCCTGCATTCCATATACACCTATCCTCCAACAAGACCCAGAAAGAGAATTCTTAGGTAAGTGAAGTCAAGCTTCATTCCTTGGGAGGAGATGGGTAATATTTAATATAACCCATGTGCCTGTACTCTTTGGAAAGAGGGCCACAAAGCAAACTTTAAAGATTCTTTTATATTGATATACTGTGTTTGTAGAGTCTAACACGACTCATGATCTACACAGAAACACACTTTCATACATTCTCCTTGTTCGTCAACTTGCTAATTTGCAGAAAGAATTCTGACAATCATAGCTGGATTCTTTTTATTAACCTTTCAGTGAGTTGAAAACTGATTTCTAATTTTCCAGCAGCTGTCTTTTGAGTTCAAGGTACTTCCTGAGCTTAATAATTAAATATGCATTAGAAGGAATGTGGCAGAGTCAAGCTGAAGAGGACTCATATTCAAGGCTATGACATCTTCACGGTAACAGTAGCCTTGGACACGGGACAAGCAGAACGGCCTTCAATAAATGATATTAAGCTTTTCTTTAGGTACTTAAGTAAGTAAGGTTACTGAGTATTATAGAAATGCAAAGAGCAGAGTAAGCAGTGTGAAGTTTCGGGTGTGAAGACAGAACATCTTAGTGGGATTAAGAAGAGCGATGACCAATCTGTGCACACTCACTGCCAAGAGAAGTCAAGCTGCCACCTGAACTGTGATGGAACTAGTTATGGCAGGCTCTAAGGTCTGTCTTCCTTCCTTCCTTCCTTCCTTCCTTCCTTCCTTCCTTCCTTCCTTCCTTCCTTCCTTCCCTCCCTCCTTCCTTCTTTCTTTCTTTCTTTCTTTCTTTCTTTTCTTTCTTTCTTTCTTTCTTTCTTTCTTTCTTTCTTTCTTTCTTTCTTTCTTTCTTTGTGTGTATGTACATGCTTGCATGAGTGTTGGTTCTTAGATTAAAAAAATCTTTTAAAGTTTTCTTTTATGTGGAAGTTAGAAACTAATGTCAAATGTCTTTCTCGATTGTTTTCCATCTTATACACTGAGGCAGGACTTCTCACTTGAACATAAAACTTCCTGATCCAGCTAGTCTAACTAACCAGCTTGATCTAGAGATCTTTTATCTCCTTATCATGTTGGGATTTCAGGAGGCCCCTACATCTACACGACATTTAGGTGTTAGGGAGTCACACGCCAGTGCTTATGCTTCCACGGCAAGCTCTTCACTGGACCTGTCTCCTCAGGACCAGTCTCTTCAACTTTTGAAAATCTGAAATCACATCTGTGTCACATGACAGCAGCAGGCACAGTGTTCACCACCAAGCTGCCCACTAACAGATGCCAGAGTGTCCTAATGACTTCTACTGTTCTACACCAATGCTACTCAGAGTGTTCTAATGACTTTTATTGTTCTACAACACTACCCAAATTACAGATAATCCCTCAGCTTTTCATTAGTTCCTGTAATGTCTGCTCTAGAGAACTGGGCCTTACAACTAAACTAGACATTTGGTGTAATAAATGGAAGACACAAACCATTCTGTAGTGCTAGTAGGATTTGGGATTAAGTAGTCACTCTAAAGAAGGCAGAGGGGCTAGGATCATGCTCCTCTGCTAATTCACACATTTATGGACAACATGAATGCTACTTAATCCCTGGATTCTGTAGTTTCAGCAATGAACTTAGACAAAACTTAGGCAAAGACCTTATCTTTTTGGGATAAAAGAGAGTAGAATTCTGATAAAACATAAATATCAGACTGTTTCCTGAAAGCTATTAACTGGTCAGAATGTTCAATATGATTCAGGACCCCAGACTGTGAAATGCTGCCAGTTCTGCCATATTTAATTCTGCCCATCAACTGTGAAGTTACACCACCTACAGTTTAGCCCTGGGAACAGGGCAGTCACACAGAATGTGGAGGAATGCAAAAAATCCCCACTCCTGTTTCCAAATATTTCAGAGATGGGCACACGAACTCACGCTATGTAGAGCTTATTCAACTATGGAACTCAGGAAGCATATGCCCATATCAGCAGCCACTTACCAAACAGTCATTGTAATGAATTTTGGTAACTTCATCAATTTGTAAAGGTTTCATTCACCTTAGAATGATAGAAAAAACAGTGGTTTCCATATTACTGAGCAGTCAGTAAATGTGCCAGTCTTTCTTCTACAATAGCCTACTGGATTACGGGACAGACGGTCTACACACACTATTTTATTTCACAGTCAAAACAATGCTATGAATAAGCATTGTCTCCCCTGAACCTCTGGTCTTCAAATGCGTTAACTGAGGCTGAAGACATAAATAATAAGTCCAAGGTCTCAAAGGGAGAATGCCACACAGCCTCCTGCAGATCTGTCTGACTTGAGTTAGTGCTCCAGGCCACTGTATCCACGGCTCCTGACTTATCTGCTTAGAAGGAAGGAAATGCAGGTAGTCTTGATGGAGTGCTCTGTTTGGAGAAGCCTGTTGCCAGTTGGCTCCAGGGTGGTATGAGGCCAATGGGTACCTGTGATGGAACTGTCAAATGTAGGTGAGTCACCTCTAAGTGAACCTGCACTATGGGGCAGGCCAGTAAACATATGTCCGATATGCAGGGAACCTGATCTTGGAGCAGGTGCTTGGAACAAAGCAACATTGTTGTAGTTGAAGCAAGCAAGGGCTCAGAAACACATCTCTAAATTCTTTAAAACAATGGGGTATTGCTGGAAAAACAGCAAAAAATGGCATACTCCAGTGGCAAATTCAAAGAGAGACAGATGGTTTCCCTTTGAATAAAGAGCACTATGTAACTTAGACAATGTGGAACTTTATATAAATAGAATAAGGCCTTTTAAACTTAAGAATAATTTTAAAATTTATTTTTTTTTACTAAGCTTGGAGAGCAAAATATTGCATAGACTTTTATTACTTTTTAATAAATATGGTGATATTGATTTCCTGTTCTAATACTGGGCTGAAACACATGAGGGAGACAGCGAATCTAATCCTTTTACATGCTATGCTAAATGGTGTGACAATTAAGTAAAGAACAATATGCCTAGATTAAACAAAACCTAGAATACAGTTAAAAAGTATTCTTCTGTAATTGAGTTTTTGAGATAAAAATGGAGATCTGAAGATTACCATATCATTCTTTCCCCTAAGGAAGGCACCTGAAGCTGTACTGTGGCCCTTTCTTCTGTCTTTCTTGTGAAATGACCAGTTTTCAGTAAGCCCTGCCTTCTCTCGACTTCTACACACATTCTCACTTTGATGGTATATGCACTGCAAATGGAGCTTCCAAGCCCCTTAGATAAGTCTATTTGTTTGTTTGTTTAAAGATTCATAGAACGACATTGCAGGCTTAAAATGGCTCATTCATAATGGCTTGAATGCAGTTGTGTATACAGAGAAGTTTAATTACCCGCTATCTACGTGGCTGCAATATTACCCAGGGGCTGCACTTCTTTCTTAATTAAAAATATTTGAGCTTCATATTAAAGAACTCTATTAAAATATGAATAAAACATTGCAAAGGAGAAGTTTACCAAGCACTCAGCAAATCAATTTCAGAAGACATTCCTAAGAGTATCACCTTTCTGAGTTGAGGGCTACAGACAGCTCGCTCTCTCTCCTTGTGTAAGAGCCTTTAATTTTCCTCTGCCATAAAGTGGCTTCCAGCTTGGGAAGAGTGTGGTTTCCAATGGGATGTCTGCCCATAACTGCAGGTGGTAGGACCTTGAGGCTAAGTTAATGGTTGAGCTCTATAGGAGAACCACATGGCTATCTGTCCAGGCTCTCAACTTCTGAACCTAAGGCCATCCTTAATGCTGCCTGTTTCCTCTTCCACATAATACGTTAATATTAGTCCCATACCTCAAACATCTATCTATTGTTTGCCTTCATCTTGACTCTGAATCAGCAGCAAAATACTTTGTTCTGTTCCTGCCCGCTGCATCCATTTTTGACGAGCCAGAGGCTTGTCAATGATTATCTTAATGCCTTACTCAAAGCCCTCCAAATACTTATTATCATCCTTGGGATCGAGGCTGCCCTCCTTTAAAAACATGAGCTCTCTCACCTCATCTTCTACTAACTTACCTTTTGATCACACTGCCCAGCTTCATTCTCGAAGCCTTGTATCCAGTGTTTCTGATGCCTACAACACCACTCCCAGGTTACTTGCACATCTGGAATCTCATAAGTTTTTGCATAGCTCAAATGCTCAGCTCTGCCAGTCTATTACATTTTGTTTTTTCCTATAAAAGTTGCATGGATTCCTCTATATAGCTGTTTGTTATTTTTCAAAAGCTATAACCCACAGAGGAGAGAAGCCTCATCTGTCTTTGTCAGTGTTTAACCTCTAGCACTGACAAGAATTCCTAACCTTAGGCATGCAGCAGATGTTCTCATCCAGTACCCTATCACCTGGAGGTGTCTATTTTAGATGTCCAGCATAGGTGGTAGTCATATCTGACATGCCAGCAAACCAAATGGATGGCTCAGAGTGCTATCCCAGCAGTGGGAACTGCATAGTGATGCCAGGATAATTCTCAAGATTGATGTCTGGCATCAAGTACATATCCTAGCTGTATTTGTCTGTATTAGACTTCAATAGTAAGACCATACTAGGCAAAGTACAAAATCAACAAAATTAAGAAAAAATTACATCAGTGACAATTTATGAAGGTTATAAAGCAAGAAAAAGAAATAAAGGCACAAAAAGGGAGTAAAATTTTCTTTTTACAGTAATGAGATCTTATGTATAGACAAGTTAACCAAAGTAGTAAGATACAAATCAATGTACTTCTATGTATTATTAATGGACATAGAAAAATAAAATCAGAAAACAATGTTAAAAAAAGATAAAATATTTGTGAGTAAATTTAACAAAAGAAGCTAAAACTTGCTTATAAAAATGATGAAGCACCACTGAATGGCAAATTTGAAAGACTGAAAAACAGAAAGATACATTATGAGTTTGAAGGCTTAGTGTGGTTGTGATGGTGGTAGTCACAACATGATCTGGAGCTCTGATGTCAGCCCTGTTAGCCAGCTCCCCGTCATGCACTGCTGTGTTGGAGATCATGAACTTAGCAGGAAAGGTTTATGTGGATGGCGATTCTGGAAGTGCCAGCTTAAAAGACAGGCAGAGTCACTGCTTTAGGCCTCTGGTGGGGTGCCAGAGGTACATGGCAGGGATCACGTGGTCATGTGGTAGAGGAGGTTCTTTTACATCATAAGGCAGAGAAGCCAGAGATGAAAAGAAGAAAAAAGATGGACTTGCTTCTCACAATACCATTCACAGTCTGGTGCCTATGACAGAGGACTTCCCATAGCAGCCCACCCACCAAAGGTCCACAGCATATCCCATTAGCCCCACCCTGGGCAGCAAGCCTGCAACAGAGGGGCTTGTTTTAGTAAATCTCCACCAAGATCTCAGCTGCCTTTTATGCCAAAATTGGCATTCTCAAACTCATACAGAAATGCAAGGATCCTAGGTAGCCTAGCAAGGAAAGAGCCGAGTGGAACTGGAGAAGGCATACTTCTTGGTTTTGAAGCTTATACAGAGTTAGGGTGATAGAGACAATAAAGTGCTGGCAGAAAGAACATACATGCATCTATGTTATAGATACATCTCACATATCATTAAACTAGGAGAAATTCCCTTCTCAAAACTATGCTGGAACACTAATTTCCATGTTAAATAATGTAGGTAGACCACCTCCCAACACCATACAAAGTATCAACTTAACATAGGCCACAAAAATAATTGAAGAGTCAGAACTATAAAAGTGTCAGAAAAAAACATTCAGTGTAAATACTTGTAGCCTTAGGTCAGGCATCGGCTTTTTAGATATACTACCAAAAGCTCAGCACCAGAGGAAAATAACAGGTTCATCAAAATTTAAAATGTCCATGCTCCAAAAGGCGCCACAAGGAAACAAAAAAGCAGCCCACAGAGTGGGAGTAAATATTTTAAATCATATACTTGGTAAACAGGTTTCACTCAAATTCTATTAAGAATTCTTACAAATGAATAATGATAAGATAATCTAATTGAAAGCAGGCAAAAGACTTGAATAGACATATGTCCCAAAGAGATATAGAAATGGATACAAAGAACAGCTGTTCAACATCAGTAGTCATTACAAAAATTCAAACCAAATCAGAGATCTACAACTTCACAGCCACTAGGACAGCTTAAATACAAGACAGACCACAAGAAATGCTGATTAGAACACACACAGATTGGAACCTTCAGACGCTGCTTATGGGAATGGAAAACAGAGCAGATACTTTGGGACAGAGTTTGGCAGCTCTTCCCAAGTTATGAGCAGAGTTTTCTATGACTTTGAGATCTCACTTTTACATATGTACTCAAGAATACTGAATACACATGCCTATAAGAAAACTTGGCCATAAAAGCTCAAAGTGTCCTCACTTGTAATAGCCAAAACCAGACACAGTCCAAACTCCAGCTGATAAATGAATAAGGAAATAAGGTATGGTCATATAAAGGATTCGGGTATAGTGTGATGGCTATTATTGGTTGTCAACTTGATTATATCTGGAATGAACTAAAACCCAAGCAGCTGGGTACATCTGTGGGGATTTTTTTCTTAAGTAAATCATTAAAGTGGCAGACCCACCTTCAGTTCAAATGTTTTGAAGTGGGAAGACTCACTTTAATCAGGGCCACTCTGGTGTGCAGCCTAAATAAAACACATGACAGAGGAAGCTCTTCTCCCCTTGCTTGCCCTTACTCTCAGTGGCAAGTTCATTCCTTCATTGGCATTAGACCCTGCTTCTTGGGATTTCAGCATATACTGATGTCATCTAGCCTTGTGAACTAAAATGAACTGGATTCTTGGGCTTCCCATTGCTAGACAGATATATCTCTATCTCTATCTCTATCTCTATAGTGTGTGTGTGTGTGTGTGTGTGTGTGTGTGTGCTCTGTCAGTTCTGTTCCCTAGAGAATCCTTATACAGAATGCATCAAGTGCTATGTCACCTATGATGGTTCCATCTGTATGAAATGTCTAGGACAGGAAGAGAGAAGAAGACCAGCAACTGTCCAGAACATGGTGAGGGTGATGGAAATGGCTGCTGGCTGGGATTGTCATCTTTTGGGATGACAGTGGTGATGATTGTACATGTAATATATATATTAAAAACATGCTGAATCAAACATTTTAAAGAAAGAATTCTGTTGGGTGAAAACACTCTTAATAATTGAGTTATATTGAGGGGAGAAGCCGTTTCTCTGGGTCTCTGGGGAATCCTCTGTGGAGAAGGCACAGCATCTGAGGAAACTTTCATAGGTTCTTAGTTGCGAACATCTAGAACTCACTGTAAAATGATGAATGTGAACTTGTGCTTCAAGTATGTCTCAGAAGAAAGCTCCGTTCCTGCTGCAGTTTCACTCCTCGGTGAGGCAAGGCTACCTTTTGCCTCCAATAACATTTCTGTCTTACTAATGTAAGAGGTCGGTCACTCAAATGGGAACCATGGATCTCAGTGATGATATGGCTTGTCACAGATAAGACTGGATCAGTGTGTGTTTTCAAACCATTTATTTACTTTAAAATTTCAATTATGTGTCAGTAGGTAGCTATGTGCACACGAGTGCAGATACTGAAGGAGGCTTGAGAAACCCTGGAACTGGAGTTAAACTGAACACGTGCCTTCAGTAATAGTAAGAGCTTCCAGGGGCTGAGACATCCCTCCAGCCCATAGTCTGAGTTTTGACACCGAGGCCACACTTCTTCGAATGAGTGGAAAGCAACACCTTGGTGCCCTTACTCCTCACCAAAGACTACGTTCCTCCCCATGCCCATGCCTTTGGAGCCTCTGCTGAGTCTGGCTCCTCAGCTAGAAAGTGGAATAGTGACTTAAAAGCTTGTGTTAGGGTAGAAGAGACATGTGAAACTTGGGCTTTGAACTTGGGAAAGTGAAAAAGAAAAAAAAAAAAACCTCCTGAAATAATTCAAAGGCTTCCTGGGAACTGTTTTGGCTTAAGTGCCTCTTGAATGAAGAGAATGTCACTAGCTTTCTCTCCAAACTTTGGTTCCTTTACTTTCCCTGACACTCCCTGGTATGATGCAGAACCCTGCTGAGAGGTGGTGAACTTTTAAGTCCATTTGTGCCTTTATAAGATTACTTTTGGGTTCTAGTTTTAGTTCTGTTTAAAAAAAAAAGTACCACATAGGAAGTAAGCTACTTTTTGGATATAGACTGACAGACTGTATTTAACTGTGATAGTGAAGAAGTCAGAGGAAAGTAACATGGATGTTTAGACTGGAAAGACTTGCTGAGGCTTTCCTCTGCTATGGTCAAGGGAAGCAGCATTGTAGAATGACCTACGAGGCCAGATTATTAGAATTTCAATTCATTAGTAGAACCAAATAAATGAAAGTACAACAAGGTTAGACAATTAATGTCTTTTGGATTGTTTTAACAGTACTTTATAAATTAAAAACATGGAAAAAGCTACAGACAACTTTCACCCTAACTTGTCATAAAACAAGTGGTTTGCTTTCTTCTGTATGAACAATAGTGTTCTGCTTGAGAATTGTTTGAAGAGAGGTTATCAGCATTAGAAAGAAGTGGCACGCAGTTACTCTCACAGCATGTTGCACATGGACAGTGATTCCAGAGTAACCAAGAATGCGTGTAAAGTTGCACCTCTAGCAGCTGTTGTCCCTGGACAGTGTAACCTTTTACACGTGAGTGCCAGCCTCTGAGCAGTGGGCGCAGGAGAGTCTCTGTGTCTTAAAGCCTTTGTGAAAAGCAAATGAAAGCTTAGTACAATGGGATGTGGCACATACAAAACCGCTCAGATACACAGCTACTTCCACTTTACTGATGACAAAGTTAAGAGCTCCATGACTTGTGCTAGACAGCTCCTTATTTCAGAGTACTCTGAGCACAAATGAGCCGAAGTTTTGTTCTTTAACAAATATAGAACATGTTTGGGCATAATACATAAAAATTTTCATGTTTGAGACAAGTGGACTATGTGTGGCTTGTTCTACAGCATGTTTGTTTATTTTCCAGCTTCTGAGTGTAGTTTATGCGAAAGTGGAGAAAGAAACGTCCTAACGCAGGAAGGGAAACGTCAATCTGACGGATGTGCACGCAGCCAGCCACACGACCAGCTCTGAGACTTAGCTGGGGACGCGGCTCTACTCTTAACCTTCACTTGTATCATTTATTATTTGTGAAACTGCTGCAAGAGAGCAGAAAATGAAGAGAGTAATGATGCTTTTATGGTTCCTAATGTAGATTGTTATTGAAAATCTGTCAATTTAACTGGCATGCTTTTGGCTAAAAATAAGGTCCTCATTTATAATTTGCAGACAGTGATCACTCAAATTATAGGAAGTAACTGGGAAATAAAAATAACTATTATGATGAAAACCACATAATTATCTTTCTCATTAAAAGCACGAGGCATTCTATTATCCCTGGGATGTGCAGCATACTCTTTAACAGCTGTTGTAAATGATCTAAAACATTTGAACGGGAAAGAAAATACATTACTGATCACCCAAACGATGAAGAATAAGTACCGCTGTAACGGCATGAGTGCTCCAAAGCACAACCTAGCAGGAAGTCCCTCCCACCCAGAAGCCACACACAGACCCTTCTAGAATCCATTTCAGCTTTCCTCCCTGACTTGTCTTAGGAAAGTTTTGTGTGCTGAAGCTGGCATGTGATGGGATAGCAGGTTCCTCTGCTTTGATCAGGAGGTCTGGGGTTTTCTAGAACACCTTCCTTCCTTTAGGACTAGAAAGGTATGAGACAAGCTACATCTTGTGAAGTTAATCTTAGCTGTCAATGCAACTGGACTGAGAGATGCCTAGAAAATTGTTAAAGCACACTTTCTAGCTGACTCTGTAAAGATGTTTCTAGAAAAGCTTTACACTTGGGTCAGGGACTGATGGGAAAATCCTGCCAAATGAGAGCCACATTACCCAACCAGATATGGTCTTACACAGGAAAAAGGGGAAGGTTTGCATTTTTTTGCTGCTCTGACATGGGCACAGCAAGCAACAGGTCCTGTGCTGACTTAAAGCAGTGGTTCTAGGCCGGCAGTACTGGGCTGGGCTGTCACTGATCCCTTTTGCTCTGAGGCTTCCAGCTTCCTGGCTGGAGCAGCTACTGGTTCCTGAAGCTATCCAAGAGCAGATGGCCACGGTAGGACTTTGAAGCCTCTGATTCTGTAAGCTATCTAATAAATTGATCTTTATATATACATTAGAAGAGTTATTTTCCTCTCCAGAGCCTTGAGCAGCATGTTATTTTAAAGTTATTTCTATCTGTTTGCCTCACTGAGGGAGTCTTGCTTTCTGGAGCTTCAGCTCCCAGGGAGGCCCTTTCTAGTGACCTTCCATATGCTTGTTCTGCTCTGCAAGTGGGCTAGTGCAGTGTACTGGTACTTGGGACTGGAGAACCCTGGATACTGTGGTTATGGCATGTTGAAGAATACACTGAAAATCACTTTGGGCAAAAACTTGCGAATAAGATACCAAGTACAACTTTTTAACAAGTTGATACACTCTATGAATAAGACACTATCTATTTTACTTTAATATGAAGAGAAAAACTTGAGCAGCTAAAATAAGCTATACAAATTACAAATAGGTGCTAATCATTTGCTAAAATGCCTTCCTATATGCTAAGTAGTCTGGATAAGGCCTATTTGTCTACCCCCAAGTAAGTAATCAGAGAACATTAAAAAAAAAAAAATCCACACAGTTGCTTTAAAGAACATCTAAAACAGGATCCACAAATTACCTACAGCATCTAAGAATGGTGTACTTTGTCTACATGTGAAGCTAACTGTGGGAAGAGAGAGAAGTAAAGCTTAAGACATTTAGCTTATTTAAATGAAGAAACTGTATTCTAAGAAAATGTGGGCTTAGCGTGGCGTTTTTTTGACTGCTGTCAGGCAGTTTTATTGTTTAAGAGCAGTAGATAATAAAATGTGTTTTATAACGTGTTTTTCTTCCATGAACATTTCAATGGAAAGTTTATTTTTCCAGAGAAGATCAACGTCCTCTTCAACATAATTGCTTGGGAAGCTGGAAGTGACTTTAGGAGAGTCACATACATAGTTCTGTGATTTACCCATAGGAAAGAGCTGAGAGAAAACAAATTCTATACCTAAAATCAATGCCCATGGAAAGAATAAGTATTAGAAAGGAGCAATACAGTGCTATTTCCATGCTATACAATATTATATATTATACCATAAAAATGTCCTGCTATATTGTAATATCTAAAGAAACAAGAATATCATTGTATATACTTTACGGTTGATTTTTCTAATTTGACTCACTTATGTTCACATACAGTGAACAGATGAGTGTTAAATAAGCTTATATCAGGGGACAAATAAAATCATGGCACATTTAAAAGGCATTAGGTGGTGTCTGATGACCCATGCCCTGATACCAAATGTACACAGCCTCTGTAAACTATGCCTCGACCATCCACACAGCCACACAGAACCAAATTCAGTTACTACCAAAGTTTGGTATCTTAAAACAAAATATTTGGTGTTAACGTTGGAGTGTTTAGTTTCATATATGTTCAATAATAATGGTCCCTTTAGGAAGGTGAAATTTTCTCTTGATAATGAAGAACACATGATGGTGAGGAAGTGCGCTCTAATCTGAGCATGGGATAGGGAGAGACTTAGCAGAGCTTTTCATTAGAGGGAGTCTGTTACTGTCTTCCTCACTTCCTTTCTTTGTGATCATGTGTAGAGTCTTGTGCTAGGCAATGTGGTTGGCAGGGACAACTAATGGTAGACTAAGTCTCTGCCATCTGGAGATTTAATTAGATGGCAACAAAGAATTATGTGATTTGAAACAGAATATCACAGGGACACAGAATGGCAGCCCTGTGGAGTATGTGGAGTGCTGAGACAGTGTAATTGTCCCGACAGGAGAGAGAATATCCTAAGGAGAGACATTTGTGCTCTCCTTTTGGTCATTAGACTATTGAAACAATGATCTCCAAGAAATCATATTTCTCTGGGATCTCATGCTGGGAGTAAGAAAATACTAGGTGTTTGTCTCCCAGAAAGAGATTTCAGATAATTCTGACACCTTGTCAGTCCACCTTTAGAGACTGGATCTCAGACACTGAAGGCTGGGAACTTCACTATGTAGCTATGCATACCCTTCTCCCTCTATTTAAATCTAAACATTGTGTTAGGGCCCTGAGGATGGGCTTGGGGAAGTCACTGGATCCTTGTGCTTGTGCCTCTTCCCAGTGTAGGTGCACCGACTGAATCTTCTGTCTCTGCTTTTCACTATGACTTACTTGGGCTTCTGAAGACAGGTGTGTAAGCCTGGATTGTTGAGGCCTCCAGAGCCTAGGCTCTAATCCTCACATGTTCAGCACAGTGGAAAGGGAGGCGAATTAGAAGACTGATGTATTTAGTAGAAAATGCAAAGGTGCCAATGTCAGGGATTTGATGATGGCACAGCCAGGCTGATTTCAATGTTGGAACAAGAATGCTAGGAGCAGAGCCTGCCATACCCAACCATTCTGCACAGCTCTACTAGGGACTCCCTGTGCCATCTTAGGACCTTCTTTCTGTGGGAAGAAGGTTGGGATTGGCAGACAGTAGTGCTATCAAGCTTGGTCTTAAAGCCTCTGTTGAGAACAGCTTGCTGATCTGTATGACAACTACAGAAGGTCCGTTTCTTAGGGACATTTCTTGCTGGTACTTATCAGGCCTAATTTTTAATTTTATTTAGTTTTACAAATACCTACAAACTTTGATTAGAGTCCCACAGATGGTAAAGAAAGGTTGGTGACATTGTGGCGGTCTCTGTACCTGCCACAGTCCCTGGAGGCACTACTCTCTTATGCCAGCCACTTACTGTGTGCTTCTCTTTCCTAACACTGGATGCTGTGAGGATGCTCACATCGCTCAAGAACCTGTCTTAGGACAGAAAACTAGAAAGAATGCTAGCGACAGCGGAACAATGCCTGTCCCCTCAGTTAGACTTGTCTAGAAAGGAACGGAGACAGAAGAACCCTGTAGATTCAGCATAGCCAGCCTGCCTTGCCTCACTTCACCTCCCCTCCCCTCTCCTTCCTTCTTTCATTCCTTCCTTCTATTTTAAAACTTTGGTCTGGCTGCTATATAATTTTCTCTCTTCTTCAAACACAAAACCAAACAAAGCAAAATCATTTACTTCTAACTGATATGAACACATGGCATTGGGATTTATTTTTTAATCAAAGCATCCTCGATTTCTATCATGCATTTGAGTGCACACACATGCACAAATGCACGTGCATGAGCCCCACACACACACACACTAACTAGACTGGGGTGTAGCTTAGTGGTTGAGAGCTTGCCTAGTGTACACCAGGCCCTAAGCTTGACCCCTACACTGAAATGAAAGCCACTGTATCTATGTATATAGCTCAAAGGCAGGATCAATCAGCCTTAATTCAGTACTTACGAGGCTTCTGCTACATGGCATGTGCTGTATTTTTTTTAAGCACCATAGGAAGACACACGGGTAAGAAAGGCACACAGAGCAAGGGTACTGAATTAGTCAGAAGTGTCCAGTTCTGGTGCTGCAGCACCACAGGGTAATTATGAATACTAAGGATATACTGTGTATTCCAGAAACCCAGAGATAAGGACTTAAGCAGTCTTTGCCATAAATAAATAAGGTGGAGAAGATATGCTTAACTTCATTTAAAGAACAAGGTATGAAAATTAAATGAAATTTAAAACCCATAATACCAGAGACAGGACAATAGCAAAAGCCATGTTACCCACAAGTAAGGGGCAGTAAGGAAGGCCCCTCCAGGGTGCAGATACTCTCTTGTGAAGAAGAGTGACACAAACCCAGATGTTTGCTGCTTCATTTAGAAGGCCCTGCATAAGTGAGTTCACTGTAAGAAGTCTCTCTCCATCCACAGTGCACCAAGGTGCAGCCTTTTCTTGCTTCCAGAAGTTTCCACAGGATCACCTTTCTTTTTGCTTGGCATAAGCAGAGTTGATAAACATGAAATCACACATGCGCATGGATCTAGGCATTCAGCTCACATATTTCTTAAGTTGTATCCTGGTTTGGAGATCAGCCAGGAGGAAAATGGATACCCCAGTGAGTGTATTTCCATGCTAATGTGCTTCTGGGCTCCTTTAAATACATGGAGAGGACTGGAGAATCTGCACAGGGAACCAGAGATACGTTTCCACCCATTGGCTGCCCCAGGACCACTAAGTGTAGTTTACACCAGATTCAGAAAGGGATGATTGCGAAGGACAAAATGATATATGAGACTAAGTTTAATTAATATTGGACACTGGCTCAGCTTCTCATTTAGAGAAAAGTCCTATCGTCTTCTGTAAGAAAAGGACAGAGAGCATCTTGTTCTTTTCTTCAGTAATGCTTCCATCTCTTTTATAAGGTATAGATGTTGTTCATTGATCCCACATATGTAATGCATCTGGGCTCAACTTGTTTGAGAATTTTTGTATTAGCTCTCTCCATTTGTGCCATGCATGAAGAGTCAGCTTCCTAAGAAAGAACTGAACAGCTCCATTCTCCCTTGGGTTGATCGCGGAACTACTGAAAACCCACACAGCAGTTGAATGAACTTTGTCAGAGGTCGCAAAGAGGTCATCTACCATTTTCACATTCCACACATCTGCTCATCCACTTCTCAGAAGAACAAATATAAAATGCTTTTGATTTAACTTAATATAGATCATATACATTATATATACCATATAAAATGTATATTAAGAAAAACCAAATCTCTTGAACTGTTGGTCTCCTGGGCCCAGAAACATTTGTTTGTTAACTATTCAGTCATGCCCCAGTGCCAGGGACATCAATAGAGTGTGTCTGATTAACTGTAGCACAGAATATGCACGCTGAAGAGGTTGATTTCCCCGAGGAGCCTGTACTTCCTTTGTGGAGCTCCATTTCTTAGAAGGCCATGCAGATGGCCATTTGGACAATCATTTCTGGATGCACAGAATGGATGGCTCTTGCTGAGCTGTAATTTTGAAAAAGGTAATTTTAATGACTCTTGAGGGCCACTGACAGAGCAGATGGGACCCAGGCTCTTTGAATCACAACTTTCATGTTGAATGAGTTAGGACAGAACTCATTCTAGCCTTTGTAAAAGTGGATGATCATATTTATCTAAAGAAAAGACGTCTATAACATTCTTAACAGCTCTGTAAGAAAATGCATCAGCAATATTCCAAGTTCACCGTTGATGGCAAACTTGAACTGCGATCTGGCCAGTGGAAGTTTTTGTTTTGGCCACTGTTTTGAATATGCTAATGGAGAACCCCTTTCGGGTGTGCAACGGGGCTGGCAAGCAGGTGAGGTAGGAGAGATAATCCTTACGTTGCTGAAGAAAGAGCTGGACCGATTATAGCTATATAGTCTCAAAAATGAAAACTTAATTTCTTCTTTCATGGTAACAAAATTGGCCATTCCAATAATTCTTAAATGACTTCATAACAACAATTTCCAAACAGTATTTCTACTTCTTGGCTACTACAGTAAACTATCGAAGTAATAAGGTAGTTCTCTGTGGATGACATAGTGTCTTCCACTGCATTTTACTAGTGTGTAAACAAAAGTGAGAGGAAAGCACGGTGGTCCTTAGCAAGCAGCCAACCTTCATCCTGTCTGACACTGGGCTGAGCCAGTCATTTCTGTTACAGTAGTGTGGGTTTGCTGCCAGGCAGTGACTGTATGAGATGGGAAAGTAGAAGCAAATATCCATCGGAGAAGTAATAAGGTTCCTGTAATTGTTCAAATTCAAGCACATTTTCCAACAAAGTAGATTTGATAGTCTTTTGACACACAACAGTTTAAAGAGTTCTTATGGAAAGTTCCATCTAAAACCAAACATTGATTTGTAAGATGTACATAGCTCCTACCAAATATGGTAGAAATTTGGCTTTTAAGCACAGAACTGATTTATGCTTTCTTTACCTCCCATACAAAAATTCACTGTCTAGTAGAAGGGATGAAGAGGCCTTTGGCTTTTTCAGAAGTGCCTCAGTAATAATAAAGACATGCTGATATGAACAGGCCAAAAAGATTATTCACACAGAATAAATATTAGATTTGTCTGGCAGGTTATTCTGGAGAGTACATTACATTGTAATACAGGAATAAAATGTGAGGCAATATATTAAAAAGTCCTTCCATTTTTCCTGATGCATATACTGACATTTAAGTTTTCAAAGTCTATACAGAAACATAAAATGTCACATGTGGATCAAAGATTCATTCCATTATATGTATACAGATGTGTGAACTAGCTAATCAAATGAATGTAGAGGTGAGTGACTTATAGCACAACTCAGAATTTATTCTATTAGGAGACAGCATGAAGGGAAATAACTAAATTACTGAATGTAAACAAAATACCTCAAAAGTACCAATACCAGGAAAGAACTAATACAAGTTTACATTGATATTTACACATTTGTTCCTTGCAGGCTTCCATACAGTGGATGAAAAGAAGCTATCAAAGATTTCCTACCTCATCTGAATGTGACAGGGAGCCAGTCTATCTTTAGTTGTGTCCCAAATGGATATTCCAAGGGAATGCTGCGACCTGAATTGTACAGGATGAGGAGGTGGCTCTGAAGCCACCTACCTACGTCAGTATGTGCTCACAGCCATAGCTGGAGTACTGGAAAGTGACAGTACTACAGCTCTAGATAAAATTAAATTAGGGGAATAATGAAACATTAATTTAAAGCTAGTTCAAATCGCAAGCCAGGTGCATCTACTAGCCATGTTGGGAATAACGACGGACGCCAAATTGCCTTTTCAGACACTGTGACAGTGTGACAGGTCTTTCGTTTTAACAGCTTTCCTAATTTTACATGGTAGTTTCAATTTTATAGCTCGTCATGAAATATATTTCTGTAATGTGCTTTTCAAATAAAAGGTACAACTTCAAATTAATTGAGCACTAGCACATCAGTACACACGACAGCCTGGGGAGTAAAACACACACCAAGCAGAGAGTACGAGAGGATGTTCTAAAAACTCACACTGTAAAGTGCGGCTCTCCTGGTGTGATCTCAGATGTGAATTAATTAATTAAGCTACCAGCACCTTAAATGATAAAGACAATATATCTTTAATTAGTCTTTACTATAGAATGTATACTTTTATAATAATAACACAATGTGCTTCTACCTGGTTTATATGTCACTGAATTTAAAATAATTTATCTTTAAATATCACTCACTTGTCAAATATTACATAAAGTATTTTAATTATTGGCTATACATTTCAAGTCTAGAAGTAATTACCACCTGTTCATATAATAATGTTTTTAACATAATTATGTTATTCTAAGGATATAACATTCTTAAACAATGTAACTAACATTAACATGTTACCTAAAGTAATCTTTCTTAAAACTTGGAGGTCTATATAAAATAAACACTGAAAAATATACTTCAATTTCCTATGGCTTATACAATAAATTAAGAGACGTTATTGTGTGAGAGAATATAACATCCTCCAAGCAAACAACCAAACAAAAAAGGAAACCAATTTTGTAGTTACAGTTATGTAAATGTAGTCCAGCTTTAAGTTTTTAACACTTTAATACCTTGGTTTGTATATCATTTATATCTCTGACTCCATAATATGGCAAGGCTTCTGTCCCTTCCCTGATGGCACTCTTAAGAAACTCTGACTAACAGTGAGCCAGGCAGGTGTTAGCAGTGACATGGTCCCACCACAGACTCAAGCCATATGCTACTGGCCGCACAGATAGGCCTGGCACAGGGTGAGCAGATTGCTATGCAGTCAGAGCTTGAGGCAGGGGGAATGCATGATGAATTACTCCATTTCATAGCTATTAATAAATATATTTTTTATAATAAACATTGAATGGCATCAGAAGCAGAAGAGATAATAGAAAAAAAAAAGCACATAAAGCGATATCCAATTCAAACACACAGAGCTGAAAGTCATCACTTCCTCAAAGAACTTGATTGCTTGAGGCTTATGTGTCATATAAACAGAGAAGCTAAGCCCCTCAGGACAAGCTCTTTCCACGGCACTTCCTCGGAAAACCACCCTCATTGCTTCCCAGGGAATCGCTATTTCTCATCTGCCAGGAAATTTCCACTATTAAAGTAAGTCTTCTGGGTGTAAGTAAGAAAGATGGTACTGTGTGCCCCTCGGAAAGACATAGCCTATCCCTTGTATGTGTGGAGTGCTTTGAATTGACTGACCAGTTTGCTCAAGTAATACCATTGAGATGATGAGAGATGGAGATCCTATTAGATGTGGAAGACAGAAGTCTTTTTTCCTAATTTTTACAGCTTAATGATTTCAGGGACAAAGGACATAGGTATGTCTAGTACCAACACTTAACATAGTGGCAAGAAATGAACTATGTTTGGCGTCATGTTACTTCAGCACACATAGAACCCAGGATATTATATAAAAAGGATTCTACATATATTTTGTTGACAAAATTCATTAAAAGACATAAACCCCATAATTACTGCTAAAGCTCTAAGCTATGCCCCATATTTTCAGCTGGCTCTGATGTGGGAGGTGTGGACCTAATCTGTAATGCACATTCCACAGGGCATTCTCACGTGCTACAGCTATTTCAAAAGTTTGTAAGCACACATCAGAGTTTTTCTAATTATTTCTATATCATAGTATTTGCACACCTTTTCTTGAACTTTTACTTGGCTACGGTGCTTTTAAAATATGTTTCTTCAGCACATACAAATTACCATCGTTAAGAATAAAGATAAATATATTTATAAGGCTGGAGAGATGGGTAAGGTACTTGTGTACCAAGCAGAAAGACCTGAATTTGTGCCCTAGAACTCATATAAAAGCTGGGTGAGGTGGCTCCTGGGAAGGCACAGACAGGTTTGCCAGCAATAACCTACTTAGTGAGCCCCAAGGAAGTGTGAGACTGTCCCTCCAGAAGACAAAAAAGGTGGAAATGACACTCGAGGTCTCCACATGCATGTACACAAGCGCATCCAACACACAGGGTCTACAAACACACACACATGCACACACATTGATGAAACACACCCCTCCCCAATTCGCTTCACACAGAAATGAAGTCATAGTATTTAGTTTTTAAACACAAGTGTTGCTAAGCCAAATTCTGGTGTCAACAAATTTATAAGCAAACTTTTTATCAGTTATCCTCACTACCTTACAACATATTTATATTCTAAGTAATTCCAGATAAACACCTCTATAAGGAGAGTCCCAGTACTAATTCATGATTCATTATCTAAACTTTAATTGGCACAACTCTTGCAATTCTGAGACCATATGGAAAATAACGAGTCCTAATAGGTCTAAGGTGAGAAGATGGTATGGAGGAAGGAGCCAGGAAAGTGTCAATTCCAAATGCTTAGCAACCACAGCACAGCCTCCCCGCAGACCCTGACACAGGCTTGTCAGCTTTGCAGTGGTCTTCCTATCATGTACTCAACTATAAATTATTTCTGATTCTGTGAGGCAAAGTTAAAAATGAAAAATATAAACAACTGAAAAACTGGCTTCCATAATTAAACATGAAATTGGCTGTTAATAATAAAAAATCCACAAATTTTGTGTTACCATAACAACCGGATGGAACTGTTGACTGACATAGCAATCTGCTGTGTTTTTATAAATAGCAATTGATTCCCCTCTTTCATCTCAACACGTTTGATGCTTACTGGCACGAGTGGGACACTGTGCTTTAAGCCTATTTTACTCATCAAGTTGTGTACCTCTTCGCTGCTGTCACTGCCATAAAAATCGCCTTCCAACTCCATGTCTCCCTTGGTCACTCGGCTGTCCTCTTTTGGGTCCACAATAAATGGGCACCCCTTGGGGGACATATCATGACTCTTCCCATGAGGCGCTGATCTTGGTCTAGAGGAAAAGGTGAAAATGTCCTTGGTAGCCACCTGGGTTTCCTCTGCCTGGTCAGGTTCAGTGTCCTTGCTGGTTTCTAGCCACAGGTGCGATGCAGTGTAGGAGTCCCCATCTAGGAGCAAAGACGGACTGCTACATGCTGGGTCAGAGGTCAGGCCATCGCTCTCAGGAAATATCCACTCATCTGACATTGGGAAAGACGATAACAATAGAGGCGTTCCATTAAGTGCTCTTTTAGCAGGTGGTTAGGTAACATTTCTTGTGGAAACTGAGGTTTATCAAATAAGGCAGAAGCCAAGCAAGGCAATTTCTCCACCATCTTGTGTCTTGCTAAACAGTTACCCACAGAACAGTGCCCACAGCCAGAGGCAACTCATTTACACTTCCTCTCCATTTGAGTTGAAACCCTGGCCAGGAAATTTGTAAGTCTGAAATAATTATCACCTGTCTTGCAGCAAGTTCTTTATAGCACAACCTCATTAATTTGACATCCAGTGAGGGAAGTTGTCCAAATTTAAAAGGATTTGAGTTACTAATACCTCCCTTTTTACCACAGGAAGACAGAGTACAGTACATAGCAAGCTTTTTAAAACAGACCATCTGGTCATTGTGTGAGTTACGCATGAAGGAAGACATGGAAGGATGATTGACGGTCTGTTTCTCTGCCTCTTGTTGATTGAAATAATTCTCAGACTAAACTGAGCAGATACTGCAAACAACTCTAAATCCACAGAAATACTGTTATTTGAAATGCAACTGTGTATTTAATTTTAGAAGGTACTTTGATGTAATTTTTTGTTCTGACTTGTTTTTTTTTTTTTTAATTTCTGTATATGACTGGTAAGAAAAAAAATTTATCAACTGTTTAAAAAATGTTCATCTTTTCTATCACACTAAAGTAGGTTTTATAACTATGATCTAGGCAATGTGAGAGGACGGTGTTTATAGGACATGCAATTAAAGACAATGCTTGCTTTCTTCCTTTAGAAAGACTGCAGGAGAGAATTGAGTGTTTCCCCAATTCAGCCCTTTTCCTTGAATGCACGTTTCTCCCTGCATTGTTTCAGTGGTGGGCTTTTGCCTGTTCTGCACAGTCACGCAGTGGATGGAGTGATTTATGCCTGACCCTTTAATCTATCAGCTATGGCCGCAATGAAAAGTAACTGTGAGATAGCTAAGATTTGCCAACTACAAAGCTTACACTCTAAAAGCAAGACCCAGAAACTTCTTACAAAAACATTTATGGCACAAATGTGAATAATCACCATTTTGAACTCATCAGGTATTTATCATGGACCACTGTACATAAAATGAGTGAGTGCTAAAGGCGTTGATAAAATATGTTACAGAAAGACTTGTATTTTCAGGTCCATGGCCAGAGCAGGCTGGATCTATGTTATCTCACCACCTGCCCTGGGGTACATGCAGTCTGAGTCAGTGTGAGCAGGTGACATGGACAAGTTGACTGAACACTCCTATTTGGGGCAGGAAACCCTTCTGCATGAGTCTAGGCACCTAGTGGGGCTTTGCAAACCTATGTAGCGCCCTGAAACAGTGTCTTTAATCCTTGATTGTATAAATTAGCTTTGAGGTTGCAAAAATTTTGCTAACAGTAAAAAGAGTTCTGAATATGCAACAGTCACAAACTAGTTCAAAATACAATGCACAGTGAATCCCAGAGATTCCTGATGGTGGTCCCCCACAGTGCTACTTTACTGCAGTCCCAGTGCTGAATGCACACCAAGTACACTGCTATACACCATTACACCACAAATGCTGTCCAAAACATCCGGGCTTGGGTTTGAGACTGCTATGAGTTGTAGTCTTTTTATTGAACATATAGAGTTTTCTGTTCTCTCTTTTTTTTTTTCTTTGATTATATTTTTTTGGGACAGTATTTCTCCCTGTAGCCCTGACTGTCACTGTGTACACCAGTCTGAAATACAACTCACAGATCCACTTCTCTGGAAGACTACAATTAGGGATGTGTGCCACCATGTCTGGCCTCAGAATGTATAATTTAAAAAAAAAAAATTACTGTTTTAGTTGTCGGCTAGAGTTCAACAGTAAGAACAATAAAAGTCACTGAGTCACTGTGGCTTAGGACTGGGCAGAGTTTCCATTAATTGATAAAATAGGCCTTTCATGCTGTCCACAGTGACCACGCCATTTGTAAAGTGTCTTCGTTTTGGTTAAACAACCACAACTCCCAGAACGAAAGCAACTCGTTTCTAGGTTGTTTTTGACGATTCTTGATTTCCTGACCTATTATCCCAGAAACAACTGACCGTAAGAGATGTCTGTTAGTGATCTGGCGTTCTTCATCCCAGCAGACACCCTACTTCCCTAGCTCCCTGTAGCAGTGGCTCACTGCAGGCTGAGAAGGAAAGATTTCCATCTCCTTCCTCTTGCCTTGTTTTGTCCTGTAAGCACTGGTCCATGCCAGGGTCTGAGTCTTACCCTAGGGGCCCCTATTGCAGGTTTTCCCAGAAATACAGCCTGTGTTGTCCTCAGTTTGCTCAGCTCTTTGTCTGTTCTTCTTATAAATACTATGTATCTATGTGAAGTACTACTTGTAGCATCAACAATTATAAATACAAAAATATCAGTATTGACAATTAATATATATATATCAAGTAATTACTTGAAATTAATTTCTTCTGAAATTTTATTATCACAGATGTTTGATTTGTATGCCTGGTTTATATACATATACAGCTGTTGTTTTATAAAATTTTATGGGCAGAGCCTAAGGCTGAGAGTGGTCATAAAAGCCAATGTGCTATGTTATGTACATGGATGTGTGAAGCAAAGGAGCAGAAAGGATTCTGGGAATCTTCACTGTTGAATTAGACAATTTTTCATGACCTACTTGCCAAACATTATTAACTGCCAAAAAGTCGGAGTAAGAAGACTGCTTTACACCGAATAATACTAAATATCTTACTACCACAAGCTTTTCTGGAATCTGTATTTTTACCTCAAGTATTTCCATATCAATTGTAATGAATAATTTGGTGTGTTTTCCTAGAGAAATATGTAAATTACCGTGTAATCACAATATTGCAGCAAACAAGATAAATGCAAGAATGATCACCTAAACATCTAATTAGTTTTTCTACACAGTCAGATTTATGCTAGAGACACTAATTGCGCCTAACATTTTAATGAAGGTTTCAACACTGCATAAATAAGACTGACAAACTACAAACAATTTTCATTTATTTTCCTTTTTCCTTGCTCAAAAACAATTTGCCTTTGTAAAAGTAGCAAACACCTGCAAGGCAAGATATGCTGATGGGCTCAGTGTTCTCCATTTCCACTGAGGATAGGGAAGAGGACACCAGAGGATGGGCTAGAGGAGGTCGGTGTAAGGACAAGGCTTAATGTCTTAAAGTTTCACTTTTGAACGGGACAACTGGGGTATTACAATACTCTTCATCATTTCGAGGTGGACATAAAATTGAAGGTAAAAGGGAGACTTACAAAATATGATACATTTCAGTAAATAATTGTATCATCATTTTTTTGAAATGACTGAGTTTGAAATATTTGGGCTATAGTAGTGAAATCAAGGGCTCTGTGGAGACATATTAGAGACATATTCCAAGCTACCCATAATACAAAAGAGTTAAACCACATGGGCAGGACACGTGTCTGGTTAAGGGATCAACTCTCAGGAAGGCAGGATCACCCACCCTTTGGGAGATGAGTCTACTTTAAATCATGATAAAGGCATAGGTGGAATAATTAACCATTTAATGAGATAATTACTTTTTCCTTTCCAGAATGCCCACTCTGGAGCACCTGAGACTGCCTGTGCCCCCTTGGGTGACCTTCATGGTGGCTTAACTCAAATGTCACAGCCTTCTTCCTTCTCTTTTTAATTCTCTTCCATAGAAAAGCTGCTGAGATTTATGGCTTGTCTGTCTTGCAGTTTTTCTTTCAAACTCTAATAAAATTGTTTCTAAGTTCCCAATTGAATGCATTCTTAAATCCTTTTATTAATGAAATGGTGAACCTCAAGAGGTGACTCCAATTTCCTGGGTAACAGGTGACAAGGGCAGTAAACCTCCCCTAAATTTTCAGTAATATTTGGCATAATTATGTTTTGTGAATACTAAGGATGCCAACCTGGTTGTTCAGGAGCTGGGGTTCCGGAGTGCTGGCTCTCACCGGCTCTGTCGTCAGCTTTGTGATACTGTTGAGGGCCATGGCTACTTCTTCTTCATTCCTGTTATTTCCTGAGGAACTACCTTTATTGAAAGAGATATTTCCACTCTATTATTTTACTGATATTTATAAAAAGTTGTTTTTGAATGGTGGTATTAATTGTGTATATTTTTCATTCAGTTATTTGAAAGCAAATGAGAACTATCATTATAGTTCATGAGCATTTTTAAAAATAGTTGAATGTTTTATGATAAACTGCTGTATTTTTGTAGAGCTTTATCTTGAACTACTTTGATATTTGCACAGGGACATTTTAGATTTAACTTTTATAGTTATATAATAAAAAGAATTCCAAAACCCATATAATTTTAAAGGGATCTTATATTTTTTCTTAGATTTCATAGAAGAATTGCATTATAATTCTTTTTTAAAAAAGCTCTTTCCTTTATCACTCTAAGAAGATGATATGAACATTATCACAGAATTAGTTCTTCTACCTGCCCTGAATAAAAATAACATAAAACCTGGCAGATTGAATCTTAACATTTGGGGAAATAGTGCTAACAGATCTATTCATGATATCCCTGGGCTGTATTCAAGGTAGACGGATATATGTCTATAAAGCTACATAAACATGCCTCCAATCCCATCTTTAAAGGGATAACTTTAGCAGTGATTACATTTATTCTAATGCTTAAGTGTGGAAGTGTTTATGTTGGAAACTGCTTTGTATCATATACAAGGAATCCAAAGGGAGACACAGCAGTGTACAAAAGAGTTCTGAAAGAGCCTGCTTTAAAAGAAAAGATATACATTCAATTTGAAAAATGATAATAAAGCTCAATTTGGGTAAAGACTTGAGGCAGGAATTTCCTCTTCCACATTTGGGTCCTTTAAAGAACAATAGAAGCAGCAGTTCAAGCTGTCTGCAGCCCTGACAGTGGAGGGAGGGGTCTGGCATTTCTGTGCGGCTGTCTACTGAGTCCTGCTCTTCTCGGTTAGGGTATACTCTGGAGCAATACTTCTGCAGAACATTTGATTTCCATAATCCCTGCAGAACAGACATTTATATTTTAAATGAATTGGCTGATAATCTTTGAAATTTACAACCTGCAGAGAGATTCCACTGCCCTGAATAAGACACAGATCTGAGATAGGATTGAAATTGTGCCATACCACAGCGTGCCTCTGTCCTGTCTCCGTGCTGTTCTTTAGCCGAAGTCTTCTTCTGTTGCTACTCTTATCTGCTGATGGCTCTTGAGGGGATGTGGATACGGAATAGGCAGACTGGCTGGTACATTTCCATATCAAAGAACAAAAGCCAGAACAGAAAGTACTATATTGATTAAAATAATACAATAAATATATTTATCACCATAATGAGAATATTTATGTATCATTTTGAAATAATTTCAGGCTATATAAGAGATACAACTTAGTCCTTTACAGAAAATAGGTGTTCATTCCTATTTCATTAGAATTTCTATATGAGTGATAAATTTTATCTAAAGAATAAGATTTATAATATTTATAGAGGGCTACAAGAAGTATGAATGATGTTACTCATATAACATGCTATATTTAAAAGTTAAAAAATGAAGTTGATAGAAAATTTCCTTTCTCTGTGAAAAGGAAGTCTAAAGGAGTAAGGAGTTTTCCAAAGAAGCCTGGTGAGGTAAGATCAATACTGGAAAAGAATTCTGAAATATAATTTGGTATTTACAATAATCATAGCAGCTAATATTTACTAAGTCCTTCCCTTCTTGCAGCAACATCTTACATGGAAATGGTTCTTGTCATTGGCTCCTCACCACGACTTTGAGGCACTTACACTCACCACCACAGCCAGGACCTGGCATAATGCTTGAAGAAACTGAGGTTCCAAGGATGAAGAACTTTGAACCAGGCTTCAGAGAGTCATTGGAGAACAGGGACTGCATATCTATGGTACTCATTTCCTGACTACCAAGTGCTATCCCCACGGGCAATACTGTCTATAATGGCTACCATTCATTTCTAACTCAAGTAAACTTAACTCAAATGTCCTTTCTCCTCATCCACTAAAGTCAGGCTGAAAAGGACAGACCATTATAAAACAGTTTTAAGTCTTACGTTCTGTTCTCAATTTTTCTAATAGAGTCCAGCTGCAAATCATTTACTTCTGTGTTAGGCTTGAGCTCTTGATCTGAAAAGAAACCAGTCCTCCTACACAGCTGCTTATTTATTTTATTTATTATTATTATTATTACATCAGTGAGAGAAAATAAACAGTCCTCTGCAAACAGAAATTGAAATCAGAAAATAAGCATGGAGTTTCCAAATGATAACGCTAATGAGATGCTATTTTACTTTGGTATCATTGTCAGAAAGCAAAACCTGGACACTGTAGCTACTTAAGATCACACCATAAACAAAAGGACAGAGAAGACAAAATAATGCATGTATAAACCTTCCAAATGTGTTTCAACAGTTACTACCCTTCTCATTATTAAATGGTCATTTTCTGGACTTAGCTCAGTCGTGAACCCTGCTCGATTGATTCATCTCAATAAGAACCTCTCTTACTACTTTCCTCTGGCTCTTTCTTTCTAGTGACTCCTTCTTACCAGGAAGAGGCTAGTGTGCTTCATAGGGCGGGTACTTCCTTTCTCTCCTTGCTGTTCAGACTGAGGGATCAGCAAGGCTGACTCATTTGCGCTGTTAACACGCTTCTCTTCTGTAGGCTGCTGGCACAACTGCTATTTTTGCACCCAGTGGATCTTACTGTCTGTAAGGAAAGGAATTAATGTGTATGTTTAAAGATACAGGAATTGGATTTATTTTCAATAAAATCTATTTAGTAAAAACTTAGACAGAAAGCTAGAAAAAACCCAGAGGAAACGCCTCTAAAAGGTGACAGGAAGGGAACTTAGAGAATCCTAGAAATGGAAGGTCACGGACAACGTGCGACAGAGTAGCAGGCAGGTCTCCTAGACACAAATTAAAATACCCGGTGAGCTATGCCTGCCTGCCACAGGTAGAGCTGAGTAAGAATCATCCGACAGTCAAAGAACTGAAGGAAGTTAAAAATAAAAAGCAGACCACTTGAGAAGCTGTGCATTACATGGTTACATCCAACTTTTCTTTTGACAGAGATGGCAAAATACGTTCATAAAGATTTGCCTGTAACAACATGTGTAATAAAAGGACTATAACAAATTTTAATTATTATGTTGACATGACAGAAAAAAAATATGAAGTCATTTAAGATCCAAAATTTCTGTTGAAAATTTATAAGCCTACTTCAGGCACGTAGTCAGCTTTTCCTTCTTCTTCCCACAACCCACAAGTCTGTTAGCACCTCTGTTCCTGCTTGGGTAAGCTTTTCAAACCTTCTGCCCACCTCAGTGAAGCTAGTATTCCGTCTGCAAAGTGGAGGTCCAAGAACCTGGACCCAAAGCTAGGCAAATCTTGACTTTTACTGTTCCGGATGCTGCCTGCTCCATCGATGAACGTCTGTTGAAGAAAAGGCATCCGTAATGGGACGTAACAGACACTACATCAGAAGCACTTTTCAAGTTCAGTTCTGATGTCAATACCTATTCAAATGCAACAGTGGTCAGATTATAGAATCATAGGGTGTTTCTGATAAGGCAAGAGAACAAAGGATTATGAGAGAGTTTTAGAAGAAGGAAGGAGCTGCACCCCTTGTCAGATATATAGAATCTATAGGGTTTTCTGATAAGGCAAGAGAACAAAAGATTATGAGAGAAGTTTTAGAAGAAGGGAAGGAGCTGGCACACCTTATATTCCATTTCTCAAACTTAGCCATGTAGCCCACATACCTGCAGGGAAGGCTCAAAGAGGTAATTTAGCTGTATGCCAAGTAGGAAAAGTGACAGGAAACATCTGCCATCCTCGGAGTAACCCTGTTTTGTTTACTTTTTTCCAAAAATCATCAGGGTTACCCTGTTGCCCAACACATTAGACTATGATGTTGGCATTTTAAGGCTTTCCGTAAGACCCCAGCCTCTCCTTCCAGTGGGTTTAGTCCCTAGTGTCTTCCTGAGCTTGCCTGCCCCTCCTGCCTCCGTCCTCACTCGGGTGCTCACTTCTTTCTGCCTAGAGCATCCCACACTTGCTGTTCTTGAACCCTCCACCTCATTCCCACTGCTCCGTGAACTGCTTGTGTTGGATCACATCCTTCTAGACTCCTCAAGAGGAAACTCCATAGTTGCCATTTGTGTGACTGATAATCTCTAGGAAAATGCCTGAGGAACATACAATTCAGTATTTGTTTAGTTGTGGTGAATAATTTTATTTAAATTGCTTACCTAAAAAGAAAACAATGCATATTTTGGTGTTCCATTAAAATAATTCTATCTAAATTATTTCCCTAGGGGAAATGTTTTTAGTATCTTAATTAAAAAAAAAATCTGTGTATAGTAATTCTCGAATAATGGTGAGTATACAAATTACTGTAGATACTCTTGTGACTGTTCCAGTGTTCTGTACTTTCTCCAGAATGCCGCCAGAGGTCTTACAGAAAGGGAAGTCTATTATCTCCTTCACTTTCCTTCAATGGCTCCTCAATGACTTCCCAGTTGCTCTCAGAGCCCTTAACACCTGCAAACCCCTCCCCTGAGATTTCCTGCATCCTACACCTGTGCCCTGCTCTCTCCACTCTATGGCTTTACAGTTCTTCCTTCAAGGCGGCACTGAATGTCATCCCTGGGGCGAGGGGGTGCTTATTTCTTTTGTCTTTATGTCTGAGTTATCACTTCTTCAGTCATATCTCTGCAGTAAAAATTCCCCTCATCAGAGAACTTATTGGAAATTCACCTTTATACACCTCTCCAGCATTCCCTGTAATGCTCCAGTGGATGAAAAGTCAGTGGGGACCTTCTTTAGACGCCTTGACATACAGTGGGCATCTAATATATTCTTGCTAAGGAAAATGAAAATGAATGCATCTTACTGAGTACAAAGGGAAGCTGGATTAAATCTCAGATATTTCTAATTATCATCATCATCATAATAATAATAATGATAATGAAAATCCACCTGGGGTTTTATATATGAATCAATGAGGAGACTATGAAGGTTAAGGTCAAAGGTTATGGTTACCCTGAGTGGTTAGCCTCTGAATGTGAGCAAGGCTATCACAACAGTCTCATGCCTGTTGGTTAATGCAGAACTTCCTACTCTCAAACAGATACTCGTGTGTGTGTGTGTGTGTGTGTGTTGTGATGTGTGCACACACACACACGTGCAGGCACACGCCCTACTTGCTTCTATATATTTCCATTTACTTATAAATGTCCATTTGAATCACCAGAACATAGTTTCTCAGATTGAATGTAGAAAAAAGAACTGAACTAAAACTCCAGGCTATTTGTGAAATCTATTTCAGATACCATTTGTACTTTTAATGATCAAGTAGAACACATACTAGATGATTTATTGTCTTCTAATGTCAATTTCCCTGAAGAAATGGCTACTGCAGAGCACTGAGAGGCTCTGCAGGATGCAGTGAGGGCCGATGGAGGATGGTACCACACCGGCAGAGCCCTTCCTTCTCTACCCTGAGAACTGTCCAGTTACAAGTTCGTCTTTCCCTTCAAATCCCTCACGAGGGTGACTTCCTTGTTTTGTTTTCTCCTCACACTCATCCTCTAAACTCAGGTTCCTTCCAACCAGTTTAAGTTCTTTGTGTGAAAGACCATTCATTTTTGTATTCTGTGTCCTGTCTGTCAAACCCAGTTTGGGAAATGGGAGAAAATTATTAAATTTCACCAAAATTACAGACATAATATAAGATTAAAACAAGGATTGAGGTTGGAGTTTAGCAATCACATGGACGAAGTTCCATCCACAATATTTAAAAAAAAATGAACATATCAACTGTTTATCTTACACTTAGAACCTTTAAAATTTAAATGTCTTATTTTTTGAGAATTTTATACACGAGTACTGTATTTATATATGCTTCCTTCTTCCTCCAACTCTTACCATGGCCAACACCCACTTCCATTCAAATTCATGATCTCTTCAGTTATTGGTACATATATGCACACTTGCATATACACATAACAAGTACCATGCACACAAAACCCACTAAGTATATTTAGCATAGTATGTGTTTAGGGATGACACTGGGGATTAGCTAACTGGACATGCAGTGAGTATTAAAGATACAGGTAAACCTGAAATGCTGTCATACTCTAAATGACAGAAAACTAGTGTCATGATAGTCTACCAGAGATAAGCCCTCAGATAAAGTTTATAGCCAATTAAGTCTTTATTCTAGATGGCTAATACCACACCCAAGTGTCTGGTGGCGGGGAGACCTGAGTGGTCCCGAGTGTCTAGAACACAGAGTTGTTAAAGGTAGAAACCAGTCCTGGAACTTCACTTGATAGCCACAGGGGGCTTTGCAAAAGTAAGCCATTTGAAGCAAGAATGTTTACCAGAAGCTCAGAAAAACAGCTAGAAGGGGAGGGTTGCACAAAAGACAGTTTAGCAAAACCTAAGATAAGTTAGCTAGGGGGATCCTGACCTTGGGTTCCTAGAACAGAGTTGGGCAATTTTCATGGGATTTCCCATCAAGGAGATCAGATTCTAGTCAAATCTGAAATGGCCTCAGCAAGAAGACAAGATGGAGGAATCTTTGCACTGTCTTCTGCTACCAAACTAGATAATATCCTGGATTTTAGAAGATGATCTATTGCTGGATTACAGAATAAACCACCACAATATATTTAAATTTAAGTCTATTTTTTTTTAAAAATTTACATTTTGGCTTTAAAAGAGTAAAAATGCTCCATTATTTAAGATATGTTAACAAGATTGATACTACAACAAACAAACCAGTTTTGCAAATCCTTCTTTATCTTAATAATTCACTGCTTAAAATCATATTAACTGTCAAAGTTAATTCTCCATTAACGTGCATTACATTATGCATTTGTTTGGATAGGCTCCTAATTAAATCCTACAAGGCAAAGTAATTTAGGTTTTGGGTTTCTAAAATAAGAAGTAGAAGGGACAAAGTTTCTTTAACAAGAAAAATCTTAATAGAAGGAAACTATAAGCAGAAATGCATGTGCTTTGAATTTTAAAAGTAGCTATTTTAAAGGCTGACATCAATCTGCATAAAAGTAAGGTTAAATATCAAGATTAGATTAAAATCCTGCTCGAGGCACTTCATTTTCTTGAGTTTGTGGAAAGTGAACTTGATGGAGGTCAGGGATTTACCATTAATTATTTTGCTATTTTACTGGTGGGTGCCTGCCTCTGTAGTTAGATTGTAAAACCTGAGGCTGTACTCTCTAATTGTCTTTTATAGAAATAAACATTCATTTTTTGGTCTCCAGATACAATGTTCTAATTATTATTGTCATTTAAGCTTGCAAGGTTTTCAATGCTTAGCCAGCCAGACCTGCTACATTTCAGCCTTCACCCCTGGGGTCATGCCTATCACTTTCATCTAACAACCAACTTGGTGCCAGGATCCAGATTTGGGGTTAATTTTTATTTTAGCATATTGTGTTGTTCTATGGCATATACAAAACATGAACAAAGGTTGATTCTAGTACGGCAATATTAATTTGGACAGGGCATCTGACCTTTTAAAGCCTTATCTTCTTCATTCACAAGATTGGGATAACAATGTATTTAAGTCATGGCATTTTCTGTTAAGGCTATATGAAACCAGCAATGTTACATACTTATATTGTCTCTCGGAGGGAGTAGATGGCTAGTAAAGAGGTTGTTAATACTGTTCCATCTTGAATAACATTTAAAGCTTACAGAACCTATTCACACTTGTTTATTCCTTTCTTCATTCATTCTTAGTAGGATTGGTGCTGTCTGACTGGCACTGAGTGAGACAGGGAGTAAGATACAACATTACCTCATCCAATGAGGTTGTACCCTCATGGAGGAGGTGGTTGTTAAAGCAAGAAATCAATAAACATTCAATGATTATGATTATAGTAAGGATTACAAAGAAAAATTATAAATGATTCTAACTTTGCTCAACTTGGTGTTTAATCTCTAGGGTCAAGGAATTCTCACTGAAACCTAAAGGATGATGGATACCACAGATAACTATGTGGTTCTCAGTTCTCTGCTATGTGTGATGTTCTTACTCTGTGTCCATAGGCGAAAAAACTAAGCTATGTCCATAGACTGAGAGGGAGTCAAAAACCACTTTCTATTCATTTGCCTTAAAAAAATGTACATGATGCTGCCCTCATTTAACATGCATCAGAGGGGAACCACATAAGATTCTTCCCATATACAATATTTGTTTTCTATGCAATTTTATAAAGCCATCTAAGTAAAAACATGTTATCTCAGAAATGGATGATTAATGACTGTATTGATAGGTACCAAAACCTCATGAATATTATAAACCAATGCATGTCAAGGGGCTAATGAGGAAGCAGCTGACATGACTTTAATGTCCTGTTTCAAAGGTAGGAGAGCTGGGGATTGAGGGTGGGTATATGAGAGAAAGCTTTAGTGCCTGGTAGGTAAGGCACTCCAAAAGGTACTTGTGGGCTGTGGGGTAACTGGCTAATTTGTGAGTCAATTCCCAGTACGCAGAATTCAATTGAATGCTGGTTTTTGACTGCTGGAGAGCTGTCAGTCTACAAGCCATGGAAACATGATGAAAAGAAAGGCAGAAAGATAAATGCCTCAAGTGGGGAACTGCTCTGGGAGATTACAATCCATCTTCAACATTCGCAAATAATTAAAACCAGTATGTAGTCTTATCTCATTAATAGAAAAGTTTGTGACACTTTTTAAAGGCAATAAAATAATATTAACAACTGCAATTAGATTGTATCTTTCTGTGCTGAACTGGATTGGGACCTCAGACAGTGTATGAAGCTGGGCCAGCTCCACAAGATACAAGGCAGTGTGCAGGATATAGTTTTCTCTACTAGGTCTTGATTTATTGAAAAGCAAGAATTAGCCTAGTTCCTTACGCTTAATGAGAAAAAAATAAACTAATTTTAAGGGGAATGGTTTTATTTTGTGAAAGGTTTCTATTCTGAATAAGGAGCATAGTTTATTTGGTCTAGGATTTGGGTTGGAAATGGGACATTTTCCCATAAATCCAGCAGGCTTCTGGGAAATAGTCTTCAGAATACCAAGAAGAGATTGTGAAATGAGTCAGTAGTAAAGATGCATCTCCAACGCCAGCCTTCTGCTCAAGTGCCACTTGTTCACTTTTCATCTGTGGCAGGTCAGTGTCCTCATCTGTGCTACTGTCACTGTGATGATGTTGCCACAGTAGGCTGAGTAAGAATTAAGAGCGACAGCTATGCATGGGGTTTAGATCGTGGAACACAGTGACTGCTCACTAAATGCTGGCTTTGGGTATGATCATGACAAATTGTTGGTAAACATCCTGTGTTCAAGTCATCTTGTTAGCTTACTTTATTTATTCATTTGATCACTCAGTCAACAACTGTTTCCTGTGCTCCTGGTAAGTACTAATATTAAGGTGCTAAATACTAAGTTAGTTGCTAGGGAATATAACCACAAATGGGATCCCTGTAGTATCCCCCGCAATATCCATCTGTCTGTTGGTCTGTCTGTCTGTCTGCATGTCTATCTATCACATGTGTGTGAAGGTGATCTAAATGAAATAAGTCAAATAATCGAGGAGTCAGAGTCCCAACTAGCCATCTCTTTTCACCCAATGAGGTTTCAAGTATTGAGTTTGGGTTACATCTAATTGAGTTGTCAGCCAAAAGGGCCAAATGGAAAACTCCAAACAATGGAGGCTGTTGCCAAGACTACAGGTTGCTTTTCACAAACTGACAGCAGGGCTTCATTGTTGAAGACAAGACCTACATAACACACCAAAGATGGAGATGTCAAGCTGGTGCCTATTTAGAGGCTTCACCTCTACAGTATCTTTGGTACAGGAACATGTTCCATATGCTCTCAAAAGAGAAACATAAATACCAAGCTATCCACAAATCCTTTATCTACAATGGTGTACTGCCTCAAGATATGCTAGAGCAATTTTGATAAAAAGCTTATGTGAGTAACCAAACAATAATTGATTTGACTTAATACCCACTCCTTGAGATGAAATCTATACCTGATACTGCTTGGGTTACTAAGAACCCAAGACTAGATAGGTTGGGGACATAGGGCAAAACCAAATAATACTGATCTAAAAGGAAAAAAAAATGTAGTGATTAAATGACTCCCAATGATAGTTTGCTATATTCATAGTTCAGTGTCTTGTTCAGCTATCAGAACAGAAGCTTCCTCCTGTGGTAGATGGGAACAAACATAGAGACCCACAGCCAGACACTGCACAGAAAGAGTTCATGGAACACACAGCTCTAAATGGAATGTTGCTACTAAGTTCCTACCCATTTATTTCTTTGTAATTCTATATTTATAAATAACTTTTTCAAGATAGTCAACATATATTAACTATTATGTATATGCAGACACATCCTTTTTTGATACAGGGTCTTACTACACACCACAGGCTGGCCTCAAATATAAAATCTTCCTGCTTCAGCCTCCTGAATGCTAAGATTCTAAGTGTGCCACCAAATCACAGCTTCCATTATATGTTATTAGTGAAAATATTAATATTTGGTAGAGAAATATATTTTAATTTTATAGCAATTCTCAGGAATTTTTAAGCTTTATAACATATAAAGGAGAATCTACAAATGTTCAGTAATTGGTCTAACATATATATAAGTAATGCAAACCATTGATATAGTTAGAAAATTAAAATTCTCTAATACAATGTGTCTTGAGAAAGTCCCCTTCTCCTCCTGTCCCTGTTTGCATTAGTTTCTGCTTCCAGAGGTAATCATTACATATATTTAAAGCTTCTGCATTTGTCATACCTAGGTCACAAAGTTTTTTTATTCCACCAGTAGGACCACATTGGAATATAATTCTAGCCTTCCATTTTCAAGATCATATTCCAGACCATCACAGACAAGGTATACTGCTCTTTGCACAGCTCCACAACAGCTTGCCATATGCTTTTTGAACCAGTTCCCAACTGTACATAAGTGGCTTGCCTCCAGGTCTTGTGATTTCAAGCAGTGCTGTAACAAATATCTAAAGGAGAAATGTGCCAGGAATGGGAGTGTGGTGCCGTGAAAGAATAGCTTGGTTTTTGGTTGGGCACAGGCCTTGAACCTGGACCCTGATGGGACAATGGCAGGTGTTCGGCCATGCCCCCAGAACTCAGGCTTCTGACTGGTGGTCTAAGATCTCCATTTGATCTGCGCCTTGCAGTCACATAGGGTTACAGGTAGAGGGCATGACTATAGGCTTCAGCCTCTAGAGATTTCCATATTAATGAGATACCTAAAGGCCAGAGGGCATAGCTAATTAAGTGACCCTCCTCCCCCTCTCTCTTCCTATTTAAGTCAGGCCCCCCTGATTTAAGAGGGGGCTGCATCCAGACCATCTACCATCTGCTATGTCAATAAAGCTCTTGGAATCCCGTACTTCTCGTGTCACTGGGGCCCTCCATGGGTAAGTGTGAAGAAGGTGTCAACTATCGAGCGTTGAGTCTAATCTCCTGTGCTAAATGGTTGGGAATACACTTGGGTCCTAAACACCTAAGGATAGTATCAACTAGCTGGAATAAAGATTTTCAGTAGGCTACAGATTGTGTCTGACTGGTCTTTGTTAGGCTCCTTGTAACACAGCAATTTTTCTCTCATTCTGTAGCCTATTACTTAATTCAATCAATTATTTCCTTTGTGGATCCAACAGGTTTTAATTTCATGATACCAGACTTGTTTGTGTTATTTGGTGTTATAACTTTGGTGTTATTCCTTGAGCATCTGGAGTCTTTTTTTCAAAAAGTTCTTGCACATGGCTGTATCTTACAGTCTTTCCCCACAGTTTCAGAGTTCCTCATCATATATGAATATCTTCAGTCAGTTTGAACTGATTGATGTAGAAAGTGAGAGTCATTCTTCTACTTCTGAATATCCAGCTTTCCTGTACCATTTGTTGAAAGGACTGTCTCTTCTCCACTGTATCTTTTGGATAGCTTTCTCAAAATTGAAGTTGTTGGAGGTGGTTTTTTTTTGTTTCTTTTCTTTTCTTTTTTTTTTCTCTTATTCTATATATTCTTTATTCTTATATATGCTTTGGTACCAGTACTTTGCTGTTTTTATTATTATGGTTTCATAGTATAACTTGAAATCAGAAAACTAATACCTCTACCATTGGTCTTTTTGTTCAAGATTGCTTTGGATATCTGGGGTCTGTTGTGGTTTAATGAATTTTAAGATTTATTTTTTCCCATTTATGTGAGGACTTTCATTGAAATTTTCATAGTGTTTGCACTGGATCTTCAGATTGGTTCTGGCAATACAGGCATTTTCACAATATTACTTCAACTGATCCATGAATTATAGGTGGTGTCTTGGCTCTTATGACAAAAGACACTCATTTTTAAAAAAGATTTATTTATTTAATGTGAGTATACTGTTACTGTCTTTAGACACATCAGAAGAGGGCATCAGATCCCATTACAGATGTTTGTGTGCCACCATGTGGTTTCTGGGAACTGAATTCAGGACCTTTGGAAGAGTAGTCAGTGCTTTTAACTGCTGAGCCATCTCTCCAGCAATAATTTATTTTTATTTTAGGTTCTGTTTCACAATAGATTTTAGTCTTTGGTTTGAATCTTCCTTTTATAATATGGACTCTAAACAAAAATATAATAAAAATTTCTCCAGTCAAAAGACACTTATACTATTTCTTTGTTCTTTTCTTTCTTTCTTTCTTCTCTTTTTTCTTTCTTTCTCTTCTTTCTTTCTCTTTCTTCTCTTCCTCTTCTCTCTCTCTCTCCTTCTTCCTTCCTTCCTTCTTCTTCTTTCTTTCTTCTCTTTCTTTCTTTCTTCTTTCTTTCTTTCTTTCCTCCTTCCTACCTTCCTTTTTTCTTTCTTCCTCATCCTTCCTTCCTTCTCTCCCTCTTCACCTCTCTCTGTCTTTCTTTTCTCTCTAGATGCATTAATTTGCTAATCTGAAGTTGTAGTAGGAGGTTGGGGTGACAATTTCCTCTTTTTTAAAAAGAAAGTGTAAGCCCAGTAAGATACCTGCTGTGAAAAGGTAGGCAGGCACTATATCTTGTTATTTCAATAACCAGACCATATTCTCTGGTTCAATTAAACTGGGGTCCTATTAATGAAGGTAAGATTATCTGATTCCATAGTCCTAAAGTCATTAGCTAATGTGCACTGTGAATTGACAGAGAAAATGGTATTATTGTGGAGCTTTTTGGAAACCAAAAAGCTTCTTAGAAACAGTGGTTTTATTAATTTCATTCAATGTTCTTGATTAAGCTATACTGCATTGAATAAAACACAGTTTAAAACAGTTAAAAAAATTACAAGTGTTCTTTTTTTGGTTGTGTGAAAATCCACAGGAAGTGGCTACGTCTCTAGAGGCTTTATTTGACTCTTTTAATATGTGCATTTATGATGAAGTATCAAAATTCACATGAGCATCACACATCCAATTATATGAGTACACAGTCATTTTTTTCATGCAGTTAAGTTCCATTGTGGGAGTCCACCTTTTTAAACATGAAAACAAATAGTTCAAATAAAGACACTTATCCATGGTTAAAAACCATCTGCCCATGGGCATATCCATTAGAAATACTATTCATATAAAATGCCTTGTACATGGAGAGAACATTAATATGTTCCTTTTTAGTAAGCTTTAAAGTCCACATATATGAAAATCAACTTCTGAGATGTACTTGTAGGAAGAGAACCACACAGTATTGTGTATGTTCATGTCATTTTGGCTATCATGCTGATGCAGTGAGACTGACCTAAGAGGAGCAATCGTAATGGGTTACAAATGGATATATTGGTATTCACAAAGAAAAAGAAATATACTCGTGGATTTCGGCAATTAGCAATTTTCTGTATATATGATTCAAGTTGAATTGACTATTATTATACATCAAGAGTCCACTTATAGGATTAGCAAAAGAAATACTAATACTCTTCTCTGTAAGTTGGGCTTGAATATAGCCTATGAAAATATTTCTGTTTAGTTGTAACACTAATGTAATTAGTATTTACTACATCTTATTCAGTTTATGCATCTCTGAGACCTGTAAATAAAAATGACAATTATATTGTGAATACATTGTGTTTATTTATTTTTTGAAATTTTTATTTATTTTATGTATATGAGTACTCTGTAGCTGTCTTTAGACACACTGGAAGAAGGCATCAGATCCCATTATAGATGGTTATGAGCTTTATGTGGTTGCTGGGAATTGAACTTAGGACCTTTGGAAGAGCAGTCAGTGCTCTTAACCGCTGAGCCATCTCTCCAGCCTACTTGTATTTATCTGAAAGACAGTTCATAAAACATTCCACTCGAAGGATAGTGGGTAAAAAGAGACTACTTGTAATCATGCTATCTGATGTGCTGCACAGCTTAGTCATTCTTTTATTGAAAAGTATCAAACTACATTAGGTGCAGGTGCAGGGTTGTTATTGAAAACACTCTTCCTGAACTCTGAGTCAAATCTTAAGATTAAACTGCCACCTGAAAGGTAGTGAGCTTACGTTTATGCTTCTTATATGTTTTCCCATGACTCCTTAATAAACACTGCTTGCACGAAATCTTTCTATTTCTCTCTGTGTCTAGTTCTATATAGTACAGATAGCATGCACATATATTTCACCATTTGCTCATTGCTAGCAAAAGGTTCTACTCAAACCTGATAATTATGAACAGTAGGTGCATCGTTTTGCTTTTCTGTGAGTTTGGGAATGGTGCAATCAAGGGTTAATAATGTAGTGCCTACTTACATACAAACTTCTTTTGTATTGCACAAAAGGACAAAAGAGGCTGATTTGTTAGTGATATAGAACTTTTTGTATGTAATACTGATTAAAACTGAGAGAGAAAATACAGGTGGATAAGGAAGTTTCTGCTCTCAGCCTCCGTCACAAACATCTGCGTTTCCTGTTTCTATTTGACCTCCTTTCAAGCTCTGAGACCTTTCTTGACCACTGCTCTTATCTGAGAAGCCACGGATCACCACTGTCCCCACAGCTTCCCTCAGAGCCACTGCCTTCTACTGGCCCAGCTTCTGTCATCCTGGACCCTTGACATTTCTGTCTGATTACTGCAGAGACACGCTAGTTACTCTCTGTTCGCTCATATCTCACCTGGTTTTAAAACTCACCTGGAATCCTGCTGTCAAATCCACTTTCCTAAAATATTTTACCTCTTTACCTGAGGAATGAGGGCCACTCCTATAGTGCAGTTCTAACAGATTATTGCATCACTCAAGCTATTCCTTACACTGAGCCTTTGAAAAGTAAATCTCTTCTTTTTTTCTCAAGCAATACTGAAAAATAGAGTGCTATCGCCTTTCTGTTACTCAATCTTCTGCCTTGACATACTTCTATAAGTCTCTTATTAATCTTATTATAAATATGAAAAAAGATATAGCATACTTCCAGGATCAACTTCTTCCACAGATGGTCTGTTACTATGACTTTTCTTTAGCTTCTTTGAATGACCTCCCTGTATTTGAGTGCTACTTGAATCACATGACCTTCCCAGGCTGAGTGACCAGTGGCCTCAGTGTTGGCTGGCTGCATAAAACAATCACTAGAGGATGTTAAAAACAAAACAAAACAAAACAGACTAGCCAAAATTAACAAAGAGTCTCTCTGAGGGGAGTGCAGACATCAGAAAAAAATATTTTGTATTGTTAAATGTTGTAATTTAAAAATATCCTAGGGGTTCAAATATCTAGGGGGTTGAGCTTATATTGGGTTTGATATAAAGGTGTTTCATTGATTTAGTCAACTGTGATGAAGTCTGTACAGAGGTAGAACATGGGAAGCCTTATTATTTTTTAGTTCAGAAGGTGTTTAAAAAATTTTGGAGACTATTTAAAATCGAAGGATACATATTCAGGCAGGGCAGCACTATCCACAGCTGAACTGCAGTTCCTTTTTAAACTAACAGTGAACTTGCATTAGCTGCAGTCCTTCCTTCCTATAGCTCCTTCACAGAGGACAGCATTGTTTGCCTTTCATCGTAGTACTTGAATAAAGTGCATTTCAGTAGAGGAATAGCCACTCTATAGAAGAGGAATAACCAGTCTACAGAAAAGCATTGCTTCATGTCTCTCCCTACTTTCTTCTTTTCCCCAGTGGATGACAGTACTGAGGTAAAAAGAGTTTTATGTGGGTCAAGTGTCCACATGCCAAGTTCTTCATGTAGGTTGTCTGGGCTGGCAGTGACCTGTACTTACAGGCCTAGCCTTGTATATTGACAGTACTGTGGAAGAGCAAGGCACAGGGCCATCTTTAGAGAAAGGCACCTTAAAGGGGAAGGGTACACATATGATGTTTATAGAAGCCTCTGTGCATACCTGATTCTGCGGATCTTAGAGGATGACCTCCAAATTTAATTTCAGTTTGGCGGAGTTTTGTCATGTTAAGCAGCTGTGTGACATGAGGAACATCTGTTGCGAGTTGACAACTTCGTGGAATAATATCTGTGGGTTCATCTGTTGAAAATGGAATGCCATATATTATTCAAAATGAAGAATCCCCATGCCCCAAATGTAAGCCATTGTTGCCAACTTAGCAAACTCTATAATGAAACCAAGTAAAAAAGCAAAACATTTTAGAATGCAACTTTGGACAACTTATGCAAAATTTTAGCCTTGATGTCTACAGAATGATCATGGCATTTCTGGGTAAAAGGGAAATTAGAAACTGCTTCTGTATGACTTATGGAGAAGAGTCCCAATCACGCATGATTCTTATGAATGAAAGAGAATTGGAAACACAAACAATAGACAGGAAAACAAAGGCAGGTCAATAAAAGGAAAAAAAAAAAAAAAACTGAGGTGAGAGCCTCAAAATCCTTTGCACAAGTAGTAGTCAAGAGTGGCCATTGATGTGTGCTACTTAACATGGATGGATGAGAAGGCTGATCAGGAGAGAATTAGGTGGCTTGCAAGGATGCAGCCCAGATCACATGCTGAGGGCAGAGAGAAGCCTAGAGTGCTGCTGGCTGTGAAGCTGCTGCACAAGGTTGCATGGGAACTTGAGCCAAGATTCTGTAATAAGCTGAGGATGCTCTGGCAGGTAGCACCCTGCCACTGCATAGGCAAGCAACAACGTGGGCACTCAAGAAGCCTTCCACTGACTAGCAAATGCAAGCGTTCTCATACAAGAACCAGAGGACACTAGGGCTAAAATACATCCGAGATCCACTGGGGAGAATGCCAAGTAAACATATACTCAAAAGTAAATACAAAGGACAGAATCTTCTAGAGCATCCTCAGGGGCCTAGCCACTGAAAGTCCTCAGGAAAGTTATAGTCCCTAGCACAGCAGGATAGGCCTGGAGCTGGCAGGCAGGGTGGGTGCCAGGTGTGATTTCTGCAGGCTTATACAGAAGCTCCTCTAAGCAGGGAGGGCACATGATTTACATTATTTGACTTCTTGAGACTAGTAGCATTTTCACTATTAACGGAGCCTGCTATAAAAGACAGTGCATGGAATCAAAAGGGAAGAAACAGTGATGTTATAGTGTGACATAGCAAAGGTTCCTTCATCTCATCTCAGCTGGAGTCATCTTTGGTTTAGTCTGAAAGTGACTCCCCATCCGCTCTCCTTTCTATCCCTGACATGAGAAGCCCTGTATCAGAGTACAAGAACCTTGGTGTCAGAATGCCCCAGCTAACTGCATGCTTTGGCTTCTGTTAAACTGCTTGATTGCTTTACTTCCCCTGCAACAGCCAAACATGATGTAGTTTTTCTGTTTTATTCACCTTTAAAAGCTCTTGTAAAATGCATCTGAGGCTGCTCTGTAAGTGTTTCCAGGCATGCCCAGGCCACTTAATTCATACTCTCAATTTGGGCTTTCATGTTGTCTTTGTGTCTCTACTTTGCAATAATAGTACCTTCTGTTTTTTTTTTTTTTTAATCGAAATTTTTAAAAGACTTACTTTATTTTATTTGCATGGTTGTACTGTCTGCATGTATGTGTATCACATGCATTCACTGCCTGTGGAGGCCCAAAGTGAATGTATAGACTGGAGGTATAGATGCTTATGAACCACTGTGTGCATGCTGGTTTTCTTAAAGAACAGCCAGTGCTCTTAACTGTGGGGCATCTCCCAAGCTCCTGTTGCCACTTTTATGTACTTCAAGGGTTTAATTGTTTTGTTTAACTTGTATTTCACCAAACAGGCATTCATGACTATCCTTACTTGTTCTAAAGTTGATCTGTAACATTTTCTTTATTGTTTCTCATAGCTCCCATCCATCTATTCTATCTCTTATTCATACTTCACTTTCCCCTTTCCCATCTACTATCATGTTTTTCCTTGTTTTTTTGAGACAGGGTTTCTCTGTGTAGCCCTGGCTACCCTGGATCTTGAACTGTCGACCAGGTTGGCCTCAAACTCAGGGATCCACCTGCCTTTGCCTCCAGAGTCCTAGGATTAAAGGCATGCATCACCGCACCCAGCTCCTTTCCCTTTTAAACTCAATTATTAATAACTTAGTTCTAAAAAATTATAAACTAAAACAACAAACAGCACCCCTCCAAATCTATAATCAACATTTTTATCACTCGAATCATGTGCCTCTATCTCTGAACTTTTTTTTTTTTGAATATAAGTGTCTTCTACTGCAAGCCAAACTCAAGGCTCTGTTGAGTAATAGTCTGTATTTCTACAGTTGTTTTCCCCTTCAAATAGTGGTGAGAAACAGACTCAAGTGAAGACGACTCACAGAAGAATCACATAAAATCAAATGAGGAAGCAAAATCAAAAAAAGTTAAAAGGGAAAAACTAAAGCTGGGGGACATATCCATACCAAAGAATAAAACACACAAATGAAACATTGGTGGGTATATAAGGTCTCACAGGTTCTGACACAGTAATTACGTGACTGAGTCACTCCATTAACTCTTTTATCTTAACATATGTCATCAACAAAGAAACCTAAAATCATCTGATTTAATAGCTATCTCCTCCAACAGAAACCAAAAATTCATTCTCCTCAGCAACTCTAGGAATTTCTGCAAAATTATTCATATTATGGGCCATAAAGCAAGTCTTATCAAACATACACACACATATACATACACACACATGCACACACATATATACAATACACATGATTCCTAATATCTTGTCATAGACATGATTCCTAATATCTTGTCACAGTGGACAAAAAATAAAAAGCAATAGCTACAGAAACTATACAAGTCCATGGTCACTGAAGAAACATGGGTGGGGGGATGGATTAAAAAATTCATACCCACATGGAAACAAGGGCACAGTAAGTAAGGATTGAGATGTAGTGAAGGCTAGCCCAAGAGGAACATTTTCCAACTGTGGAGAAAAATCAGTGCCAGAAAAAAAACCTTCTAATTAATAAGTGAGCTAAAGAATTGAACAGACCTCAAAAGAGTAAATACAAATGGCCAGTAAATAATCTGAAAAAGTATTCAGCCTTGTTAGCTACCAGGAAAATGAAATTAAATAAGGTCCAACAAAGCTGGCAAGGAAGTGTTAGTAGAAGAAACTCACATGCTGCCGACACCCTGGAATATCAACTGGGCAGCCTCTGTAGAAATCAGAATAGCAATGTCTCAAGATACTAGAACTAGAACTGATGTATGACCAAGGTATATCACTCAAGTAATAAGCTCTGAAGTCCCAACTTCTACCACAGAGATGCTTGCCCACTTATATTTACTGCTGTACTACTCACTCTAGCTATCAAAGGAAATAATTTAGATGAGTATCAACTGTTGAGTGAACCAGGCAAGGTGTCTACATTATACACAATGGAATGTTAATGTAAAGAAAACTGAAATCATGACATTGCAGGAAAATGGATGGAACTGTCAGTCACTAGTATGCAGAGAAAGACAACTGCTATGCTTCCTCTCATGGAGAAGCCGGATTCAAATCTGTATATATGTTCTGTTGGTGTGATGGAACTACAAAAGGGGCCATGCAAGGAGGGGAGGAAAGATCTTAAGGGAGGGAACTGGCAGGGAAGAAAAGATAATGGAGTGCACAAGGCATTAAAGCAGAAGAGGGCCCTTTAGAAGGGAAGGTGAATCAGAGGGTTTGGGAAGGGAAGTGGGGGAAGGGGATGAGTAACAACACTGAGGAAGCCAGGCTGAACCAAGTACTCTGCATAGTCATTTAAAAAAATTAAAAATAATAAACCAAGAGCTAAAAGGAGCATGAGAATTTTGGTGCTTACTTTCAGGCACTGGGAGGATTAAATTAGATAACACATTCAGAACAGCAGGGACACAGAACTGGGTACTGAGTTGGGTATGCATTTGGCTAACACATATAACACACAGCAAGATCACAGAACTGTGATTTGAGTCTGGGCACACACTGGGAAAAATTCATGTTCAATTTAAAAAGAGATTTGTCTTTATTGTGTTTAATTACTTTTTAAGGTTAGCTCACAAGTCATGGTTCTCGCTGTGGCCTCTTCAAGATCATTTGCCATTACACTTCATTCTCATGTATTCTACTGACTTTTTCATCCCAGAGGTGTGAACTGAGAGAACTGGTTACATACGCATCAATTCAGATTCGTAGTGTACAGGGTTCAGTCATGAGGTCAATAAGTACAAAGACATCACTGAAAACTGAAACGCCCACAGCCATTATTTAAGTTAAACTTTTTATCAAATAATGAAAACACACACACTAACAAAACAGAGTAAAAGAGTAGAGTTTTTTGTCAAGTGTTCATCTATCTTCCTCTACTGTGAGCACTTACCTGTGAACACTTCTGAGGTGAGGTCATCTGTTAGAGTTCAAATTGTACTTTAACTTCATTTATATTTACATGGGTATTTGGATATTTTAGCAAATTTTTTACTCATGTTCTTATCGATTACATTTTATCTTATTTATTTGTATGGTTTCTTTTTATTGTAAATATATTAATATTCTCATTTTAGGAAGCAGAAATAGAAATTAGAATTAATAATCTACAAATCAATTATATGTATGCAACAAAAGTCTTAAAATGGCTATAGAACTTTCGTAATTTTATTTATTATTTTATTATTTGTAGTTCTCTTGTTTTTTTCTTGGGGAGAAAGTCTCATTATGTAACTCTGGATGACCTGAAACTTACTGTGTAGACCAGGCTGCAAACTCAAAGATCAGCTTGCCTCTGCCTCACAAGTGCTGGAGTGTAAGAGGAACATAACCATGTCTGATTTACTTAGTACTTTTAATTTATTAGAAACTCAAATATTAGATATTTGGTAATTATATAAACAAGTGTTCATAGTTACTGAAAAAAAAACCAACTTAAATTACTAGTACTTGAAGCATACTCAACACAGCAGTGTTCTTATGCTTCAACAAAGCAACAACAATAAAACTGAAAAATAAGACAACAACAATATCGAGCAAAACACCTAAACCTCAAAAAACCAAAAACACCACACAAGAAAAAGTATTTTCAAGATGGTGATGCTATGGGAAAGAATCAAAGAGAAGTCAAATGAAAGCAGTAGACAAAACTCTCCATGGCACAAAACAAACCTACACAATGTACATAATAGTAAATGACTCAAAGGAAATAAACAAAAATTAAAACAACTTTATGTGGTTCACTTAGGCAACATTCAATTTTATTTTTCACTTCTCTCTCTCTCTTTCTCTCTCTCTCTCTTCTCTCTTTCTTTCTCTCTTTCTCCCCCCCATCTATATGTATATATACATATACACACATTACTATTCATTATTTCTTGACTGTTTTAGAATCTATTGGAAAAAATTGTATATGTTGACTATTAGCAAGAAAAATTGAGTCCAAACCATCCTTATGAAAGTATAAAACCTTCACAATGATAAAGACGGATGAGCTACTGCATTTGCCTAATGTCTTAATCATGAGGTGGGAAACGAATACTTAACTCAAATCCTCAATTCTCAGCGGCAATACAATGGTTTTCAAGAGTGTGAATACTAGGTTTACAAATTGAATTTTCATCTTTTTATTTTTAATTCATTTATATTTGTTTCTGGCATTTAGAAGTCAATATGAAGCTAGGTGTAGAGGCACACCCTGTAATCTCAGTACTTAGGAGGCTGATGCATACTAGCAGCCTGGGCTACTCAGTGAGATGCTCAAATCCACACATTAAACAAAGGAAAAACCAGTACAAAGTAATTCAATACATGAACTCACTAAACAGAACACATTCAGAAAAAATAATGAAAGTAACTCAGATTCATCTGTTATGCAGCATATTTTGAATTCCTTCATATTTCTCTATCAATACCATTACTGTTAAGATTTCATGTTGAAAGAGGATTAGAACTGGGGCAATCAGAACCTAAATGTGAAACTGTACACTGAATCCCATAAAGAGAAATCATGAACTCTGTATTAAAGAGTTTGTGTGAACAGAGTAGGATACAAAGCCCAAAGGCAACCTAGAGCCTGAGTTTCTAACTACCAGGGGTTAGTCAGAAATCCCCGAGGATAGGAACTCAGTACATTTTCCTTATTTGTTATATTGAGATGTGGTTTTATGAAATAGCCAAGGCTGACTCTGGAGAGTTACCAAAATGCAGGGCCATGGTGTTGCAACTCCATACCCAGCCTATATTCTTTAATGGCAGACAAACTATGACAAAACTCTGGTTTGAATTCTGTAGGAACGTGGTTAACATGGGAGTCTGATTTATCTGCTCTCTTTTCTCTAAGAACTCTTACGACTTAAATTACTCTCTGAGAGAAATTTCAGGTAGCATCATACAAGAACAAAAAAAATTACTTAATAAAGATTAATCATTGTGTAGCTCTGATGTTAAATGTTCTTCATATTTCAAGGTTTGACTCCAGGCTGGCAGTGCTTAGAAATGGCAAAGCCCTTGAAAGGTAGGGTTGAGTTCCTCAGGTTACTGAGAGCATGTCCACGGAGGATTGTGGCACCTGTTGTCTTTCTTTCTTCTCTTTTAGTTACTAGGCCATGATAAAGGGTTTGGTGTTCCTACACGGAACACTTATGGGAGCTCCCACAGTCAGTTGCTGTTTTGCCATAGCTCCAGAGCAACAAAACAAATTGGCCATGGGGTAAACCTTACCAAATAGTGAGGCCAAACAAATGTTTTTTCCTTTTTAAGTTGGTCACCTCATATATTTTGTGATAGTGCCCAAAACAAAGCATTGTGCCAACTTAGGAAACTTGGCTCACAATGTTGCTCTCAGGTTCATGGAACATTAGTCTCTAATGAGGCCTTAGTACCACTTTCACTAAACAAAACCACTTTATGCCCATCTAGTATTTGGCAGCTCAGTGTTCTGTAGGTCAAAGTGGAAATTAACTCATCTTCCTACCACTTACATCCTACCTGTTTCCCTCCTTCAGGCTGATTACTAAGTCATTTTATTTATTTATTTTAAACATTTATAGTTAATTTAAAACTAAGGACTAATTCTGAAAAATAGCATAGAGCTTACTTGAAGTTAAACAGTTCTGAATTAGGAGTCTATAGAGGGCATGTTTTAATTCCTGTACTTACTCTATTCAGTTTCTGTTATGAGTGTCCTCATAAAGACTTTATTACAGGTGGCCACTCTCTATTGGCTTATAATCTAGTGGGAGGCCACCAAGCCTTCTGGAAGCTCGTACCCAGTAGAGGATATGAAAACTATTGGGATGGTTAAGTGCGGTTAAAAACACTTAATGTATCTGAGAATACAGGAAGAGTGCCTGAGTCTCAACAACAAGTTGTTCTATTGAAGTAGGCAAGTACATATGGGCATGATAAAAATGCTCAGAGGTCCAGATACAGTGATTATTAGTGGGTGACTTCAATAGTTGATTCAGATCTTTAATACTCAACAAAGAAACTTCATACTTTAGACCACAGGTAAAATGGATTTAAAAGAAAACTACAGAATATTCAGCTCGACAGTGTAGAAGTTAGGTGGTTCTTCCTCTCAATGCCATGCTCCCAGAAATAAGACTCAGAGTCAAAATACATTTACACATACCTTGGCCATATAGTAGGCTCTTCGTTGACTAGATCAGAACTTAAAATAACTCATTTGTTCTAATCTACATTCTGTCAGGTGGCTGGTTACCTGTCCTCAGGTACCATGTATGTGTCTCTTCACTTCTTCCCAGACAAATCTCCCACTTAGCACTATCTCAGAATCCTTTTCTGCCTCCTGGATATCCCGCCACCTTTTCCTGCCTAAGCTCTAGGCCCTCGAGTTTATTGTTGACAAGTGCCATTCATGTCTATACAGATACAAGATATTCTCTCTTTGCACCAGATAGAGGGGACACATTTTCACAGCTGTATGATTTATAAAACTGTTTTCAGTACAGATCACAAAGCAAGTCTTTAAAAATCCCTAGAAACCACACAAATACTTGAAGACTGAATAACACAACTTAAATGACTTAAAGTCACAAAAGCTATCCAGGGAGGTAAAACATTCTTAGAGGTGAATGAAAACAAAAGACAACTTCTCAGAACCTTGAGGTAGAACTAAGTCACTTCTAAGAAGAGAGTTTATAGCAAAGAGTGTCTATATTAGAAAACTGGAAAACATAATGCATACATACTAGACACATATGACCTACTATGTTAAACCAAGAAAATATAGATAATCAGATCCATAGCAAGCTACAAGACTGAAACAGTTAAAAGTTTCCCACAGAACAAAAATCACAGTACTGGATGGAGCCATTGGGAAGACAAGGATAGACCTAGTGCTGCCCTCATCGAAGAAGTTTCTCTTTGAAGAAGATGCAGACCATTACAAAATACCACAACTGGCAAACTCTCTCTCTCTCTCTCTCTCTCTCTGGGGATAGATTCATCTACAACACAACTCCTACATCTACGCCATTAGAGAAACACTAATTAACACTACACTGAGATTCCATCTCACCCCAATCTCAGTGACAGACAGAATTCCACTGATGATTGCTGGTGAGGATGTGGGAAGGAAGACCTTTTACACTCAGTTGGTGGTTATGTAAAATGGTGCAGCCAATATAGGTGTCAGTGCAGCAGTTTCTCAAGACAGTAACATTAGAGCTGCCGTGTCACCCAGCTGAACCAGTTCCAGGTAAGTCACCCAAAGAACGTGTAGTCAGCATGCCACAGAGATACTTGCACATCTATGTTTATCTCTGTGCTTTTCACATCGGCCAAGGAATGGAACCAACACAAAGGTCCACAAACACGTGAATCGATAAAGAATATTTGGTATATAAACAAAATAGAGCTTTAACCAGCTGTACAAATATTAAACCACGACATTTATAGGAAAATGGGTGGAACTCTAAATCATCATCTTATAAAAAAGCCACTCAGAAATACAAGTGTTTTCTATCACTCAGAAGCTCGTTCTCTGTCATATGTGGACTTACTGAATTTAGTTTTCTGTGTGTGTGTGTGTGTGTGCGTGTGTGTGTGATGAAACTACAAAGGGGACCATGATAAAGGAGAAAGACTGTAAGTGGGGGAAGAGAGAGAAATGGAATATACATGATATCAAAGTAGAAGGCGAGACTATTTGGTGGCCTAAGAGACTAGCAAGGATGAGGCAGACGGCGACAGAGGACAGCAGGTGTAACAAGTATGCGGATGCCACACAATCATCTCCAGGTATAGAAATACCACAACAATCGTATCATCTTGTATACTGTATATGCAGATTTAATCTAAAAAGGAGACAGAGCCAAAAAAAAATAAATTAAGAGACTCACAAATGGATCCAGATAATGAAATTATGAGACATTAATTTAAAAATAGCTTTGTTTAATATACTTGATAAGTCTGATAATAAGATGAATTCTTTTAGAATAATAGAAACTATTTTTAAAAATCAATGAAATTCTAAAATCAATATGGACAACTGAAGAATGAGAAGTGTTCGTCATTTAGCTAAAGGCAAATGCTAAAAAAGTTCAACCAAGGAGCTCTAACCAGAGAAGACTTGTTTTCAGCAGCATTGCTCATAACAGCCTAGGAACAATAAACAAGCAAGGGTTGTTCAGTAAACATCGAAGTATACAGTGTGATAAGTAGCACACTACAGGGACACACAGCACAGAGAGATCTACAGTGAAGGAACAAGGTCCCATGATCCCAGTTTTATTAACTTCAAAATCAGGTACAATTAATCTGACAGAAGCCAGGAGGGAGAAGTCACAATCAGGTAAGGACAGCGGCATGTTCATGATATTTTTTAATGTTCAAATTTCTTGATCAGAAGGGTGGTTACAGAAATACAGAAATGTGTTCACACTGCTGTAATTCTACAAGGGGCATATATAAAATATGGGCGTGCTTCTATATTCTTACAAAATGTTGACAATATGACACCCGTGCTTCAATAAAATGACTACTGAAGATAATTGAAGAACAAATTATTCTTTTTTTATATTAACTTATTAACTCACAGATAAAAATTCCCAGCCATAAATTCTTTCTTCCTATTAGCTTTAACTTGTGTCACGTGCCTGATGTACCTGAATTCAAAAGCTAGTGGTTCAGTGTCTTCAGCAAACACATGTGCTTGTGGTTATATGCAGGCAGCAAAGGAAAGCCACTGGAACCAGCTGGGACCACTCTCCCTTTCTTTAGTTATATCCTTATCCTATGAGGGTCTCGAATGCATAAACTCCCTTCAGATTTCTGGCCAACTTCTTTGTAGGTTTCAGTTTTATGTGTTCTCTCCTAAGACACCCCTTCAGCTTAAAAAATGTAGAGGCTCCTTTAAAAGTTTTTTTTTTTTTTTCTCTTTTCCCACTCTGCATCCTGTGAATTTATACCTTTTAAAAATGTTTTCTGTATCATAATTTTGACAGGAGCTTAAAAAAGGACTGGATATTAAAACATGCACTTAACTTGTGGAGCTTCCCTTTATTTATTTATATCAGTCAGGCTGTGATTAGCTTCTGAGGAGCTGATGGAGAGCACATGTAGCAGCTTATTAGAGGGCTCCTGTCTTTTACCGTACCTTCAACTCTCACCTCTGGGTGACAGAAAAGATGAGCGGTGGTGATCAGCTTGTGAGCTCTCTGGGGAACTGTCAACATGCATGGCTATGTTTATTATATCAAATGGCATGTACAGGCACAACGTCCTGTGAAAGACCAACATCCAGGTCTAGAGTGCACGGATAAACTTCTAAGAAATCACCTCTGACATCTTATGTGCAGCTCTGCTTCCAGCGTCTAGAAGAATCAATTTTTAATAATATAATCCCAGGTGAAACTAGAAGGGGAGCATTAGTATTCCTTTAATAGCTTCTGTTGTTTATAACCCTTACAACAAGCATGTGTGTTAGCAAGTAAGTACTAGACAACTGAGTAATCTGCTGATTATATCAATCAAGTTAAGAATAATACATATATTCTACTCTTTATACAAACAATGTGAGGAAGAACTCAAGTTTCTTTCCATTTTTAACACATTCAGTAGGAAGTTATTATGGCTGTCAAATCACTACATGAAACAAATCAGAGTAAGAAGAGAGCGAAGAAACTACAGAGCTCTTGGATCCTCAGTCATCTGCGTATTCTTCTGAATTTGGTGGCTTTCCCATACAATGTGTCCTGCTTTCAAAACAGAAACCATACAGCCTCCTTTGCAGCATGTAATCTCGGCTCCACAGATCAGACAAGATAACATGCTTCACCCAATAGAGAGAAACATCAAGAAGAAATCTACTTCTCGTGAGGCTGGCAGGAGAGTGGACAGGGGCTGCTATAATAGAAATTCCTGAACCTAGAGTCCAGATGGAATTATGAACTCATGACTTAGGAGTCTGCACAGCTCAGTAGCTGTAGAGAGGGATAACATCTGCACAACAGTCTTGTGGTAGGAGCAAGATAGATTTATTCATGGCTATAGACTGCAAGCCTGCTTTTCTGGATATCCTTGATATATTGTACACTGGCCAGTTTCTTGAAAAAAATTCCTCTACTTTTTCAGCCACCTAAAGAGAATTCTGTTTGCAATTAAGTCCCAGCTCAGATAGAAAGCACTATCATAAACAAAAAGAAACAAACGTGAAACATATACATGTTTTTGTTATATTAAATTGTAGTAAACTCATTTTATCCAGAACAAATTAATATGATTATGAGCAAAATGACTTTATTAGAACAAATCAAACTACTGAAATGCACAATACTACCCTAAAGGTGTGGCTAGTGTTAAAAACGGAGCAGAGCTTTTCCAACTTCCAGGAATCAACATCTTCAACATATTCCTTCACAGTCTTCTGAATTGCATTGCTGTCTACTACAATTTCCCCCTTCTCGCGTCTAATTTTATTACTTTGTATCTTTTTTTTTGGATACATTGTTTAAAGATTGTCAATATGCTTCATGTGGGTCTCCCCTTCTCCATGGGTTATTGGCCACTGAACTATGAAGGGAAGGGGAGCAGGATGGGGCAGGGAGTTTGGGAGTGTAGACGCAGGGTTAAGAATGGCAGATGAATTTCCCCGATTAGCTAGCTCTCCTTTATTGGGAGACCAAGGGCAATACAGATCTTGAGGAGTGGGTAGGGATGTCCAGCGTGTTGTACATTATTGGCTAGGACAGAGGTGTGGGAATGCTTCATGTGCATGAGGAGGAATTCCAAGAACCTGCTGCTCAGGTTCTTATCAGGAGAGAGGAAATTACATCTGTAATTTGGCTAAAGACTAAGTCACTGCCCTCAGAGGTGGGGGAGGTAGAGGCCATGTGCCTGAGCGCATAGGGTTAAGAAAAGGGAGAGAGCCGTCCTAACTCCTGAAGGTCTCACTCTCACTCTTGCTCCAGGTCAGCTCCCCAGGCACACACACACCACAGTTTAGTATTTCGTAGATCCAAATCAAGGTTTCATTTGGATCCCTGTGTTTTCATTTTGTTTCCTTATCATTAAATTTGCCTTATTTGTATTATTTCTTTATACTGATTTGGGGTTTGGCTTATTCCTGTTTCTCCAAGATCTTGATGTACACCATTGAGACACACATTTGATAAGCTGGAGAGACAGCTTAGTGGTTCAGAGTAGGGATGCTCTTCTGGATTGTTGACTTCAATTCCTAGAAATCACACGGTGGTTCACAACCATCTTCTGATTGATGGATCTGATTCCATCTTCTGGGTTTGTGTAAGGACAGATAACACACATACATAAAAATAAATATTTTTAAAAAGATATGAATTTGAGATTTCAGTTGTTAAGGTAGGCATTTGTATTTATAAACTCTCCCCAAGTAACACTTTCATTGTGGCCACATGGTCTGTGTGCTGTGTCTTCATTTACACTCAATTCTGTGATTTTTCAATTTTCTTCCTGTTTTTTTTCCCAATGACCAGCCATTATTTAATAGTGTGTTGTTCAAATTTGATGAGTTTTTGTATGCTTTGTAGCTTTGCTTGCTGAACTGCAAAATTAAGAAAAAATCTAGACACACATGATATATCAATTTTGAGTATATAAACTTAAATTGACCTGTAATGAACTATAAGATTGAAGTATTAATAAAAACCTTATAAACTAAAAACTCCATGCTCAGATAGATTTGTTACTGAATTCTGTCATACCTTTAAAGGAAAACTACTTTAAAGGAAAACTAAACATCAATCTCCATCAAACTATTTTGTAAAAGAAAAAGAACAGTATCAAATTCATTTTATAATGTCAGTACTACTGATACAAAAATTAATAAACATATACACATAAAAATAAGATCATAGGCCAATCTTCCTGATGAACACAGATATGAAATTTCTCAATAAAACATTTGCAAACCAAACACAAGTACACATAAAAAGATTAACTTTTAGTTGGATAAAATTTTATGACATGTATGTATCACATTTTCATTGTTCATTCATCAGTTGATGGTTATGTAGTCTGTTTCTATTTCTTAGATACTGTGAATAGAGCAGTGAGAACATGGATAACCCTGTAGCATGCTGCAGGACAGAGATGTGGTGCGAGGGTGGATAGCAGTTCAGTGGGGGGGAAGAATGAGATCAAAATATATTGTATAAATGTATGGAACTCTCCAAGAACAAATTATAATATTATATATTTATTTAATGATATTTAATGATAATACTACTATTTGTGGTATAAGGACAGAATGTAGTTAGAGATTATGCTGTTTTAGTAAAATGGCAGAGTTGGAAGTTCTCCACGATCCATGACTTCCTAGCCCTGGGTAGCTGGCTAGATTTCCAGTACCAAGCATGATTTCCCTCTTGTTGGGTGAGGCTGAAAGTCAGTAGGAGAGTTGTTGATTATTACCAAGGGATGAATGCCACTAATGCACCATTAAGGTTATCCTGCAGTACGGGTCATTGTTGTGCTTCTCAGGACTGTTGTTTCCCTCCTTTGAAAGCTTGTATTGTGTCTTCTGGAACCATGAAGACCAGTCTTCATGGAGGAGGCATTCAGGTTAGTTCCAGCTCAGGGGATTCTGGTCTCTCTGTCTTAAGTGTATGATGTTTTCAGCAATAAAGACAGACTTTCTACTTCTGAGGGGCCACAAAAAGCAACAGCAACAGCCTGTCCTGTCTTGGAAGTCTCTTGGACAACCTGAGAAACAACTCAAAAGAGGGCTTCTTAAGCTTGGGGTGCTGGCTAGATGGTCTATGGCTCTTGGAGGGAAGGAACACTGTCAGTCCAGGAGAGTATATTTCATTTAAGCTATACATTTATACAGACTTACTACATTTATCATAGGGTTTGTTTTAGGTATGTAGTTAATAATATGATTTCCATGATCTTTTGGATATCCTTTTATTGTTAGTTTATTCTCCTCCCTCCTGTATTTGTCTCCCTCCCCCTCCCTAGTTAGACTCCCTCCCTCTGTCTTTCTCATTTTCCCCATCAGATCACTTGTACCATGTTATTCCTTCTCTCTATTGCTCTCTCCTCCCCACATCAAGCAATGTTCCTATATTGAGAAAATTCTCAACACATGGAGACCATTAAAGAAAACCACAACCAACCGAAATGCAGAGTTGTGGAGCCCAGTCCCAACCATAGAACAACTCCCACACCCAAGGCTCAGAGATCATGCCTGAAGTATGAGTAGGAAGATTGTAAGAACCAGAGGAACAGGGAGTTTGCTGTGACATTATGTCTCCTAATAATGTCAGAAGCTGACCCCATAAATTGTCACCCACATGACTGCCTCAACCTGAGCTGAGCAAGAAGAACAATGATAGACATGCAAAGGTAGCCAAGCGGAAGCTCTGTGCCTCAACCCTATGCAAAGAACTAAAGGCAGCTAAGGAATGCTAGCTAGGTCAGACCTAGCTTTAGGTTATTGAATTTTTAAAAACTGGGTTTCATAGTCAGAAAATAAAATTCTCTGTCCCATGAAGATATCTTTAACTTTTAATACTTAATAATAAATTTTTTTTGAGATAATATAATTATATCATTTCCCCTTTCCTTCTCCTCCTACCAAACCTCCCATATACCTCTCCCTCTCTTTGCTCTTGTTTCAAGTTACACACACACACACATACACACACACAACACACACACACACACACACACACACACACACAAGTTCAATCTGCTCAGAATACAAACAAGAAAACAAGAAGTTAGTTTCTATTTGAAGAAAATATGATCCTGTACATAAGAGAGTCTAAGGACTCTAACAAAATTTCTAAAACTGATAAAAAACCTTCAGCAAAGTGTGAGAATATAAAAATTAACATATAAAAGAAAGTAGTTTATCTATATTTATAAGCAAAAAACCACGATGAGATGAATCAGGAAAACAACCCCATTCACAGTAACTTCAAATATTATCTTGGAAAAACATAAATAAGAAAGTAAAAGGTATCTACAGTGAGAAATGTGAAACATGAGAGATGGAAAGCTTTCCCAGGATCAGCACAATTAATACCATAAAATGGTGTGGGAAACAAAACGGGCGGGTGCCGGGGGCCCCAAAGCTGAGGAGGCCCGCCCTGCGACTGGGGGGGATTCGGGCCGCGTCAGTCCGAGGAGGCAGTGGAGACGAGGCCTGGGTTTGTAGTTCCCACATGGTCGAGGCGGTCCCCGAGTAGAAGTAGGCCCACAGCAGACACGTGGAATTGAGTTTCCATGAAGTAATTTTATTGACAAGAATGGTGAATCTGGTGCGCTCCCCCCAAAAGCCAGGAGGGTTTCCTTATATTGGGGAGTATCAAGGGGAGGAGTTAGGGAGGGGAAAACTTAATTACCTACGTCCCTAGCCTCATTAATATGCAAATCTCAAGGCAGAGGGCTCTTAGGTTAAGGGTACAGGTGAAATGGAGAGCACGGGTCTGGGGCCTGGCTTTTGGGGGCGTGGCCACACCTGCAATCTCAGGGTTTCCAGGCCAATGGCAGCCCTTCCATGGCCCAACAAAATGGCTATCTCACTGAAAGAGGTCTATATATTCCATGCATTCTCTATCAAAAGTCAAATGACATTATATATCTGTATGAAGTTCTCAAAGAACAGACAAATAAAATAACATTAAAAAAATCCAATGAAGCTGCCTCAGGAGGCAGAGGCAGGTAGATTTTTGAGTTTGAGGCTAGCCTGGTCTACAGAGTGAGTTCCATACACAGAGAAACTCTGTTTAATAGAAAGCCACTTCAGGTAGCAGCATGGATAAAAGGAGCTATGTGGAGGAAGGAAGACAATTCGCCCGTGCTCATTGGTCCTCCTCCTGCTGCTGCTGCTGTGGCAGAGGATGATGATGGTGATGATGGTGATGATGGTGATGATGATGATGATTCCTTTGCTGCTATTAGAATCAGCATGTCCAGGCTTCTGTCACTGACTGACGACCAGCGAGTGGCCTTTACTCTAGGTGTTCTTTGCTAGATTGGTACTGAGGAGACACCTAGCCTATGTGACTGAGCAACTCCTGGGTTGCTGTCCTCTCTTGTGTGAGACAGCCACCTTGGAATACACAATTTAAAAAGGCACCCAGTCTCAAGGACAAAGCAACTACTTGGTTCTCAGTATCTCAGATATGAAACAACCATTGTTACCATTTCCAAGTAAGCTGATTTAATAATTCCTTTTAAATACACACACCCATGCACACCCATGCACGTGCGCGCGCGCGCGCGCACACACACACACACACACACACACACACGGAGGGAGGGAGGGACAAAGGAAAGGGAAGAGAGAGAGAGAGGAGAGAGAGAGAGAGAGAGAGAAGATGCTTACTACTAGAAAAAAACAATTGTAAGATTAACATGGACACACAGAGGACACTAAACACCCAAAAACAATTGTAAGATTAACATGGACACACAGAGGACACTAAACACCCAAATCAGCCTTGAGCAGAGAGAGCAATGCTAACAGTCAATAAGCAATGGTAACATTGCTATCACAATGTCTGCTTTTAACTCCCACCACATAGACGTTTGAGCAGAGCCAGTACTGGCTGGTTACAAATCAGATATACAGAACAGGAAAAGAGAACGGTACAGAGGAGCAGAAATTAAGCCCATACAACTTTAGCAAAATGATTTTTGACAAAGATACCCAAACCACAAAAAAGAAAAAAACCAGCCTCTTCAAAAAATGTTACAGGAAAAACAGGATTATCTACACATAAAACAGTGCAATGTTGGAATGTGCCAAATGCATACTATTCAAAACTGTTTAAAATAAAAGTATCTTGAAATTAAAAACAAACAAAGTGAAACTGGATCCCTAAACTCTGTACAAAAATTAATAGAGGATATCAATGCAATACTTAAAGCAGTTAGAGAAGAAAACGGGAAAACACATCAAAACAGAGGCATCAGCAAGAAATTCCTAAGAAGGACTCCGTTAGTCCAGGAAGCAATAGCAAGAATAGAGAAATAGGGTTGCATAAAATTTAAAAAAAAAAAAAGCTTGCACTCCAAAGTAAACAGTGAGCCGAGTGAAGACACAGCCTACAGATCGGGTGAATATCTACAGAGGATTAATATCTAGAATATCAAAAGAATAACCTACCCAGATCCAAACAACTCAATTACTAAATAAGCTGATGAAACATACAGTTCTCCACGGAGCGAGTACAAAGGGGTAGTAAACATGAAAAAATGTTCAACACCCCAGCCATGAGGCATTTAAACTACAGAGTGTCTATCTTGTCACCTTCAGAGGGGGAACAACAGAAATACTGGCAAGGTGTGGGGACAGGCAGACTTGAACATTGCAGATGGCAATACAAATTAGCTAATACCAAAACTGTTTTCAATGTAAAAATGTTTTATGTCTATAACCTACATTGTTATTCTAAATTAATATTTATCTCTTACATTTCTCCTAAAGAAGAGTCCCTCAAACCTGAAAAGAATGCATACCATCTTTATCAGCGGTCTCTTGAGGCTTTGATTTTAAAGTGAAGATCTTCCGCAGCTTACAGTTAGCAGAGACGATAATTCCATCCAACGACTGGAACACTGCTCCTTTGAATATCTCACTGGTGAAGGCGACCAGGTCAATGCACAGATTGCACCACTAAGATGAAGAGAAGCAGATGCAAGTTAGGACCCTCCATGGCATAGAAGCAGGGTGTCCTGGCACGCGGAACGGCTCCAGTGTGCCCTTTCTGTTTGGACTTAAGTTGTCCTAAAGTGGCCTTGATTCTCCTCCACAGTCACCATCATCTGAACTACACACTGGTCACTTGACTATGGCACTCCCATAAGGAAACTTGTGTGCAGCTCTGGGAAAGCAGCTCTCTTGTCAGTGGGCACCATGCTAAAGGGAAGCTAAAGGCAGGTGCTTTACATCACTTAAAGCCTGAACATTAGAGAGAAATAGCCTGTTGCTTTGTTCAAGGGGATTAATTTGATTACAATTAGATACTTTAGTTTTGATTTTTAAAGGGTAGGGATTAAATTAGATGCTTGCTTAAATGGTACCCAGTACTATCTACTTACAACCAATTAACCTATTATATAGAAATAGATTCTTTTAAAGGGTTTGTAATTATGCTGGGTGTGTGCCAATTTTGAAGTACTCTTGCAGGTACTAATTCCAGCCCATAACACAATTAGATTCCTTCGCACTTCTTCAAATGAATTCTATGGTCTAACTGAATAAAGAAAAAGGAAAAATAACCATTACTTAGAAATCAAGACATATTTAAGAATGCAGAATAAAAGCAGAAAAATAATTTCTAAAATTAAAACAAAAGTAGTATTAAACTTACTTCCATGTGCTTCTTTTAAATATTTGAGTCCTCAATGACTTTTAGAAGCAGTTTATAATTAAGACCTTTTCTAGGAAGGATACTGATTTTAAAATGGAGGCAAGCCCAAGACTGTCTCAGTAACAGATCAGTAAGAGATTGCACAGAGTTACTGATTAAACCAAAGAGATTTGTTGTAGATGTCTCAACAGTAAAGTTACATTCCTAGGCAGTGAGAATACTATGGTATTCTCTTGTGGAGCACAGAGCCTGGAGTTAGCTAGGGAGGAAGTGGAGTTAGCTAGGGAGGAAGTGGAGTTAGCTAGGGAGGAAGTGGGTTTGAGCCAGGGTGGATAATGGTAATAAGCTGGATTATGGCATGGGCAGGAGGCTTTTTGGTGGGAGGGGAGGTAAAGCTTGTGAGGCCAAGCTGTGAAGGCTTAGGAAGGGCACCTTACAAGGCAAATGTTTCTGAAGTTCTGCAAATATACTGTGCAAATGCAGAGCACTGGGAAGTTAAGTTTTGGTCAACCTTGATGTAGGAATATTCTGAGTGACAGAGGAGGTCTTTCGGAATGAGTTGCAGTTAGGTTAGAATAAAGATCACTGAGAAACAGAAGACTAGTGTCTGTCAGTTATGCAAGCAAGTATGATGTGAGACAGTTGGTCAGAAGGCTGACAGGGGAATTATTAGAATATAAGAAACAAATCCAATAGATAGGTCCGTTGGGTGGAAATTGATGGCCCAGTGAAGCCCAGAGCATAGGGAACAGAGGTATGGGTTTCTTTATTCATTAGTGTATTACATAAGCAGTATTGTTCTGTCAATTATAGTTTCTAAAAGACCTAACATGTCCCTGTTCTAGCTAACTAGTTCAAGCCACCAGGAATGAAACTCATTCTTCCCTCACAAACACTGTGTAAATATTAAGTGTTGGGCACTAGCCTCACCTCTGGGGATATAAACACATACAAGATAAACACACATAAGTCCTCTGTCTTAGGAAGAGAGGCAGACATGTGGCATCTACTTTAGCACAGTTACCAAAGAGGGGGGCGGGTTAGGATGGGTTAGTGTCTTAGTTATGGTTTCTACTGCAGTGAGGGAAACAACACTATGAAAAACAGGCTGTGGAGGAAGGGGCTTGTTCAGCTTCCACTTACACATCATAACCCATCTTTGGAGGAAGTCAGGACAGGAACTCAAGTGGCTCTAGGAATTGGAGATAGGAGCTGATGCAGAAGCCATAGGGTGCTGCTCACTGGCTTGCTTCCCATGGATGGCTCAGCCTGCTTTCTTCTAGAACCCAAGGACTGCACCACAATGGGCTGGGCCCTCCCTCATTGATTAGTAATTGAGAAAATGCCTTATCTCATGGAGGCATTTCTTTTTTTAAAAATTATTATTATTATTTATTTAATCAATTATTAAATTCAAATCGTAATTTTTACTTATTCACACAGGGGTTATAAACACAAAAAGGCAGGACGTGAGGAAGGGGATGACACTGGGCATAGGTGTTCAGGGGGAGTACAGATATCTTTCAGAACAGGGTATTGGCTGGCTGAAGGTTCAGGGGACAGGTCACTATGACTCTGTCTATGATTCACTTGTTCTTATCTAAGCTGGAACTATCCGCCAAGGCTATCTATTTACAAGATCTATTACTACTCAGGTTGGTAAATTTCCACAAAAGCTGCCTGTTTACAATCGCTTATAGCCATCTGTTTCAGTGTTTCTCCACAGAGATCCAAGACTTTGTGTTAGCATGTATATCAGGCCTATTGCTGATTTTAGGCCTATGGCTGATTTTAGATCTTCAGTGTATATGCAGGGCTGCCCCTGACATCTCCTCCCTTCTCTAAGTATAAAAGGGCCGTGGCGATTCTAATCTTTTGAAGGTGGGGATAGAGGCCTGACCACCAATAATTCAAGGGAACCTTGTAATGGCTCTGGTCCTCCTGTCATCCAGTGAGGCATGAGGGCCATACCCATCCCGATGTCTTTTCATGGAGGCATTTCTTAACTGAGGCTCCTTTGTCTCTGTTGACTCTATCTTGTATCAAGCTGACACACAAAACCAGCCAATGCAGTTAGTTGAGAAAAAAATTACTTAAAAACCATTTAAATCACCATCATACATGCAAATAAAAAGCCCAGTACTCTTAAGGTTTTACCTGCTCACACTGTTAAGTCAGTAAATGTTTCTCTTCTCCATATTTTATTTACTTTTTAACCAATTTTAAAAACGAATTCACCTCTTGACCTTATTTCAGGAAAATTTACTTTCTAAACTTCATCCTCCCTAGATTATCATCTTTTGTTTACTTTCTTTTCCTAGCATTTCATATTCTGAGATTTTATTAATGGGACTATAATTGCACACACAATGGAGTTAAGTGATGCTCTGTGACAACTCTCCCTTCTACTACACACCTATCCCCTTTATATTCCGAGTTAAGTGACTTCTCAGTCTTCTATTTCTGGAAAGGCTTGAAGCTGTCACTCAGTTTGGTTTTAAACAAGACGTTTACCAGGTACTGAAGACAGGTGAGCATGCTCATCATTTCACCTCAGGGCCCCTTCCTTCATCCCTGCTTATCTGAACTCTGCTGTGTGCTGTACTACCAGCTCTGCTAGGGAATGAGAGCCAACCTCCTTCAGAGTCCTAGGAAACCAGCACGTATCCATGGCAGGAATAATGCTTTATTCACTCTACCTGACTCATGCTTGATTGGCAAGTTTTCAGTAGATAATGACAGGTGTGTGTCTACACATGATATATGAACATATGCAGACGCCTTCATGCCTCTATGCACACACGTTCATCTTTTAATCATCAAGCAAATGTCTGAGAATTGGAAACTTTTTTCTTAGGATCCAAGAAGATGGATCCTAAGAAAAAAGGGAAACATTTCACAAATCCATCTTAGAAAACAGAAACACATTCACATATATTCTGGATTAGCTGATTTTATAAAGGACATAATTTTTATAAGCTTCAACAAACAATTTGATATTCATATAAATGTTATGAAGTATGCTATAAAGTTCTGAAAAAGAAGATAAGCTCTTTACTCCTAACAAGAGGATTATTTGAATCATAGTTGATCTTTATAAAATACGTTTTTATTATTCTTGGTGATATTATACATTATTAAAGTTCTTATGCTGTTTGACATTTTCTCAGTCTTTAATTACTGTATTCCTATATACAACTTTAATGCAGCAGGAAAGAACTATTAACCTTAAATATTTGTTAGAGTTTAATACTTAGGCAACAGAAAAGAAATCTGACAGTGGAAAGACAATCTGTCATCTTCACTATGCTTTTGAGATTCACATTTTAAAAATCTTAGTGAACATTAAATGTACACCTGAAAACAATGTATATTCTGCAGTCATTAGATAAACTTTAAATAAATGTTCGTTCAGGTTGATTGACAGCACTTGCTTAACATACTGTCTTCCTGATTTTCTAACAGCTTTAAAGGGAGGAGTAGGCCAGACAGCAGAGGTGAGCTGCACTCTGTCCACCTGACCCCCAGTTTTATTGACTTCCCTTCTAAGCAGGTCTGCTGGGACCCAGGAACATCCAGGATAGACACTGCCCCACAGCCAACAGAAGCTCCATCTCTTCCTTCCAGCGGAGACCTGCCTGGCTCCAGGAACATGCAGGTTAGAACACTGCCTGCCAATACCCAGCCCGATGGATCCATCTGGGGCACAACAGAGGTGTGATGCACTCTGCTCTGTCTCCTGAGCTCTATCAGCAGGCCCACAGGAATATTCAGTTCTACCTGGGGCACAGCCAGGAGAGGTGCTGTCCCCTGAACTTCACTGTCCTGAGGAAGAGCATAAGGCTCCTTCTGCCTCCCTGAGGAGGCCAGTCAGCATCCAGGCAACACAAGGGACAACCAGATTGGTATAGGCCTGCATAAGAACACAATCAACAAGACCAAGAGCAATATGGTACCACTATAACCCAGCTATCCCACTACAGCAAGCCCTGGATATCCTACCACAGCTGAAGCACAGGAAGATAACTTTAAATCTACTCTTACAAAGATGATAGAGGCCTTTAAAGAGGAAATAAATAAATCACTTAAATACAATAAAAAGGTGAAGAAAATGAATAAAACTGTTCAGGATCTGAAAATGGAAATAGAAGAAATAAAGGAAACACAAACTGAGGAAATCCTGGAGATGGAAAAAGAACAGGATCTCTCTCTCTCTCTCTCTCTCTCTCTCTCTCTCTCTCACACACACACACACACATACACACACACACACACACATATCCCCAAAGAGAATACAGGAGACCGAAGACAAAATCTCAGGCGTAGAAGATACAACAGAAGAAACAGATGCATCAGTCAAAGAAAATCTTAAATCTAAAAAGTTTCTGACACAAAGTATCCAAGAAATCTAGGATATTATGAAAAGACTAACCCTAAGAATAATAAGAATAGAAGAAGGCAAAGAATTCCAGCTTCAAGGCCCAGAAAATGTTCTCAACAAAATCACAGAAGCAAATTTCCCCAACCTAAAAAAATGAAATGGCTATAAACATAGAAGAAGCTTACACAAAATGAAATAAATTGGACCAGAAAAGAAAATCATCCTGCCATATAATAATCAAAACACTAAATGTTCAGAAAAAGAAAGAATATTAAAAGGCCAAGTAACAAATAAATAACAAATAAATAATTTCACGTCACTTCTCAACAGAGACTCCAAAATCCAGAAGGGTCTGTGCATATATCTTGTACACCCTAAGAGACCACAGATACCAGCCCAGATTACTATGCTCAGAAAAACTTTTAATCACTATAGATGGAGAAAACAAGATAGTCCATGAAAAAATTTAAACAATATCTATCCACAAATCCAGCCCTACAGAAAACAGTAGAAGGAAAACTCCAACACAAGGAGGCTAACTATACCCAAAAAACCACAGAAAATAAATAATAAATAAATAGTTCCACACCAGCAAAACCAAAATACTCTTCCTCTCTGACCCCCTCTCTCCCCTAACACCAACATCAAAATATCAGGAATTAACAATCATTGGTCATTAATATACCTCAACATGATGGACACAATTCCTCAATAAAAAGACACAGGCTAACAGAATGGATGTAAAAACAGAATTTATCATTCTTCTGCATACAAAACCATACCTCAGTAACAAAGATAGACATTACCTCAGAGTAAAGGGCTCAAAAAAAAAGTTTTCCAAGTAAACAGATCCAAGAAGCAAGTTGGTGTAGCCACTTTAATATTTAATAAAATAGACTTTCACACAAAAGTTAATCAAATGAGATGGGGAAGGATATGTCATAATTATCAAAGGAAAAATCCATTAAGATGACATCTCAATTCTGAACAACTATGACCCAAATGCAAGGGCACCCTCATTTATAAAAGAAATATTACTAAAGCTTAAATCATATATTGAACCTCACACATTAATAACAGGACACTCCAACACCCCACTATCACTAATGGACAGATCACTGAAACAGAAACTAAACAGAAATAATGAAACCAACAGACATTATGAATCAAATGGAGCTAACAGGTATCTATAGAACATTTCACCCAAACACAAAGGAACATACTTTTTTCTCAACACCTCACGGAACCTTCCCCAACACTGCCTATACACTCAGTCATAAAGCAAGTGTCACCAGATACAAGAAAATTGAAATAACCACTTGTATCTTGTCAGACCACCATGGATTACAGATTTACTTCAATAACAACATAAACAGCAGAAATCCTACAAACTAATGGAAATTGAAAAACTCTCTACTCAATGTCCATAGGGTCAGGGAAGAATTAAAGAAAGAAATGAAAGACTCTAGAGTTCAATGAAAATGAAGGCACAACATACTGAAACTTATGGGACCAAATGGGAGCAGTGCTACGAGAAAAGTTCAAAGCACTAACTACTCTCATAAAGAGATCTCAAACTAGCAAGTTAAAAGCACACCTAAAAGCTCTAGAAAAAAAGAAGCAAACACACTCAAGAGGAGTAAATGGTAGGAAAGAATCAAATTCAGAACTGAAATAAAAAAAAAAAAAGTAGAAACAAAGATAACAATCAAAAGAATCAAAGAAACCAAGCTGTATTTTTGAGAAAAGCAACAAGATAGATAAACACTTAGAAAAACTAACTAAAAGACAGAGAGACAGTATTTAAATTACCGAACTTAGAAATGAAAAGGTTGATACAACAACAGACACTGAGGAAATCCAAAGAATCATTACGTTTGACTTCAAAAGCTTATACTCCAAAAAATTGGAAAATCTAAACGAAATGAATGATTTTCTTGACAGATTCTACTTACCAAAATTAAATCAATAACAGGTAAACAATTTAAATGTTCTTATAACCCTAAAGGAAGCAGAAGCAATCATCAAAAGTCTTCCAACTCCACCCTGCCCCCCCAAACCCAGGGCCAGATGGTTTTAGGAAAATCCCACCAGACTTTCAAAGAAGAGCTAACACCAATATTCCTCAAACTATTCCACAAACTAGAAACAGAAGGAAGATTGCAAACTCATTCTATGATACCACAGTCATCCTGATACTCAAACTACACAAAGATTCAATAAAGAAGGAATTTCAGACCAATTTCACTTAAGAATATTGATGCAAAAACACTTAATAAAATACTTGCAAATGGAATCCAAGAACACATCAAAAACATAATCTACCACAATCAAGTAGGCTACATCCTAGAGATCCAAGGATGGTTCAACATACAAAAAGTCATCAATATAATCTACCATATAAACAAACTGAAAGAAAATAACTGCATGATCATCTCATTAGACACTGAAAAAGACTTTGAAAAAAATGTGACGCCTTTTCAAAATAAAAGTGTTGAGTGTTGACGTGATCAGGGATACAAAGCCCAAACCTAAACACTATAAAGGATATATACAGGGAGGCAATAGCCAACATCAAATTAATTGGAGAGAAGCTTAAAGCAATTTTCCTAACATCAGGGACAAGACAAGGCTGTCCACTATCTCTATATCTATTCAATATAGTACTTGAAGTTATAGCTAGAACAATAAGACAACTAAAGGAAATCACGGGGATACAAACTGGAAATGAAGAAGTCAAATTATCTGTATTGGCAGATGGAATGACAGTAACCCCCAAAATTCTACCAGAAAACTCTTAAGCTGATAAACACCTTTAGCAAAGTGGCTAGATACAAAATTAACTCAAAAATCGTCAGTAACCCTCATTTGTACAAATGACAAATGGGCTGAGAAAGAAATTAGAGAAACAACAATCTTCACAAAAGCCACAAATAATATAAATATTTTGGTGTAATTCTATCCAAGCAAGTTAAAGATCTGTACGACAAGAACTTCAAGTCTCTGAAAAAAGAAACTGAAGAAGATATGAGAAGATAGAAGGACCTCCTATGTTCACAGATTGGTAGGATTAACAGTAAAAATGGCCACCAAATCAAAAGCAATCTACAGTTTCAACGCAATCCCCATCAAAATTCCAATACAATTCATTTTAGACACTGACAGAGAAATTCTTAACTTCATATGGAAAATAAAAAAACCCAGGATAATGAAAACTGCTCTGTAAAATAAAAGAATTTCTGGAGGGATCACTATCTCTGATCTCATGATGCACTATTGAGTAATAGTAATAAAAAAATCCTACATGGTATTGGCATAAAAAAACAGGTTGATCAATGGAATCAAATCGAAGACACTGAAATAAACCCATATACCTATGAACACTTGATTTTTGACAAAGAAACCAAAACCATACAATGGAAAAGAGAAGCATCTTCAACAAATGGTGCTGGTCTAACTGGATGTCTGCATGTAGAAGAATGTAAGTAGATCCATATTTAATATCCTGTACAAAACTCAAGTCTTTGTGGGTTAAAGACCTCATCGTAAAACCAGATACACTAAATCCAACAGAGGAGAAAGTAGGAAATAACCTTGAACACATTGGCACAGGAGGCAACCTCCTGAACAGAACACCAATAGCTCAGGCACTAAGATCAATAATTGATAAACTGGACCTCATTAAACTGAAAGGTTTCTGTAGGCAAAGGGCACTGTCAATAGTACAAAATGGCAGCCTACAGAATGTGGAAAGATCTTTACCAAACTTACATCCTACAGAGGGCTAATATCCAAAATATATAAGGAACTCAAAAAATAAATGAACAATAAATCAAATAACCCAATTAAAAATGTTCTTAGTTATCAGAGAAATGCAAATTAAAATGACTCTGAGGTTCCTACAGTCTTCAAAATGTCTCAGAACAAATCTCAAGTGATAGCACATGCTGGCAAAGATGTAAAGCAATGGGCAATACTCCTCCATTGCTGCTGGAATACAAGCGTGTACAACCACTTTGGAAATCAGTCTAGCAGTGTCTCAGAAAATTGGGAATAGTTCTACCTTGAGACCCAGGTATACCACTCCTGGGCATATACTCAAAAGATGCTTCATCATCCCAAAAGGACACTTGCTCAACTATGTTCACAGCAGCTTTATTCAAAAAAGTGAAAAATTGGAAACAACCCAGATGACCCTCAACTGAAGAATGGATAAAGAAAATGTGGTATAGTTACACAATGGAGTGTTACTCAGCTATTAAAAACAAGGACAACATGAAATTTGCACACAAATGGATGGAACTGGAAAATATTATCCTCAGTGGGGTAACCCAGGCCCAGAAATACAGGCATGGTATATACTCACTTATAAGTGGGTATTAGCCATAAACTACAGCATAACCATTCTACAATCCACAGACCCAAAGAAGCTAAGTTAAGAATGAGGGTCCAAGGGAGGAAACCTGACTCTCACACAGAAGGGGAAACAAAATAGACATTGGAAACAGATGAAGAGAGGGAAATAGGTGGGATAGGGGACAGGGAGGGAAATGGGTTTGTGATCCGGTATGGGGAGAGCTGGGGAAGAATGAGAGAGCTGGGAGAGAGAAGGAAAATCCATGGGGAGCATCTCAAGGACAAGCTGAGGAGGCTCCTGGGAGGATAGAGGGTGGTGACTCTAGCTGAGTTTCCTAGCAGTGGGGGATATGAAGCTTGAAGTGGCCACCTCCTGTAGCTAGGCAGGACTTCTGGTCCAGGGAGGGGGACATCTACCCACAAAACCTCAGACCTAAAATTTGCCCTGCCTACATGATGTGCAGGGATAAAGATGGATCAGAGATTAAGGAATCGCTAACCAATGACTGGCCTGACTTGAGACGCAATCCATGGGAGAGAGTTGACCCATGACACTATTAATGATACTCTGCTATGTTTGCAGACAGAAGCCTGGCATAACTGTCTTCTGAGGGTCTTTCTCCAGCGATTGATGGAAACAGATGCAGAGAATCACAGCAAACATTAGGCGGAGCTCAGTAGGTCTTGTGGAAGAGCAGGAGGGGTCAAGGACACCACAAGAAGACCTACAGAGTCATCTACCCTGGGCCCATGGGAGCTTGAAGATACGGAACCGGCAACCCAATGGGCTGCTCTTGGTCCTCTACACATATGTGGCAGATATGCAGCTTGGTCTTCATGCTGGTCCCCTAACAATTGAAGTGGGGGACCATCTCTGACTTGGACCCTATTGCCTGCCTTTGGATCCTTTTACCCTGGGCTGCCTTGTCTGTCTGGTCTCAGTGGGAGAGGATGCACTTAGTCCTGATGGGACTTGAGGTGCCAGGGTAGGTTGATATGGGGAGGAGGGATCCCCCTTTCTGAGAAGATGAAGGGGTAATGGGAAAAAGATGATGGAACTTGGAGGAGAGATGGAAGGGGGATTGTGATTGGGATGTAAAGTGAATAATTAAATAAAGGGAGTAGTCTTGCAGTTTTGCTACACTGTATTTGTTTTCCCCCTTAGTTTCTTTTAGTTTTTCATACATTTTCAAGCTCTCTTATTTAAGTTTGTACACATTTAGAGTTGTCAAATTATGCCCGTAATATATTTTTTCTGTGACAAATTCTTGAGAAAAGAGAATTCTTTTGTTTCCTATTTTAGGAAGTTTCAAATTTGTTGGGTCCATTTCAAAGCAGAACACTATGGGGAAGGGCGAGGTTGAGGAAAAGTGTCTACCTCATTGCAGCCAGAGGCAGAGAGGAGACAAGATGGGACCAGGGCAAGATATATTCTTCCATGAAATGCAGTCAGAGACCTACCTCCTCCAACCAATGTTCCACTCACCCAACATGCAGTCCACAGGCTCACCACTTCCTAATATAAGAAAGCATCCATTAGGCCAAAAGCCTCAATATCAAATAATTTATGGAAACGCTCTCAAGTAAATATACTCTCAAGTAAATACTGAGGAGTATACTTTGCTCATCTCCCAGGTGTTTCTCACACACTAATGGTTATGATTAACAACTGGGCTGGGAAGATGGCTATACAGATAGAAATCACTTGCTATGCAGTGTGAGGAGGACCCGAGTTCTTCACATATTCTAGGAATTTATTAATCCTCTGTCAGACTGTCAGGAGAGTAGGATCTGGAAAGAGCCACAGCTTACACGAAAGCCAGTTGGTAAAGGGCTGGGAATCCTTTCCCACCTAGGCTATACGGAACATACAGCTGAGAAATCCCGAGTCACAAAGACACAAGAGAAAGAGGGTGTTCTGTACATGACCCATAAAGTCTTATTATAAGCCTTTTCCCAGCTCAGTCAATTCTTGGGAATGCCTTTCTTAACGAACTTTTTATTTCTATTATTCTGTGATCTGGTACATCTCTCGGTCTTGGGACTTAAGATAACTGGCAACAACAGCAGGTGTTTCTCAAACTCTGATCCACACCTGTAACAAGATGTATAACCAGGAAAGATTTTCTTCCATTCTGCAGGCTGACTCTATACAAATGTTTCTTCCTCTGTGGTGCAAAGCTTTTTAAATTCATCCAACCTCTTCTGCCAGTTTTCATTATCTTAGTTCCTGGAGTTCTTTTCAGAAAGTCCTTGCTTATGCCTATGTACTGAAGTCTTTTCCTATGGCAGAGTCAGGGACTGAAGTTTTACACTAAGGTCTTTGATCCCGTATGAATAGATTTTTAATGTAGAATTAGCAATATGAGCTAGTGTTTCTTCTTTACATTTAGATATCCAGTTTTTCTTCCATTTGTTGGAGAAGCCATATTTCTCCAATACATGTTTTTAGCACCCTTCTTGAAAATGAGATGTCTGTAGCTGTGTGGGTTTAATTTGGGGCCTTGATCCTATTATGGTCATTCACGTATTTGTTTTTGCCACCAGAGTCGTGCTGTTATTGTTACCCTGGCTCTATAGTGTGACTGGAAGTCAGGCGTTGTGACATCACATGCATGTTCTTCTTATTCATCTTTGCTTTGGATATTCTGAGCCTTTTCTGCTTCCACGTTCCGTCAGAAATTACTGATTTTTCTATGTCTATCTTATATTCTGTTACTTCAGGTTTATCAATTTTAAGTTTTCTGGTGGACTCTTTAGGGTCTCTTACAAACAGGATTATATTATATGCAAACAAGTACTTTGACTTCTCTTTTGTATCTTTCCCTTTTCCTTATTGTGCTAACCCTTCAAGCACTATCTGGAATGAGAGTAGAGAAAGAGGATAAACTCATCTCATTTCTAATTCCAGGCAAATTTCAAAGCTTGGCTTTCACTTATAATAGTGTTGGCTACCGGTCTGTCATATTTATCCTTTCTTACACTGATGCCTGTTCCTTTTAGTCCAACTTTCTTTAGAACTTTCATCCTGTAGCAATTCTGCATTTTGTCAAAGGTCCTTCCTGCATCCACTGAATGACTGATATGCTGTGATGGAGAGTTTTATGTCAAGGTGACACAAGCTAAACTCACTTTGGGAGAAAGAACCTCAATTGGTAAAATTCCCCCAGCAGACTGACCAGTTCACCATGGGAGGTGCCACCCCTGGGCAGATGGCCTGGATGCTATACGAAAGCAGGCTGAGCAAGCCATGGGGGATAAAAGCAGTGAGCAGCACTCCTCCATGGCCTCTGCTTCAGTTCCTGCCTCCAAGTTCCTGCCTTGAGAGTCTACTCTGACTTTTTTGAATAACATACTACAAGTTGTAAGATGAAATAAACCCATATCTTCCCATGCTTTCGGTCATGATGTTTTAGCATAGCAGCAGAAACCATAACTAAGACAGGTCTTGTAATTCTATCATCCCTAGAAGGAAGCCCAATCATAGTAAATGATCTTGTTGATGAATAGTTGGAATTCAGTCTTCACATATTTTATTGAGAAGTTCTGCAACTGTGTTTCTATCAGGAGACTGGTCTATAATCATTATTTGTCCTTGTATTCATATCTGATTTTTATATGGGTAATATTCGTTTACAAAATGAGTTTGGTAGCAAGTTTTCCTTTCTGCTTTATGGAACAGTTTGAGGAGCACTGGCTGTACTTCTATAAAGGTATAGAGGAATCTGAATTCTGGGCTTAGGCTGCCTTTAGTTTGGAGATTTATTATTAGCTGTGTGGGCTGGTCTCCATGCTTCCTCTTAGGTGTAGATGGTAGTATGGTTTGCCTCTTTTCACACTTTCTCTTCTTTAACTTACAAGTATGGTGCAAACTTTTGGAGATGTGCCTTTTCTTTTAAGTTGGGTTCCAACCCTCTGCAGTTATAAGCACTGGGCACTGGAGGCAGGGCACTTCAACTGTGTCTGACCCTCTGGAAGGGACTCTGGCCCTGCTTCTGCAATCTCAGCTGTCACCATATTGCAGAGTAGGTGCTTCCCAACTCACAGTCTCTGGGAAGAACTAGAAGTCCTTATTTGGGTGTCACCTTCCATCTTACATCCCCATCCTTGCATGTTAGATATTGCTTTGTTCACTTTGTATCTTTACAAACGTCTTTTATTGTATATTGGATACTGTGAATGCAATATGACCCATCTTCTGAATTTTACTTTGAACCGTCAAATCTTATTCCCATAGGAAATTAGATTATTTGTAAGCATTTCCAGTTTAACTAGCCATGTCTCTTATATCCAGTTTGATTAACCATGTCTGGTAGTTTCTTTGAACAGCAGTGCTGTTTGGCCTGGTCTCCTATGAGTAACTGTGCAGTATTATACTATCCTTGAGAGAGATCATATTTGTTTTTCTATTCACACACATTTAGCAAATTAATACTTCTTAATTAAAATAAACCAGTGCAGGCACTCATTTTCAATAGTACAAGTTAATTGGGTTCATTTCTGGAGAAAACAGCAGATTTTTTTTAACGTAGTATTAAGTGAGTATTTACTATGAGCTTGGTGTTACTAAGATAAAACTCACTCAGCTCAAGCAACCCTACTGAGCAAGTTCCACCACGGATCCTGCTTAGCTGACAGGAAAATGGAAGTACTGAGAAACGCACAGACTTGGCCTACGGGTCTGCAGTAAAAACACAACAGAATCAGAGTCTAGATGTCTATAATAAGCCCCAAGCCCACACTTTACAGCCAACAGCATCCTGCTTGCGTACATGCTTTAAGAATAGGCTAGCCTTAAAGGTCATCTGTTTCTAAACTGCCTTTGGACTGGCAGTGCTTCCTCAAGCCCTGAGGTCAGCAGAGGACACTCCCTTCCTCAAATAAATGCAGCACCTGTATTAGCCTGATAGGAATAAAGAGAGAAAAATGGATATTAAAGACTGACATCATTTTGGTGAGATGAAACAATTACAAACCCTTAAATAAATGCTATAAATACTATAGTGGAGACTAGATTATAAAGATTTTAAGAAACTAGTTGATGCATCTTAGATAACCATGTATCTGAGTAAGCCTGCCTCTTTCATTCCCTTCTCATTCAGTGGTACTAAAGAAATTACATATTGTTTAAAAAAAATCCAAATATTGGCTCAGTGGAAAACAATGTTTGAGAAAATGGGGTAAGATGGACTTTGAACAGTTTTGGGTGCAATATACCAGATCTCTAGCTTGTATTACAATCTATAACAAATACCACTAGAATTGAGTTCACAAGGTATTTTATCCATTTAACTGAGAAACACTAAGCGTCTGAGTCACAAAGACTGCTGAAGACTTGGCATGGTGATTTACCACATTGCTTTGTTCTATCTGCAGTGAGTGACTCAATCTGAACAGCATCTCGTAAGTGAACTTCCCACTCAAACAATCATGTTTATTAGACATTACAGCACATGTTTTGTCGGTAGCAAGACAATGGTATACATCTGACATCCTCACCAATTAACTGAACTTATAGTAAAGAAGAAATGAAATGGATTCCAGTGAATCCTGACTAAGTGGGTACTTCCAGGGTTTAACGTGACAGTTATTAATTTTTAAAATTGTTCTTGCCACTGAGAACTCAAGTTCTCAAGCAATATAAATTGCTATAACTTAAAGGTTAAAGTGAATCTTTATAATTAAGAATACTATGAAAAATAAATTTGGAAGGTTAGCATTTAAGGATAATTGAAACAGAAAATGGCCTATATCTAAATATTCAGATCAGTATGGCTATAAGAATTTAATTTTATTGCCTGTTGGTATCTATAGAATGAAGGAGAAGTGAACAATCTGGCAATTCTATTCTGAATCAGGGCTGTACCTGACTTAACTCCTAGAAGTCCCAGCAGACAGCTGAGTAAAGTGGAGGCCTCTTAGTGCATGTATGCACCTTAACAACCGAGAGGACTCACGTATCCAGTCCTTTAGAAATGCCATGGGCTCAGAATAGGAAATCTGAGATGTCTACAGGGTTCAGAAGTCAGGAATTGTACGAGATCTTCCAACTTTTAAATGTTAGCTGAAGTGCTTTTAGAATGCCCAATTAGGTTTGCCATCATGATAGTTACAAATGATAATGGGTAGAAAAAAGTGAATGGCCTGGGAGAAACAAAAACAGAAACAAAACAAACAAAAACAAACAACAACAATGAAAAGTAAAAACAACCCATAGTAGATACCATACCAACAGTGGGCAGGTGTTGACATTTTTTGTTTTTGTCTTTTTTTAGCTATTGTATCAGGTTTATATCTACCACCCTCCAACCCTTATTCCACCTAATCTCTTGTAACTCCTCAACACTAGGTAGGAAAGAAAGACGGGTAAAGGAAAAGGAGGCACAGATCTCTTTAGACAACTTCCTGCTGATTAGAGGCATCCTAGGGGCCAGTCCAGTCTTCATTATCAGAATACCCAGCAATCCATGAATAGCAAACCAGCAATCCAGCAAATCTAACAGAAGAAACCAGCAGCAGCAGGAACCAGCAGAAGCAAGGGCAGCTGCCACCACAGGCCCTCTTGGGGATCCCCCATACCTTATTGAGAGCCCCCAGAATTAAATTATTTCTAGTTGGCAAAAATCATGCCCCTGCTAGTGCATGGAGCAAATTCTAACTGCCAGCTATGAAGCAACCTCTTATCCCAGACCTGTGATAAAAACATGTTCACAGAACATAAATGGATTTTTTAAAGAAACCAAAATTCTCACTACAGGTAGTGGTGCTTGGGGGTGTGATCTTGGATGGAAGGGGTGTGTGTCTCTGCTACTTGGGATAGAAACTGTCCTTAAAGCAAGACTCAGCCAGTTCAATGAGACTCAGTGGGAATACAGTATGTCAACTTTCTGCTTCATCATTGCTGAATTGGGAGGAAAACGAGAGGAAGAAGAGCAAGTTCTTAGCATTTGTTGGAATGTTCTTGGACATTTGTGCAGTTACTAAGGACATTACAAAGCCTATATGATTTGGCTACAAAACACTCATTATTTTACCAGGAGGCACGTTATTGCCAATTTGCTTAGCAAACACTTAAGTACTTACTGTGTACCATGTCATGACAGGAACTAGGCTAAAAGCAGAATACGGACATGCGGACATGATTGTCTGCTGGAGAAGGCAGACAGGTAAACAGGCAGAGTATGGATGTCACAACGACGGCTGAGAGCCCAATGACAACAATCCCGTTGGGCTTTACAACAAGCACCACTCCAAGTGCAAATAGCAGGCGTGGCCTTCACCCGGGGCTAACAGCATTCCAGGCACTTTCTAAAAGCCTTCCTATTAAACATGTAAATCCCAACATCTTTGTGGTACATATACTTTATAAACTTCATCCTATCTGCTTCTATAGATAAGGAAATGAATATGAGGTTTTTAAAACTAGCAATATTATTATTATAATTTTATTACGTTTTTAGACTTTCATACAAGAATACTGAATGTAAAACAGGAACCCCCTCCTACATATCCCCAACTGCTGTATCCCCCTCTGAAATCCATGATGGTCTCTTCGTTAATCCCCATTGTTGTGTACACACACACACAGATCCAGGGATGACTTATTGTAGAGTTGGGGTCCTGTGTCCTCTCTGCCACAGGGCAAGGCAGCTTGGGAGGTGGGACACAGGAGTTTGATTGCATTTACCCCAGGCGCAGCCTGCTGGGGTGGGTATGGCACTGGGACACTGCTCTGGGGGTGGGGAAGCACAGTCTGAGATGTGGGAGGTCAGAGCTGGCTGTGTGTGGGGTGCCTGGGCCTGTGGTGATGAGGCTGGGGCCATGGGGTTTTCAGACCCTTGGACATCCAGGTACCCCTGGGAATTGTGGAAGAGCTGAGAAGGAAGTGGGGGCCAGAGGGCTGGGTCTAGCCAAGGGTGAGGGCGGGGGAAGGGGAGCTCTAGCTGATCCCATGGTGATTGTCCTTGGCTTGATGGTGACAGACTTGGTGGCAATTGTGGCTGGGAGTGCAGAGAGGCCTTCTGCAGGAGATTAGATGGCAGCTCTGTAGGCAAAGGCCTTCTCCATGGCTCACCACAGCTGGTCTTGATGAAAAGTGAAGGGCCATGGTTCTGAGGCATTTATTGTCATGGCAGAAAGTGGATGTGTAAAACCATACCTCATTTCCCAGGGTAGGCCTGGGATTAAATACCTTTTGCAGGGAGGAATGTCTGGGAAGGGAAGCTTATTGACTGCCCTCAGGGCCTCTAGGTACCTCATTAGCATGGAGACCTCTGTCTTCAGCCTACCTGACCTATAGTCACGTCTCTTTTATGTGAGAAGCATGGCATGTGTTCCAAGTCAGGAGTCTGGCATGGAGCTGGGAGTCACCTAAGCCTCAGGTGCATGCCCAGAGTCTCTGGGTCTCGACCTGCTCTACCTTACCAAACTTTCTGGCATGGTTTTACGTCCCACAACCTATTGTTTCTATTATGTGTATATTTTAAATTATACATAAACACACACATACATATTTCAAAACATAGCAAGTGTCTCAACCCTAGCTCTTTTTACTTTTCCAGAAGGCATCACACCTCTGGTGTTCTGTGTGCGCGTGTGTCAGTTCATTTAGACACCGGGATCTCAGGTTGCTTCAGATCCATTCTTTCATTGCTGCCACGCAGTCCTCCTGAATCTTGAGTTACAGCCAATGGTCCCATCGTTTTTACTTTTGACCCATTCAGATGGTTGCAGCAGACCTCACTACCAGAACAACTTCCTCAACCCACAGAAGTGTTTCCGTTTCTAGTTCAGATGCCTTTCTTCGTGTGTGTGCTTTGTGGTGGTAGGGATGAAACTCAGAATCTACTGCATACAAGGCAGGCTCCTCATCGCTGACCTGCATCCACGTCCCTCCACAGCTTTAGTGAGTTTCTCTTCTTCATGGCAGTGGCTCATGCATGTGTATGTGTATGTGCATGTGTGTGAAGTTGACACTGGTTGTCTTTCTCGACTGCTCTTCTCTTTATTTATCAAAGCAGGGTCACTTGCTAACTCGAAACTTTCCAATTCTCCCTAGTCTTGCCAGCCAGGTGGCCCTGGGACCTCCTGTCCCTTCTTCTGCCTCCTGCCTGTTGGGATTCCAAGCGGCTGTCAGTCCTGCTTAGCAGTACCTGCATTCTGTGGATTTGAAGTGCAGCCCCCATGCTTACGCAGTGAGCACTTCATTCACTGAGCCATCTCCACAGCCCTATTTATATTTTAGTTTGGAAGAGTGTATAAAGTTTTCCATTTGTAAAACTTACATAAAGCCTTTAAAAAGTAAAGTAAAGCAAAAAGAAGTGAGACAATTTAAAGCAAAGAATGAAGTGTATTGTAGAACAGGTGGTGCACAAACATGGTGCTGAGATCAGCGCCATTAAAGGAAGCCCAGCCTTACTGAAGTTTGAGAACACTAGTCCGCCAAGCAGATCCTTCTGAAGTCGCCCAGAAGGCCAAGTCTTCAGCCGTGCCAGGCTGCTGTACTGTGCTCCTATGCTTCTTCAGCTGTTTAACTCTGGTAAGGGTGACGACTAGTCTGTGTTCTGAGAGATTCACCACTTCCAGCCTCTAAGCTTCTGCCTGTGTTGTTCCTTTGCTTAGGGTGCTGGGTTCCTGGTTCTCCCTGATTACATGTCCTCCAATGCCACACAAATGTGGTACCTTGCATGAAGCCTGCAACTAGCCAACAAGTAATGTCTTTCCCCTTTTCAGAATTGTGGCATTTCTCTCTCTAGTGTGTATCCTCCACAGCTTTGGTGACAGTGCATTTGAACAATATTCTTTTACCTAGTGGATGTCAAGGGGCAAAGAGGGAAGATGTCTATTTTATTCAGTTTTAATAGCATCATGGTACATAACAAAAGGCCTTATCCACAGAGAAGGCCCAAAATGAGTATCTTGGGAATTAAATTTAATCCTCGTTTAGGGAACATTCATGTGATACTTACGATTTTACGCTTGATCATGAAAAGTGGGATTTTTGCATGAAGAGGTGTTGAAGACACTTCCTTATGTACTGTCGATAAATACAGTCTTCTTTTGATGTTTCCTAAGTCAGTAATTCTGGAGGGGGGGGGAGGGAGGGAGAGGAAGAGAGGGAAGGAGAGATTCCTATGAATTTAAAATACATTTCTTTGGATAATCATCACAATGATATAATTTATCAAATAGGCTCTTTCTAACATGGAGTTCGAACACAGAACTGAAGAACTGTCATTTTCTTTCAAGAAGTAATAAAATTTCTTCCTTAAATTCAAAGCGCTCACAGGCTTGCATGTATAAATTCACTTAATATGCAAATTTATTTCATCACTCTACACTAGATTTCCACAGTCCTCCAGCCTATGAAAAAATTCAATTTGTATGAACTGGAAAACCGTTAGCCTTTAATAACCATGCTTGTTCCAGCCCCTTAAGCTTGTGTTATCTTGGGACATACTGTCACCTACTAAATAGGAAAACATTATGGGTTTCTTTCCCTAAAAGTGCACCTGTCATTTTCCATAGGCTCTTAGTCTGCAAAGACACAGACATGAAGCACCAAGTGTCGGTTTCAGTTCCTAAGCACATATCTCCCAACTAGAATTTTAATACACAAGTTTATTGCTCACTATTCAGGTCGCCCCACAGTGATACCAAGGACACCAAATCTGAACATCTATAATAGATTTAGACCACAGTCATGATCACAAAGATTAGGTTTGCTTCAAGCTGATAGAGGCTCATTTTTATGTTCTGCTTCCTTTATGTCTCAAAGGTAACACGCCAGGCTGAAAATTCACAAACCATCCTGGGCTGCTGTGCTGTCAAATTGATGCTTTCTTAAAACCTTTCCTTTTACCAGGAAATAAGATGGCCGCCTCCACGATGCAACTTCTTTATGGATGTATTACACAGCCACTCTTCGATAATGATTAATTCCTCAAGGTAACATTTCATTTAAGTAATTATTATTCATATTTATTGTGTAATTATTTTTAAAAACGTGGGAAGATGTCTGTCAGTTTGATGCTAACATGATCTACATGGCGAGTCCAACCAACCAGAGCTACATAATGAGACCCTGTCTCAAACAAAACAAAACCCCAAACCAAAGCAACAAACAAAAAACATAACCCAACATAGTCCGTTCTATTGTAATTCTATGCCTCCTCCTCCCTATCCCTGCTTTACTAGTATCTTATTGGTTCCTATAAAATACCTGTAATCTCACTATTACCTCTAAAGTAGTCCCTATATCATGTGGAAAAATATCTAGCATTAAATATAACATGAGATGATTTTAGAGTACATTCTAGACCCCTTCCCCAAAGTCCATTCCTCTTGCACTAAAGGATAACATCATTTCACATAGAAAGAAAGAAAGTTTCCCAAACTATCATCTGAGCTAATAGTTAAACTTCAACTGCATGAACTTGAGTGTTTCACGTGGTCTTTCACATCAATGTTGTGGTCTCTCCTTAACTTCAACTGTAGACAACTGACCTGAGTAAATATATTAGAACTTCCACAGCATCCTTTACACATTGCTTTTGTGTTATAGCTTGTAGTCGTATAGAAACATATTTGTTTTAGAGATAAAAGTACCATGCTGTGGGTATGTATCAATACTCTTCTAATGGTGTACAGGGATAAACCTCAGTGCAAGCCAAAGATTCACTTAATATACAGAGGGATACAGGATGCACTGATTACAACCTCCTGGCTCACTGTCAAACCTCATTGATCTCACTGTCTACTTCATCTGTATTGCTATTACAAGTGCAGACTGCCTCAACTGGTTTTTTTCTCTGGGCTCTGGGGATCAAACTCAGGTTCTCATGTCTATGTGGCAAGCATTTTCCCAACTGAGCTGTTTCTCTAGCCCCATTCTGCCTTTATGCAATTATTAAAGTTCTCAAACATATGCACACTGATCTGTATAATGTATATCTATGTAATATATATAATAATCATATATATGTATATATACATACACACACATAATATATACACATACAATATATATATACATATACATATAAGTATACATATATAATCAACACACACACACACACATAGGCTTACTATTTTGCATTTACTCTATAAACCATTCCCAAATTAGTTTCTCTGTGTTGTATGTGATGGGGAGGTTATTTCTTTCTGTTTTCAGTTGTCCCATTAACATTTCTTCAAATTTCTTCCCTCATGGAGATTCCATGGTCCTTTGTTGAAAATAAACTGATCATATTGCTCTACTCAGTTTTCTATTGCTGTCATAAATACTTAAAGCTGGGTAAGTTTATTTTAAAACAAGGTTTATGTATCTTTACTTTAAATGAGGTTTATTAGCTTACACAAATTATGGGGGCTCAAAGGCATGGTATCTGCATCAGCTCAGTTGTGGTAAGGGTCCCATGGTAGATAGTGGATGACATCACACTATCAGGAGGAAGACTGCATTTTGAGAGAGGAAGCCAGAGACCAGTTTATGAGTTGGACTCACTCTTTGAACAACTCACACTTGCAAAAACTCAGTCCCATGAAAAGCAACCTTAACCCTTTTGAAGGCATCCCCCACAATGACCTAAGCTCCTCCCACAAGACCCTACACTTCTTAGATCCATATAATCTCCCAAAACACTAGGGTGGGAGAGGAATCATGCTACTAATACAGGAAATGCTGGAGGAAAAGCTACACTCAAATGATATCACACAAACCTACATGTGCCTATATGTGGAACTATTTTTGGACCATTCCTTGATCAACAATTTTTCAGTGTTCATTTTTTTCTAGGCCAATAAAGTACTCATTTGAATATTATAGATTAATTGTAAGTCTTTGGTTTTGTTCAAAGATTTGTTTAATCTTTGTTTCTGTACCTGCTTTTGACTAGCACATTCATTTCTAAATTTTAGGAACTCCTGTCTGTCTAGGTACCATATTTAAAGTTAGTTTATAGGTTATATTAAATTGAATCTAAAGGTCAATTTTGGAAAAACAATATTGAGTTTTCCAATCTAGTCATAAGAAAGGCATCTGCATCACTTAGACCCTGTCTAATTTTTCTCATATTGCTTGTGGTTTGCATTTTATAAATTGTGTATATCTTTTTTAAAAGGCTTTTTTGGTACTTGGTACTTATTGCACGACTAGAAATATCTGTAATTTAATATTGTGGCCATTTGCTGCTGGTATAGAGAGATCAATTGATTTTTGTATGCAGACCTTGTAGAAGACATTGCTGCATTCATTTGTGTGTTCAGCTGCTGTTCTGCATATCCCTGAGGATTTGCTACATGATCATGTCATCAGTGTATAAAGATGCTTTGGTTCTGCCTTTTCACTCTTTAAAATTTTATTTCATTTTGTTTCATTATTACATGGGTGTGAGATTTCTAGGACTATAGTTATAAACAGGGATGAATGGTACCAGAAGTGAAACTCCGAGATCCCATCACGTGCCACAACCTGCCAACCATTTCCAAGGAGCTGCTCATGTACTCCTCCCAACAGTTCTATGAAACGAGATTCAGGGTTCACTGCTTACCACTAGTAAAGTGATCAGGGTCTCACAGCTAGCACGAGTCCGAGCCAGGAATTCTAAAGCCTAAGGTAAGACAAGAGGAATAAGGCAACACTATTTACAAGTCCATTTGACAATTCCAAAGAAGAACAGTTGCTTGGTGCCTTAGTTAGAGTTCCTACTACTCTGATCAAACACCACCACCAAAAGAAATGCTGGAAGAAAAGGGTTCATTAGCTTACAGTTCCCTATCACAGTCCAAATGAAGTCAGGGCAGGAACCTGGCGGCAGGAACTGGAATAGAGGACATAGATGAATGCTGTTTATTATCTTGCTCCTCATGGCTTGCTCAGCGTGCTTTTGTATATATTCCAGGAACCATCTGCTCAGAGGTGGCACCATCCACAATGGGCTGGCCCACTTACCCATATCAGTCATTAAGAAACTCATCCATAGGACAATTATGTGGGGCACTTTCTTAATTGAGAATCCCTCTTCCCAAATAACTCTACCTTGTGTCTTGTGATTTAAAACTAACAGGACACTTGAATTTGTGCTTTTGAAATTTTGAGTGCTTATGAGGCAGGGAGAAGGCAGAAGGTGGGTACTCACTTCCTTTCACTATTATGGAGTTCTAGAAAACATGAGAGACTAGGCCAAAGCTACTTGTAAATACTACTGTCCTTCTGACACACACTGTATTTACCATAGGAAAAATCCTAATGAAGTGCTTCTGTAGAGTGTGCTCTGATCTGTCTAGAACCACTTATGGTAAACAAAGAAGAATCCATAGACTTTTTGAAAAATATAACCTAAGTGTAAATAAATAAATTGCCCAAATGTCTCTCTTTGGTGAGAGATGCTCCTGGGGATACTGTGAGGAGACTTCATTTGTTAAATCTAAGCAAAGTACATTTAGAAAGGACTTGAAAGTTGCAACAGTGACTAGATTTTTCTGTCTTAGCATTTACATTCTTCAACTTATAAGTAAACATTGGCTGAAGTCTCTCACTCTTATGAATCTTTGGCACTCCAATCTTTTGGGCTATTCTCATAAACCTGGCTGAGTTATGAACTCTTTCAGAAGCATACCCTCAAAAATAGAACATGAGATAGGGAAGTGTGTGAACATCTTGAGAAGCGATCCCATTAAGCAAGACTAAGGGAATCAGGAGATTAAAAGTCAAGGAGGGAATCTCAGTGGAAGAAGGCATTGTCAGTGCTAACACTATTCTATCAGGGCCCCTGAGACAGATAAGAAGCATTATCAATGCCAACATTGTTCCATCATGGGCTCTGGAGACACATTCATCAGACCCACAGAATGTATTACTTTAAGAAATGGAAGAAGGAGCACACAGTATATTTTCTAGTCCCCAAAGTTGAAGGGACACTTCCAGGGACCTTGGCATCCAACTGTGTTCATCCTGAGCAAGCTTGCAACAAACTGTCTACCATTCCTGCAGCGGCTACACAGGGGTGTGTTCAGATGATATGGCATGGTATGGACGTTGGAAGGACTGCGATGATCACAAGAGCAGATGCTTCCTTATTGGACATTAAACATATTCATGCTTATTTTCATAATTTTACATCTTCACTTCTCTGAGAAACCCTTCTCTCTTTGCTTTGCCAACATGAATTATAATCGTTCATCAGAATTTGTTTTGAAATGCCATGTCTTTCAAGATAACATCCCAGATTTCCAGATTAAAAACAATCACATCTCTTTTTTTACTTACTACAGTGTATTTTTTACTTCTATTACTATTTTTCAATTTCTCCCTTTGATCTACACATTGGTACATATGCATTTTATAGGCCATAAAAAGAAGGAAATCTTGTATTTTCATAAATGAGTAACATGTAGTTCCATGTATTTCAGTTTTATCACCTGACAGTCATGTTTTTATGGAGTTTAAATGGGGTTAAAGAATTTGGCATTATTCTAGAGTTTAGAGAAAGCACTCACTTTAACTTCCACAGAGACATCTTCCCTTAGGGCTGAGTGATTCGTCAAGTCCCCAGTGTTTAAGAATAAGATGGGAAGACTTCTTTAATTTGACAGAAAGACAATTCAGTCATCAATATTGGTTTGTCCAAGTTAGTTTTTAGTTATGAGTTCATACTAACTACTTACACCTAACTGTATCAGAATTATGTCACACTGGGGGATGGAAAGATGGCTTATTCACTAATGTGCTTGATGAAGGAACACAGGACAAGTCTTGATCCACAGCAGTGTGGTTGTGTGTCTATAACCCTAGCACAAGGTGGGCGACAGCAGAGATCAGCAGATCCCTGGAGCTTGCTGGCCAGCCAGTCTGGGTTCCATGAGATCTTATTCAAAAGACAAGATGGAAAATGACCGAGGAAGACATGCACCGTCAATCTCTGGCCTCTACACACATGTACACAGGTGGATATGTACACAATGCACTCATTTGCATATACACAATACATATACAGAAACATGGCATCTTGTTCTTTTTAATCATTTTGAAGCAAGATTTTCTGGCTTCAAATCCTGCTTTACCATGTATTATTTGAACAACAGTAGGAAATCAGTTAATCTCCATGCTTTAATTTCTTCACTTGTAAATGTAGACCGTGGTAAAAGTCTATAAGAGAGTTGTTGGGACTGCATTAGAAATATGTGAAAGATGCCTGGAGTAGCCAGACACAAAGAAAAGTTCTCAAGGCCTAACCTTCACTGAGTTTCTTGTCTGCAGGTTAATTTAATAAGCTCTGTGGACTGGGGGTTTTAAGTTTTCTAATAACTAAGTTTAAGTGGATCATTCATGTCTACAAAGTTCTCTATCAGTGACCCATCCCATCCTCCATAATGAAAAGTGTGAACACTTTGGATTTTAAGTCATGGAATCTTGGATCCTGCTGCAATGAATTTATGGTTTAAAAAAAATAGTGTAGATGTCACCACAGGCTTCTACGTTTAGTGGTTTCCTGTAAGTTACTGAGTGCTACACCTGGTTATCATGGTTACTACAAAGAGATTCAAGGAGTTTCAATTAGTCTAACTGAATTTACTTGATGAGCTTCCTCTTTTAAAACCCTACCAAAATTATACGTTTGCTCTTCTATTCACTGAGCACTGCCTCAGTGACAAGCACGGGGCAGATGTATAAAGCATGTGTTCTAACAGGGAAAAGAGTAAGAAATAAAAACAATTATACAGTGTGTCATCCCCTAACAAGTGCTATGAAAAATAGACAACAGAGAGTGACATGAATGGAAAGTATCATCAGTTAGTAAGGCATCTCATAGAAGACGGCATTGGACAGAGCGGAAGGCAGGAACCACACACACATCTGCTGGAAAGGGCAGTCTAGATAGAATACTCTACAGAACTGAAGGAAAATGCAAAGAAAGAGCTGTTTCTCTGCCACAGTAGATCTTTCCATGCACCCTGTATGAGTATTAAGAGAGGTGACCTACTGAGCTGTGAGACTCACTGGCAAGTGTACCACAGGCTCCATCCAGCAGGAGCCTCCCTCCCCCCACCTCTCCAGCACAGAGGTTAGGGTTCACTTCACACAAAACAGATCTTTTAGACCTAGCCACTGTGGCTCTGACACTGGAGAGAATCTCTGTAAGATCATATGCCTAGCTAAGGACTAGACCTCTCAATGTGACAGGAGCTTATCCACTGTCTGCAAAAATCAATATGCAAACCTTCCCCATCTCATAATCAAGAGTCGTTGGTTTCGGAGGAAAACAAAATCATGTGCTAAGCTTAAATTGTTCTGAAAGCAAGCTGAGTTGCTACTTTAAAAAAAATTAAAATTAGTCATTCATGAGAGAAAGAATATAAATGCCTATGTGTGACTACTTCAAAGCTTCATTACGCGAGTGAGCTTTTTTGGGGGCAATTTAGTTGCTGTAAGGAAGGCTGCTTGTAAAGCAGCTCTTCACTTGTAATACAGGCTTGATTTCCACCACTTAAAACCTCCTGGGACCTAACCAAAAAAAAAAAAAAAAAAAAAAAAGAGAGAGAGAAGAAGAAACAGAGGCATTACCCCTCTTCTACCTAAAGATGCATTAAAAAAATACGTGTAAGTTAAAATGCTGCTACAACTTCAAGCAAGCACTCATAGCTAAGGGTCAGCAGCAAAGCAGAAAAGGTAATGAGACCACGTCGGGGAAATAAATGGGGAGTCGACAGAAAAATCAAGCTAATGTGTAATAATATTCCAGTGATGAGCAGGTATACAGCTCTCGCAGCTCTGATCATTAACCATATTCATTCCCAACTTAACGTCTAGATTTGCAAACCACTTGAAAAGAGAATTACTTTTCAATTCAATCTTCAGTTCATTTTTATATCATCATCTTTGATTGACAATTTTTTCACCCTGGCAAGCTCAGTATGAATTTGAGTGAATGGCAGCAACCTTCGGGGGTTTGGGGGGCGAACGCACCTATTCAGTTCTCTTTGCACTTCCCTTCTCTCTGTGCCATCCTTTCCAGCCGTTGGGGATGTTCACTTCAGGCCACGATGAAGTTGCAGAACTGATGCCATACTTCAGAAGACTGAATTCCTTTATCAGAATCATTTGTTCTTGAAGCCAAAGTGGTTTTGATGATTTTGATTTTTTCCTTATTATGATCTAAAAATTACCAACTTTAAATGCACATTTTGGCCTAAGCATAAGAAATAGTGAGATTGCAAAATGGCATGACAAAATACATGGTGTCATGTTTAGGTGTGTAGTACTGTGGCTACGGATTGGAATTTCAAGGCAAGTACAAAACGGTTCCATCTTTATCTATCCTTCCAATTCTGTACAGTTACCGTGAGGACTTTTATTTTGTCAGTTTTCTCTGTATACCTTCTATTGAAGTTTAAACTCACTGAGTACTCTTTGCCCTGTTTAGAAAAGAGAAACAATTCCGCCTTGTATGCTTTACTGGAACATGATGTAGCCTTTGTCCTTCTTTTCTCCTTTTTTCTGTTTCCATCATCAAGGGAAGCTAAGGCAAGAATTGAAGGCAGGAGCTTGAGCACAAAGCATGGAGGAATGCTGCGTATTTGCTCTCAGGCTCCCATTTAGCTCCCTTTCTTATATGGAGCAGATCCACCTGTGCTGATGGTACAGTCCACAGTGACCTGGGCCCTCCTCCACCTTTGCAGTAATGAAAACGCCCCACAGACACACTTATAGGGCAATCTGATGGAGGCAACTCTTGAATTGAGGTTACTCTTTCCCAAGTATGTCAAGTTGATGGCAACATTAGCCATGGAGAAAGCATTTGGTCTTTCAGTAGTAAGTATGATATACAAAGTTTTTCCTTTATCCTTCCCTTATCCTACTTTTTGGAGTCTTTACCATGAATATATATTGGGCTTTGTCACAGTTCATCTGTCTGTACTGAGGTGGTTGCAGTACAGACTTCTTTCTTTCTCCCAGTAGGGCTGACCTACCTTTAACATCATAAAGAAAATAACCATGGCCCCAGAGACCAGAGGGATATGAAAGCACCAGATACCAGTGAGAACAGGGGCAGAGGAAAGAGACACCGGGAAGAAACACTATGTGTAGAAGAACAGCTAAAACTCAACCATGTGATCGAAGTGTTAACAATTCTACATGCAAAAAGCTTGAAAACTCCACATATAATGAGCTAAACACAAGCAACACCTACAAGACTCATAACCCCACCATGGAGAGCCAAAGCCAGAGACGATGCCAACAGTAACAAGAGGGAAATGCTTCACTGTGCAGAAAGGATCCGCATGAAGATTAATAGCTGACCTCTCACTAGAAACAGTGACATCAGAGGCAGTAGGAAGATATAAAATACCCAATTTAAAAAAAAAAAAGAAAAGAAAAAAGAAAAACTCTATGAACCCAGGATTCTGAATTAGCAGACTCATCGTTTAGAAATGGAAATGAAACTAGGATATTCTAACACAAACAAAATTGTGAGAGTTTGTTCTGGCAACCCCACCTTGAACAATAGTGGAAGCAGCTGGGATAGGGTTGAGTGGCAACTTAGGGAGGTTTAGAAGCATCAAGGCTGTGAGGCTCTGGGCAGTCTGTGAGGAGGTTTCTACATTAGGTTAACTGAGGTGGGAAGACTCCCTCTAAATATGACGGGCACCGTCCCACCAGTGGCATCACACACTGACTAGAAAGGGGAGAGGAAGCGGGGTCGTGGGCATCAGCAGCTGAGCAACAGACTTCATTCTGTGCCCCCTGACCTGGGACACAGTGTGGCCTGCTGCCACCTTGTGCTCCTTTGCTAATCCTCCACCATGAAAGACTGTCCCTCAAACTGCAAGCCAAGAGCAACCTTTCTTTCCTCAGGCTTCTCTGACACATGTGTGACCACAGCAAGAACAATAAGCAATAAAGTGGTCCTTTTGGCTTACACAAAAGGGCAGTGCTCAGGAACTCCCATGCAGATGAGAAGAAAACTAGTTACGGCAAGAAAATGGACAAACACAAAAAGCAGAGCAAATATATCTGCTGTAACATTCCCCCTCCATGGTATTACTTAAGAACATAAGCTGCTGGGCGTGGTGGTTGCATGCCTCATGAGGATGAGGTGGGAAGAGACAGACTTTAAGGGGAACTTGGGCTCTAGTGACTCCCAGACCAGCCTGGGTCACACAATGAGACTCTGCTTAGAAAAAAAAACAAACCAAAACCAATTTTTCTTACATATTAAAAAAGAAAAGCATAAAATGGTAATTATAAGCCTCTGTTTAGGATGACAGAATATAGGGGGAGTAATTTGTATAACAATAGCACAAAGGAGGAGACAGAGAACAGAATAGTTTTTATACACCACTGAAATTAAGTTAATACTGCATAAGACTGTCATAATTTGAGATTTTGTAAATGTAGTCTCCAGAATGTTCAGAGGAAACCAATCCTCCCAATATCTTTTTCTTGAGGGGTGGGTAGGGATGATGGAGTTATTTTCTGAAACCTATGTCGCTATTGTTTTAGCTCATGTTGTTTGTGGTAGCTTCTGAGCACAGTCCTAAGAAACTAAGACAGAAGGTTGCATGTGTTCTGTATTGATGCAAATGTCCTAGTACCTGCGCTTTCTAGCACACAATTCTGTAGAGAAGCTAGAATTGTGTGTAATTTGAGCACTTAAAAAATAGCAGTCTCTGACAGAAAAGGGTTCAGGTTATAGACATTTCTACCACACACTCTCTTATCTTCCAGACATGGTTTGCCATGGACTGCCATTGAACTTAGCCTTTATTTTGGAAAGTAATCTAGCTCTCCAGCTGTTTGATCCTATGTAGCACCAGAGCCTTGCCTGTTCCACATCATTGCCTATTCTGTTTAAATGAACAGTACCACCTTATACAACCACTGTTCAACACTTAATAACAAAAGATATTTGGCGATCAAGTACATTTTTAACCACAAACCAGTTACATTCCAAATTGTTACTATAAAGCATAGCACAAACTCTGATTATTAAGGATTTCCAATTGTCAGGAGTTTTAAAAACTTGAAACATTTTCTACTTCCCAAATGTGGAAATAATGAGTTTCCAACAGAGGGAAAAAATCTGTCAGATGTTCTTAAATATCTTGAATATTTACTGTTTAAATATTTTTCTTCCCATTTTTGCTTTCCTGAATATACCACTATAAGTAAAGCTGGCAATATATAATTCTCTTATTCTATTTTTATATGATAATCTCACACCTCTTTAAAGGGATGCTATTTCACAAGTACACAAACAGACGCATATGGGAAGAGTCATTGTAACACTGACATTAAGCAGAGGTAAAGCTTAGAGGTCTACCATATGGATCTAAATAAGCTAAACCATGCCATACTCTAGAAATATATGGCAACTATTAAAAAGGATGAGACGCTTACCATGTGGCAACATGGAAAGATTCCCAAGACAGGTGAGGCAAAAAGCATCACTGTCACCAAACCAAGTGCTGGAGAGTGGTGCCAGGACTCTACCATAGATAAAAGGGAGACTTGGGTGTGTCACAGACATGCATGTTTAATCTCTGGAGCTGTTCACAGAAATGCTAATACCTGTTCTTGTGGAAAGAGATTCTAATTGTTCTTATTCGAGCATGTGTATGTTATCACACAATATAATATTAACTGGAATGTTTTAAGCCCTTAAGAGCAAAGCATTGATAAATACTTAACCATTCATTTGAAATAAAATACACTAAAAACATACAGGATATTAACAAGCAATGTTAGAAAAAGGTTCTTTGCTATCTGAGAGTTTAAAAAGTCTTTGCAGCCCCCAGGAGGGAAGCGCAGGAAGGGCTTCTCCACCAGGCCCAAAGCCATGTGGGAATCGATAGACTGGCCTTCCAGCTAGGAACACAACAATTTACTTACAGTGGCTTATTGAGTACTTAGCTCAATAGGAGTGGACATTTTGTCAATATCATTCTAATGGATGCTGGGGGTGACAGTTCAGCACTATAATATACAAACTGGAAGGCCATATGATAAAATTTATATGTCCCCAGAGTCAGAAGATGATCATCTGTAGTGGATCTACAGCAAACCTCAAAACTTGTCTTACTGCAGGGCTACTGGCTGCTTTGGCTGCTACACAGATTGTTAATGGTAACACAAAACTGACATTTTTATGTTCTTTTATCTTACAATTATTTAGAAAATGAAAGATGAAATTAGACAATCTTCCTTTTAATTTGGATTAGGTTGGAAACTTAACAACACAAGCACCTTCCCCATCAGGTTAGACAATGTTAGAAACTCCCTAGCTGAGCAGAATTCTGTTGGTCTGCGGTAAGTTTGAAATGTGGAGGCAAATTAAGTCCTTCAGTTCTGCAGCCAATATCTAGTTCCCCACACAAAGATGTTTCCATGCATTATACTGTGCAAATGCGCTATTCCCTTAACCAAATGTTCAGTGAGACCGTAACTTACTCTGTGGTTGAAGTATAAAACAGCATCTTTACATTTGATTTCTTGTTTTCCCTTTTCTGTAACCTGGATTTACAAACTAGTTTTACAATATTCTGGGATGAATTAAAGTGTGAATTCAAGCGGGACGTGGTGCTGAGTGTCTGTGGGAGGGAAGCAGAGGAAGGCGGAGCTCTGTGAGTCTGAGGTTTGCCTGGTCTACATAGTGAGTTCCAGGACAGTCAGGACCACAAAGAGATAAAAAAACAAAACAAAACAACCAAACTAAACAAACAAACAAACAAACAAAAGCTCCAAAGCAATGTGCATTCAAATAGCTTCTAAAGGCCTTTAAATGTCAGGAGCTCCTAAGTTCTCTTTAATACAACAAAATCAAAAGATATTTTTCACAGGGACCATATCTACTCTGTCCTATTTTAAATCTATCTGCATGTTGATAAAGTTGATTTAGATTTCTAGCCATGAGTTTTTTCTTGAACTATACTGTTTTCTTGACATTTTCTCTAGATATTTCTACGAATAATGTAATGCACTAAACAAAAAAAAAAATCCTGAATTAATACCGTCACTGCTCCTTAACAGCTCAAATCAGAAATCTATCACTTCTGATTCATATTTCCTCTGTGAAGCCGGCCAGTTCCGGGTGGACCCACTCATTTCTATAATTTCCCAGCTGGTCTTCCTTTGTCTATTCCTATTCCTGCTTCCCTCAAACCCTTAGCCTTAATGTCATCTATCAGTAGCCATCTTATGTAAGCACAGCATGAAAATGGTGTAACTCGGTTGGCCTCACACAGGCCAGAGAACAGAATCTAAATTCCTAGCTCAAGGGGCCTATAAATTGCCCAGTCTCACACTAAACAGGCCTCATTCCCAAAGCCAGCAACCTAGCAGGAACAGAATTCACTTCCAGGTTCATTTGAACTGATGTGTCGCAGATGTACAGGAAGGGTTGGCAAAAATGAGGAAGTACGGTGAGGCCCCAAATCCAAAACAATTACCATTCTCAAGTCTGGAGGGGCTGGGGAAGGTACTTAAACCACTGTACCAAGTTCTCACCGGAAGGTCATGAACAGAAAATCTGAAGCAAAGAAAGAAAAAAGTCCCCTACTCTCCCCTTCTTCTTGCCCTCTGTCCCTGAGCATCTCCCATGGTCCTGAGGTCAGATTCTGTTTCCCTAAATAAGTATGATATTAGAGGCAGCCGAGGATCACCTTCCGGGCTCAGAACTCACTGATGCTCCTGTTCTTCGCTCGGCCCTCGGATCCACACCTGAGTGTTCTGACATTTCCCAGCAGTTTACTTGTGTGAGTGCCTGTGCCACCCATTCACCACAGTACTAGTTTTCCTGATTCTTTAAGTCTTGTTTTGTTTTGTGACTGAGTCTCATATAGTTCAGCCTGGCCAGGCAGTTCACTATGTAGCCAAGGATGACCCTTCACTCCTGACCCTCCTGCCTCCACCTCCCAGGTTCTGGGATCACAGGTTGTCATTGTGCCTGGCTTCCCTTCAAGTCTTAATGTAAATCTTCACATGTAAGAACTGTCTAAGAACTGCCTTCCCGGTTCCTGGTTCCTCTTTGTATTCTTCTGAGCACATGGCCCCATCAGTAACTACTTATTTTTCTATTTTCTTTTCCAGAATATTAGGGGCAGTGACAATCTGTACAAAAATACCTGCCATTCAAGGTATGCAGTGAATATCAATTGAATAATGTTGTGTAGATCATATGCCAGAATTGTAACAGTGTCTGTGGAGATCATGTATTTAAAGAAATATAATAATCTATAAAATTCTAAACTCAGGCAGCACTTAAGGAAAACTTAATTAATCTTATTTTTTCTACATAGCATGATTTTATCTAAGAAAACACTCAAGTCTTTACATAAAGATTTGCGTAAGTGATAGACGCTCCACTCATGGTTTACTTATGAGGAAAATGTCTATTGGGCCCAGTGCTCTACAACTGGACTGGCCCCAGTGCTCTACAACTGTACTGGCCCCAGTGCTCTACAACTGAACAGCTGAAGCTTCTGAAGGCAAGTGGGCAATTCCACTTAAAGTTTACTCTGTAAACTGCCTCCACACTTAAGCATAGACAGAAGTAAGGTGAATTTTGTATGTTGGCAGGAACGAGAAGGCCTGGAGAATACTTGGACTGGAGAAGTAGTGAAAAGAGATGAGAAAGCAATGGAAGAGCAAGAAGAATGCTCACTGACAAGTCAGGAGGAAACACCAAGACGTAGGGTCACTGTTGTGAACAAGCAGGGTGGCACCATTGGGAGGACAACAGCAGCCCAGCTGCCAACCTGTCTTGGATACACTCACAGACCCAAATTTCCTTCCTATCACTCTTTCTCAGCTGGAACAGAGGTGTGAATGTGTAACAGCTCACACTCGGAACATAAGAAGATTAATTAAATAGCTGAGGCAAATGCTTTCTAAGAGCAAAATCACACAACATAGAGTAGCTTTTGCATGACATCAGCCATGCCAGAAAACATCTAGATGGACATTTCTGACTGGCATGTGCTGGCCACTGGGGGTGTCCTACCCCTAACAGTGTCCTAGGAAACAAACTTGTTGAGGGTTTCCTCCCTCTTGAAAGACTCTGGGAATGCAGGAATTCTGGAAAGTCTGTTCTCTTGTCGGGTAACTGGGATGGTAAAGGCACAAATGTGCAGTGGGGTGAAGGCGGCAGCACACTGGAAGAGTGGAGCAAACAGTATAAAACCAGCTCCACCTGGCAAGGAAGATCTGCTTAGTGCTCCCGCCCCCCAAAGCAAGGCTAGAACTCTACATATGAACCTGCAAGAAATGTGGGAAGGGGGAAGCCAGGACAGGACAGAGACCAGACACCAAAGTGCAGTTTTGCTTGGGAAAGCCGAGCCTGCTCCTATTATAGACAGAATAAGGAAAGGTAAGAGTCGGTTTGCGTCTGGAGGTAGGCTAGAACATGCCTATGAATGCGTTATAAGGTAAACACCTTAGGTATTTCAGTGTAGCAATGAGAACTGATCGTTCCGTCCACATCCAGAACTTTGAGAACTGAGCATGCACATGCTTATACAGATGCGAAGCTCCTAAGGATCCAGCTACTTTTGCTAAACCAGCTTTGTACAGAAAAGGGCAGCTCTCAGTGTGACAAGGCTGAAATCCAGGCTGGGAACTTCTGTGTAAGAGTGTCAACTCCACTTCCCGCTTGGTATCTAAAGTCTATTGATCCCATCTTAAGTGCTAGCATTTCAGGCACTTGTGAAAGAAGTCAGCTATCAACTGACTTGCCAAAGGCCTGCTTGAGATGCTGATATTCTGAGTCATATTATATTTGCTCCCGAGAGAAATGCCTTCACAAAAGTGAGATTTAATGTCTTGTCCTCGGGTTTTTCTTTCTTTCTTTTATGGAAAATCAATATTAGAAAAAAATGCATTTAAAGAAAACTCTGTCTGTTTTAAAACTCATAATCCTGGAGAGCAAATAGGTTCTGTCCAAAGTTCTAGCGTCAGATGCCTGGAGTGATGGTCTGTAGGGCTCTGTTCAAAAGAACTTCAAGGCTGCCATGACTCACTGGCAGTGTACCAGGGGCATCCATGAGGAAGCATGGTGGCTCATCTGTCATTGCCTTGGTAGAAAGCACAGCACGATGTCTACATCAGCTGAATGTGTTTAGCTTACCCCACTGAGTCTAGAACGTTCTAATCCTGGTTCCTGAGCTAGTTTCCTCTTACAGTCAAGTAACGCTCAGGGCTTAAAGAGAAGGCTGTCCAAGAAGTTACTGGAATGAATGTGAAGAGTGAAAGTAGAAGATAAGATGTTCTCAAATTGCAGCAGATGGAGTCAGATCAGAGAGTGAGGCTTGGGCTGAGTTTCAGGAGTTCCCACGTGTGGATGAAAAGAAGGTCTGAACCAAGGAGCTGCTAAAGGTGAGTAAGAACAACATCCGACCAATCGTGGGCTCTAGGCTCATCATGGGGCTGCAGGCAACACAAAATGACCAACTCATCAGGATAATGCTTTTAGATAATTCTTTCCCGACCTGTCTAAGTGACATTAAATTGTCTAGGAGGCCATCTGTGGAGCAGTGCAGCACCTGGGTGGCTTTATGACCAGTCTGCTCTGGTCATGAGGGCAGCTTTTCTCTGGAGAAGGCCTCTTCAGTGCTGCTTTCCCAACTCCACTCTTAATCTGCCTTTTTGTCATTTTAATTTTTTGAGATTACTTGCTTCAGAAGGAATAAAGAAAAACAGCTTTATAAATCCATACTCGATTTAAGTTCAGCTCTATGTCTCTGTGTTTGAAGAACTTATTCAAAGCAGGGTGTGGGCTGCATGCCTGTAATGCCACCACTTAGGCTGAGGCCCAACTAGTGGGGGTAGTGAGATTAAATAAAACAAAAACAACACAAAACTCAACACTAAACACCATTACACACAAGGATCACAGAAAGTGTATTTATTTCTTCTACACAAAGGTTTGTTCATTGGAGATACCAGGCTTTCCCTGTGTTACATGCTTTATCAATATCATCTAATATTTGAACCCATGGAAAAGGCTTATTTTATAGATAGGAATCTGAGGCACTAGACTTGGATCACATGGGCAATGAGTATTAGAGAAAGTGCTGGAACCAGGCAGGCAGTCTGCCTCTAGCATATGCCTCTAAAAGACTTCCATATACCCTCTCTTCAAGTTTTATTCTAATTTAACATCTGTGAGGCATGACTTCGGGGATGTCCCCGGCTATTTCTGAACACAGTAATTGTGTGTTGCTGTTCAATTGGCTAATTATTATGTCTTGAGACTAAGGGTGGAAAATGAATGTAAGTGTGACTGGGTTGAGGAAAGGAAGGACACCGTTGTCAGAGGACAATGGTGATGATATTCTGTTCTGTCATGCTTAGATCTCTACTTATAATACCCCATCCTTTCTGAAGAGCCTAAAAGAACTTTACTTGCAGTAAACCATCAATAACTGTCATTAGCTTTCTTCCTTTAAAAACAATGGCAGTACCACTGAATGTCAGAAAATCTGTGAGTCACTGTATTTGTCCCTGTCATTGAACTATGACCTAATGACTGATTCTGAGTGCGACTTCTCAGGTAGTCTTCCTGGAGGGTTTGAGGGCTGCCATACCTACCCTTTCTTCTACTGCCTGATCCATGCACAGGTCAACATCAGCAGACTGCAAATACAGAGGTGCAAACTCAACACACCGTGAAGACAGATGCAGCCTCACAGCATGGAAAGAGAAACTAAAGCATTTTCAACTTTTGTGGGGCCAGCCTTGAAATATTAATTAGCTTACAGTTGAGAAGTAATTTGAAATTTCAAATTACAGTTATTTAGATACTCTTGACTTGCTCATCATTTCCCTTTATAACTCTATAATAATACACAGAAGTCTAATGACAAAAGGATTAGACATTTTAAAAATTATTCCTACAGAGTCAAAATCCAAAACCAGTGAGAGCCCTGGCTGCGCTGCCACAGAGCTACTCTGTGCCTGTGTTCTCACGGGTCAGCGAGTACATCTCCAGCCCTGTCCGAGGTAACCGAGCTTGCTGAGAGCGTGGGCTGGTGACCTTACTCCACATCCTTTGATTCCTTGTAGCTTTTCTTTATCTTTGTTTATATCAGCTCTGAATTTTTTTCTCTGAGAGTCTGAAATCTTTACTTGTTCTGATGTTCAAAACCCATCCTTCCTTGCCTGGCTGTAAAGTCTCCTAATTCAAGGAATGCAGGTACCCTTCCTGGTTTTTCTTTTTCTTACCCCTACAGAGAGTCAGAATCCAAAACTAGTTAAGATATCAGAAAAACAAAACAAGAAAACACTATATTCCTAATTTGTTTTTGTTTTAAAGATTTATTTATTTATTTTATGTACATGAGTACATGTCTCTGTCTTTGAACATACCAGAAGAGGGCATTGGATCTCATTACAGATGGTTGTGAACAACCAAGTAGTTGTTGGAAATTGAACTCAGGATCTCTGGAAGATCAGCCAATGCTCTTAACCTATGAGCTATCTCTCTAGCCCCTATATTCCTAATTTGTAAAAAGCATGAATTTGTAAAAAGCAGAACAAGCAGAAAATCTGTGTCTATTTCTCCAGGTTAAGCCACCACTGCCTATACTTGCTATTTTTTTCTCCAGCCAACCAATGTTTTACACTGGTAGTAGACAAGCTTTATACTCGTTTTCCCCTTTCATCCTTAAATGGCTTCCATTCCTTTTGTGAGCATTTACTTATTCATAGTACTGTTTAGAATTATCCCCCATTTTATCATATATCTCTGATAAAAACTCCAAAATAAGACCTGTGCTTGCTCTACACCAAGAGGTACTAACATTTCTTTTCTTGAGTTCTATTCTATACCATTGTCTTTGACTGTACCATTCTTCATAACCTCCATAAAGATAGAAAGTAGAACTAATTCCTCTTTTGCATCTACATGTGATATATCCTAGATATCATATATATCTCTCTTTATCTATCATCTATCTATCTATCTATCTATCTATCTATCTATCTATCTACTATTTGCTATTCCTATTTGAGTGTTGCAAATATTTAAACTGAAACAAATGGTGGTTAAAAAAAAAATCCAGGGCTGGTGAGATGGCTCATTGCTAAAGATGGTTGCTGCCATGCATGAGTATCTGAGTTTTATCCTGGAACCCATATAATATAAGGGGAGAGGTAATCCCCACAACTTAATCTCTGCTTCACCCACGTGCCATGGAACATGTCACCTTCCCAATAAACACACAACACATAAATAAAATACTAAAAAATAAATTCAACAGAAGAACTGACCCCAGATATAAGAAGTCTCAATGCAGAAACACACAAAACATAAAAAACCAGGGCAGCAACAATCCACAGTAATTGATTCCAGTAAAAATAAGTTATAGAAAAACTCAGACAAAGCGAGTAAGGCAATAATTATAAGAATATCCAATGAAACAGAGCACACGTGTGAACTCTGGAATGAATTCAAGAAAACAAATAACAGCAGGTGCTGGGGAATACTGGGGAGATGAACCTTTATAAAATGCTGGTCAGAATTGTAAATTAGCCAGTATGAAAATCAGCATGGAGGTACTACCACATGACTTATGGTTATATACCTGAAGGCACCTAAGTCCTTGTGCAACATGTTTACTGACGTCTATGCACAACAGCCTACTAATGAAGTCAACCTAGGTGTCTATCAACAGATAATAAAGAAAATACACAATACAGTTTTATTCAGCCATAAAGAAGAATAAAATTATTTTGCTCATAGGAAAATAGATACAGTTGTAGATTAACATATTAAGTAAAATAAGGCAGACTCAAAATGATTAATATTACATGGTTTCTCTCATTCGTGGATTCTAGATTTTATATAGACACATAAATCACACACACACACAGAGACAGAAGGGCATGCCGGCGCAGCCCCACACACACACACACACACACACACGACACACACGAACACAACACGAGACAGAGAGAGAGAGAGAGAGAGAGGTGACTGACAGTAGAAGCAGAACTGTGGAGGAAGGAAGGGGAGTCCTGGAGAGAGGGCTGGATGTGGCCAAAGCACATAATTTACTCATCTAAAATATGTCTCTACCAAACTCAGTGTACACTGAACATAAGCCAATCAAAAAAAAAAAAAAGAAACAAACACTCAATTTCTGTGAGGACCTACAGGATTTTCTCTGCAATAAAATGGCATTTAATATGAAAATTTTTATTATGAAATAACAAATTAAAAAAAACTTGATCATTTCAAACACAGAAGAAAAATCATTCAATAAAATCCAACACTCATAAATACTAATAAGCCTTAGCAAACCAGAGACTCAAGTCCTTTAACTTCTGACTGAGTCACACTTTAAGTCTCTTTCTGTGACAACGGTTTAGATAGACTACAGTGATAATAACCAACAAACTCCACCTTATTATAATATCAAATGTTATTTTTTCTTTGTACTATGATCATGTGCTGTGAAAGTAACAGGAGAATCCACTATTCCAGTAAGACAGGGACTCGGCTGGCACAATTTCCCATAATCACAACACTGAGATGGGACATGGTAAAATGGAGACACTAATTTCTAATGTTTCCTCATGAAGTGACATATATCAAATCACGCTCTCATCTCAACTGTGACAAATATAATTCTTTTGTTTATAAGCTAATCAGCTGATGCTAATTTTTATAGCAGTTTAATTAGGCAAGATACTATTTCTGTACCTTCACTTAGATCTAAAAGAAACATACAGGTAAAATATTGAGCTTTTGTTATTTCTAAACTTTGTTTTATTTCTGTAAAAGTTTCAGAAAGTACTCATTCATCAAATACTTATTTACTATTTGTTTTTTAACAATGATCTTTCCCAATTAAGGTAACAGGAAATAAGATTACTATATTATATTTTAATAAGACTGATTATATAATAAATGTAAACTATATAAACAAAGGAAAATATAGATAGAATTTCAGCATACATTTTAAAGTCTTTTATGACTTGAATCAGAACAGAAATTTACTTTTTTTCTTCTTTAGATTTACTCTTTTTGCTTACATTTATCTCATTATTTTCTGTGTGTATGCACCTTTACCCCATGAGCCATCGTGCGAGCCCTATAGAGTTATTCTTACTAAGATGAGAAATATTTGAAAAATCTAGTTGATGATAACTAAGTCACACAGAATCAAGGTCACTCTCCCATAACTGGCTTTAGCTCTATAGTAGAAAGAGTGGCGTGTCTTATACACAAGGAAAGCAAAACACACAACATTATAGCAAGGAAGTCAATGTGCTAAGGAAAAACATTCCATTTTTAGAATTTTGCTAATGATGATTACATTTTAAATCCTTCCTAGAGTTTTGCTAGATAAGCAGTCCTCATTTCCTGTCTTTAAGATGTATTCAGATTTGCTGAAGTATGCAATGGGGACACCGAAAGTTCATGACCAAAGTTTTCAAAATTCATTAATAAACTTTTCTAAATATTTCCACTTTACCCAAGAAACATAAAACTGTGAAATGTCAATTTCTGTTCCAAGATGAATCTATAACATGAGCTCTGATGGGAATGCCTAACTTACACATGAGTGTCAACAAAATAAACAAAGACTGATTTTGCATTTCACAAGTGATTGTTTTTCAATGGTGGGAGCAAATTAATTTTTATAGTTTATGTAAACATAAATAGCTTCAAAATTTTCTGGCCAAGAAAAGTATTTTAAAAATTAATGCTTACCATCTATAACTTCATTTGGCTAAGAATAAAGAATGAGCCATTTATTTGTTTATTATTAGCAACGCACAGGGCAGAGCTCAAGAGACAGCACAACAGGAAAGAACTATGACCCTCAACAAAGGAGGCAGTTTCAAAATTAGTTAATCCCATGGATAAAGGATAAAAATTACAGTAAATGAAAGTAATTTGTATAAAGAAGAATCCCCAAATGGCTGAGAGGGGCCTGTGGTGTTGAATGATAGCATGTAATAAAGCCAGGAGTACAAGGAACATTCTGTGTGCTGACAGTGCCTTGGAAACAGAGCAGCAGCCTTCAACAGCTCCTGCGGAGTGGTCCTGGGAGGATGGGATAGTTGATGAAGAAATTAACAACTCCAAAGAGACAGAAATCTGTATTGGCAAAGTAAATCAAAGCAGAATGCCTTTTAGTGGCTCTATACCAGCCTCTGCTGGGAAGATGTTGGGTACAGCCAGAGCTCTCTGGCCACGCCTCTTCCTTCCAACAATAAGTAATGAACTAGAGCTGAGGTACAGCCAGAGCTCTCTGGCCACACCTCTTCTTCCCAACAATAAATAAGTAATAAAGTGAGGCTGGATTTTTATGTGGACGAAAAGTGCCATATCTGCCTGACTGCTTGCTGTAAACCTTAAACAGCTGGAGCAGGGTCACTGCATCTAGCATTGCACAGGACATATGGGAATGCCTGGAACAAAGGCACGCTCCCTCACCTGCTCTTCTCAGCTTTTCTATGATCTCATTCCCACCTGTGGTCACATGTCATGTTCCTCCTCCCACGGTCAGTCTTGTCCTCAGCATGCTTCCAAAAGCAAGCTTTCTCTGCACTCCCTTAGTATCTATGCATTTGCTTCTTAACTGATTTTGGGTTTGCTTTCCTAAAATGAATTTTCTTTTAACCTGTTTCTCCCTAATAGAATATAAACTGAGAGATTTTCATCTGTCTTGATCTGCCTTGTCATATAGTAGGTATTCATGTTTACTGAATAAATTTAGCAAATGTAAGGCACACTAAAATGTTTAATAATCATGAACAAATGAAGGAATGTCTTCTCAGGAAGACATCTGTAATATTTTGTATACCTCAAGGTATACAACGTGTTAAGTACAAAGGTGACTCACATCCTTGACAATCCCAGAACCAAATATCCATCATTTCTCTGGACACTCCGTGGACTTCAGGGGCACAAATGCAGAACTACTGATGCTATTGCCTTATGGACAGGAGGGCTGCAACAGGACTACTTCTACCAAACTTTGCTTTTTTTTCCAGAAAACTTTTGCTTTCCAATGCTAGAGATCAAACTTGGTCCATATTACAGGTAAACACTCTACCACTGAGTTACATTTCTAGTCTCTTAAGAAGATAGATTCTAAGTGACGTGACTATTTTGGAGGCCAATTGTATCAGCTTGAGCTAAGGGCCTGACAAGAATATTTTTGACTGAGAAAGCAAACATTTCTCCAGTCAGATTTCTTCAGTTACAACATCCAACAGAAACTCAGGGACGCACTGCTCATGCCCTATAACCTTTAAAGGTTGAACGCACACAAATGTGTTCAGTAAATATTCAACATTAAATGTTCTTGAATATTCCAAGCTTTCACTCATATTGGGCAAGTATATCACCCCCACCTCAGTCATTATTTTTCATATACATTACTTTTATGATTCTTGTTTGCTTGTACAAACCTTTAAAATTACGTAGGAGTGGTAGCACACCTGTACTCCCTGAATTCAGGAGGCTGAGGCAGGAGGGTCGAAGTTCAAGTCTAGCCTGGGCTTATATGGTTAAGTTCTAGCAGCAGCAGCAGCAGCAAATATCTATCATCTGGAGAATGCCCGTCCTTGGTCTGGTTCCTAAATGATTTTAAGGTCCATCTCTTGAGGAGGAGTGCTAGATGGTTAGATAGCAATTGGTAGTCTTCTAAGGCTCTAGGTCACTGAAGCTTTGAACTCTACACTAGAAAAGTAATCGTAAGCTTTACCACTCATAAGGACTTACATAATCACAGGAAAGATAGGAGGGATCTGAGCTTTGTTGAGGTCTATTCAGGAAAAGATATTTTCTCCAAGTCAAAAGAATGGAGCCTACGTGTGCCCTAGGTGGAGATATCCTCATTTCCTCCAAAGACTTAGAACATCACACACTGTCCTGGCAGGGTTTGTCAATATTCTGGCAAGGAGACATCCCCCACCCCAAGAAGGCTAAGTTACTTGGAACTATGCTAAAGTGATAGGAGAAAAAACTACCCCCTTAGAGGGATTATATATGTATTCTTTCCAGAAATCACTCCCCTGTGTAGTTGCTTGCAGAGCTCCCAACATGAAGCACTGAGGTCTGGGCATGTTTTCTAGGACCTAGATTTTCATTCTTTCTCTGAACCTAGTATTCAACTCTACTGTTGAGTAAGGACTCCATCCTGGTACTTTTTAATCTCTTCCTCTTCTGTAGTTCCCCCTCCCTACAGCTGCTAAGATTTACAGCTCAGTCACCCTTTTGTTTTGTTCTCAAGCACTTATAAAATTGTCCTTAATCTTTTTGAGTCTAGAACTTAGGTACTCTGGCAAACAAGATGGAACCAGGGTATATAGGACCTACCTCCCTATCAGTGCATTGTAAAATTATGTGTAAAGGGAGCTTTCTGGGCCAGAGAGATGGCTCAGCAGTGAAGTGCTTTGGCTGCTCACTCAGAGAAGCTACATTTGGTTCCTGGCACCCACATTGGATAAAATACGTCCCACGTTAACTCCAGATCTAGGGATCTAATGCTCTCTTCTGGCTTCTGTAGGCACTTGGACACACATGGCATACATACACAAACAGATATACATATACACAAACATAAAAGATTTTTTTTATAGAACATTCTAACCATGATTCAGAATACATCCACTAAAGCCTTATACAGTACTGTGGCAGCTGAAATCTCTACTTGATTATCCCACATTCTGGGCTAAGAATACTGTTGGGCTTCTGGGCACCTTCTCCAGTTATGTGTATGATGAATTTTCAAGGACACTCATATTTTCTTTTTTTTCCCTATCTTCCCTTTTTAAAAAAAAAATCTATGTATCTATGCAGAGAAGAAACATGGACACACCCACGTGTACAGTTGTGCATACACAAATAGCTCACTGTGCTTAATTTATACTCAAGCTTTGTGCAGTGGCAGTATTGTAGCTGATAAGTTTAATCTGCACCCGAGTGCAAGACCTTTCTCGTGCATGCAGCCCCTTTCTGCTCTGAGCTTCATTACAGATGGCTGAGGCTGGAGTGTGGTGGCTGCATAACTGGGGCATTACCTGAGCTTCTATCTGATAAGAATTCTATGTGGCAGAGAAAAGCCAGTGCAGTAATTCTCAGATTTTTTTACTGGAGAAACTGTAGCACACAAAGAAAGTCAAATAACTTTCCCAAGGCAGCAGGAAAATTAGTGTCAGAGAATTCAAGTATTTAAACCAGAGCTGTTCTTCTCACTGGCAATACAGCCGTCTCCCTTCTCCAGCCTTTGCCACACACCTTTCATGCAGGTATACCATGTCTCATACATGTATACCATGTTTCATGTAAGTATACCATGTCTCTAAACTGCACTTTATGTACATGTATTTCTAGACACCTCAATAAACCAGCAAATATATTTTGCAATCATGTTTTCCTTGAATTGTCTACTTTTGAAACAGTAACATAAATCTTTCAAACTGAAATCAGCAGGAAGACAAGGGATGAGTGGAGTCAAAGAATAAGGAGAGCTTCAGGGACTTGGTTTGAGTAAAGAACCGAAAGATTAAAAACCTCAAACACTAATAGAGGGTGGGGAAAGTCCGTCCTGGCAGCAGCTCTGCCTCTGCCTTTCTTGTACAGCAGGTGGAGCTCTGGTACCGTGTGAGGTGACAGGATGCCTCTCCCTCTAAGGAGGGAATCCAAGCCCCTCCAAGCATCTCCATTTTCTTTTGCATTTCCAAATGATCACTTTTCGTTTTTTTTTTTTTTTTTTTGAAACATTTTTCCTCTGTTCTCTGAGACCCTTCTGGCCACACTACCTACACCCCTTTTCTCTTTTCTCTGCATTGACAGAGGGTTACTGCCTCCACTGAACAGCCTTAGAAGAGAATATTAGAAGATATAGTTGCACAAAGCAGCCTGCCCTCCTCTGTTCCTCTCTGTGGAGAGACTTCTTCCATCCACTGAATCTATTTTTTAGACTGAAAATTTGTCTGCACCTGAAAATTTTCCAAAACAGATACCACCAAGTCTTCACGTTTCAACTGTAATTCCGCAGAAACTGTTGTCAATAATTTCCCATCAAAACCTTCTTCTAGAAATTAAAATAATAAAAATTTTATCTAAAACAACAAAAGGGAGTTAGAACATTTCTAAAATTAGAGTAAATTATTTTGAATAGGAAACATTAGTGGAATTGACTATTGGTATTTCACTAAAACCAGTACAAGCTAGCTGCATTCAGCATACTCATCCTTCTACTCACAGATAAGTGCAGTCCCTCATCCCTTTCCGAAGAAGCGCCTTTTTAAGACACACACAGTCTGTCACAGAACTACAATTGGTTAAAATAAAGGTGGTGCGTGACAATGGGATGCTCAAATCCAGTTGCTGTACCTACAATGCAATGTCTACACTTGAGGCTTGGGAAACACATGGCAGAAAAGATGGACTAACCGTAAGAGCCAGCAGACCAGCACCTCTTCTAGACATGGCAGGCTGTTCCCATGAGATCTTAACACTATGGCTGCTTAGATAAGACCTGCATAATGGCAAGACTAATGAAGATGCCGATGCAGGAAGGGGAAATCTCACAAGGCCTTACTCCTAGAGGGAAGAGCTATAGGCAGTCTAAGGTTGCTGAGAGACAGAGAATTCTCTGGGGAGCAGCTTCCTGATAGGTTATCAAATACCAAGTGGTTGGAGCACATGTACATACCAGCAACACTAAATGGTTTTGGTAGATTTTGTGTGCGTGTGTGATTATGTATGTATACATATATAGTAACTAATAATTAAAGAATAGGTCTTAAATTTGAGAAAAAAAAAAAGGAAGGGACACAAAAGGAGTTGCAGCATGGAGAGGGAGGGGACTGTTATAATATAGTACTCTAGTATGAAATTCTCAAAATAATACATTTAAATTCAAAAGAATATCTAAAATTCATCTTCAAACAAAAGATAAAGCTCCCATTTTCTAATGACTATAAAGATTACTGTTGTTTTTTTGGTATCATCCTAACTAAGTGATCACAGAGTTAGTTAAATATTTATTCTAGGAATGTAGATGAAAGTTGGTCTGAGATAGACAGATTTGTAGAACAGACTGCCTCCCAGATGTGGATGGCCTCAGCTGCTCAGTCCTAGGGACGCTGCAGAGGAGAGAATGTGTTCCTTGCCTGCTTGCGGGTGGGGTGACAGTCTTCTCCTTTGCAACATGGAGTTAAGCCTTGACAGGTCTTTCAGTCCGAGCTAAGTCACCAGCCCTCCACGCACCCACTCTGCTCCCTATGGATTATGGGACTTCCCTGTCTCCATTCCTGTAGTAGATGAAATTATTTAATCCCAAATTTGTGGCTGTAAGATCTCCTACCCGAAGAGACCAGTAATGGAAGACACAACTCAATAATTATGATATAAATGCACGCCTGGATTGGGCAGATTTACCACTACAATCCCCGCTATAATCCTTATAACTTGGCGGTTCATCCAGGCCACGTCCTTGTCCTCTGAGCTCTGGCTCCTCCATCGTTGGCTTCCAGCTTACAAGATGTCACCTGTGTACAGATTCAGTCATCCTCTGCAGCCCCTCCCAGGAGGGTGGAACTAGGATCAAAATACAAGGCTGAGGCTATCCACAACACGTTCCTGCACTGCCAGTTCATAAGCCAAAGCCATAGAAAAAGACACAACACAGGCACGGGGAATGCTTCTCCAACACCCTAGAGTAATACAGTTACTAATTTCATGTTACATCACTGGCTTATCAAAACTATATTTACTCACTTCCTTCCTAAGTAACACCCAATTTTGTTTTATTGCCAAGCAGTAGCATTTCCAAACTTATTTATGCAAATAAATTTCACCTACTAAAAAACTAAATACCAAAACCAACAACCAAACAACAACAAAAGACAGCTGTGGTTTATGCCAACTGTAACAAATGAGCAAAAAGCTGTTGTGGAGAAAATTTTTATTTACCTTAATAACATATCTTAAACAGATTTTTCAGGCCAGGTGTATAAACGAATCTACTCACTGCCTACTCTATCCTATGCCAAGTAAACAAACGACAGCAAGAGCTGGTCTGAAAATGTTTATTATTGATCAACAAAGATGACAGGAAGCAGCACCAGAATGTAAATCAGCTTTTTCACCAAGCACACTATTTTTTTTTCCTAACAAGAAGCTTTCAAAGAGGAAAAGTGCTGTATTACACTGTGTCCCAACTTCCTTATCTCACTACAATGGCCACTTTGAACAACATTGTTCTCTGATTTTAGAAGCTCTTGTGTGTTATTTTGTTGTTTATAATACATCAGTTTTACTGAACTCTTATTATATACCCAAAACTTGCATTAATAATTCAGTCTTCTCAAAAGCTTTGTGAAATTTATCATTATCATTACTGTTGTCATCATCATATCATCATCGTCATCCTACCTACTCAATGAAAACAACTGAAGCACAATGTTTACAGACTGTTGGCAGTGGCCTGGGATGTGAACTAGTCTGGGTGATGAATGTATTGGCCACTTCATATACTATCTTGAAATGTGAATCCTAATGATAGCTTAGTGAGAGAGGCATTACTGTATCCATCTCAGAATTGAGGGACAATGTTCCCAGACTGTGAGCTTCCCAAAGACAGTGCTATAATTTATGCCTGCCTGCTCTCTTTGGTAGCTTTGAAGGGCCCTGGGCTGACATTGTAAAGAATAACCAAGGCCTCTGCCTTTGTGAAGTCAGATATACTACCAATGACCCAAATACCAGATGGATAAGCTATCTTGCCTTGGGCAAGTGAAGGTTAAAGAGTGTGTCTGTGTGTGCACACATGCACATGTTTAGAGACCAGAGGTTGATACTGGATAGTTTCTGCAATTATCCTCCAACTCATCTGTGGGGAAAGGGTCTATCACTAAACCCAGAACTCACCAACTGGCTAGACTGTCTGGGCAGTGATCCTCAGTGATCCTCCTGTGTCTTTTCCCTCAGTCTTTGGACTACAGACATGAGTGAACACATTTTGTTGTTGTTTGTGTTTTTGTGCTTGTTTTTTATTTTATTTTATTTATTTTTGTATGGGTGCTATGTTTGTGTGGCAAGCACTTCACTAAGCTATCTTTCTAGGTCATAATGAGTTCTTCTTTTTAATTATTGGATATTTTATATATTTACATTTCAGATGCCATCCCCTTTCCCCATTTCCCCTCCCAAGAAAACCCTATTCCATCCCACTCCTTCTTTTTCCTTTTATACCATTTTAATTACATGCAAGTATTAATGTCAGTTATAGGTTGAGGAACTAGCAATAAAATTGATGCAAATAGTCAAGGAACAAGCAAGACAATAAACACAAATAGTCAAAGAACAAGTAAGGCAATAAACAAAATTCTGTGAACACTCTCATGATCACTGTTTCTAAGAAGGGCTTATCAGGATGACCAAATGGGCTTCAGGCAGGAATCTGACATTAGACTAGAACAAATAAGTAATTTCAGGCAGGAATCTAAGTCTTAGGCTAGAACAAAGAAGTAATTTCAGGCAGGAATCTAAATTTTAGGCTAGAATAAAGAAGTAATTTCAGGCAGGAATCTAAATTTTAGGCTAGAACAAAGAAGTAATTTCAGGCAGGAATCTAAATTTTAGGCTAGAACAAAGAAGTAATTTCAGGCAGGAATCTAAATCTTAGGCTAGAACAAGGAAGCAGGCTTCAGACATGAAAAGGACTTTGGGCTAGGACAGGGAAGTAGGCTCAGATATTTTGGTCATAATGAGTTCTTTTAAAGACATACTCAGACCATAGGGCTCAGAAAAGACAAGTCTAGTCACATTGAGTTGTGAATGCCTGCATGCCTTCTTCTGTTATTTTTATGGTAATGAAACTAAGAGAAGGAAGACAAGGTGCCTCTCTCAATACTGATGTCCACACAGATCTCTTACATGATCTGACTTCTGCCTTGGGAGGAAGGGATAGAGAATATATATGATCCAGTAAGAGCTTAGATAAGCAAGTTCCCACAGACGCCACAGTAAGGATAGTATGCACCATCTAGTCTCCAAACATAGGGTTGAACATGTCCGAGTCCAGAGTACAGCAAACACTCAGCTGGTGTTTGCTCCTGTGCTGTTTGGATAATGTAAGGTACTGCTCAGTCCAAGTGCACCTCTGAAAAGCTTCTAAAGATTCCATTGCAGTACTGACTCTGGTAATAGCTGTCCTAGAAACAGGGCTTCCTCTTCAGCCTGCACAGCCCAGGAGAAGGCTGCTCCATGCCTGATACAGAGATTAAGCTAGAATGCAAACCATGTCAGTGTCAACAAAGTGAAAAAGGCAGGGATGTCCAGTGATACTGTCCACAGAGCTCTTTACATAGGAGGAGGAAGGGGTGGGTGGACTCGATAGTTTCAAGCCACGGGCCTACAATAGTCATGGCACCTGGTCTGAGAGATACAAACTGTGGACATTTAAAGGGCTTTGCATTGGGCTTGTTTTGGTAACCACCAGAGCTAACTTGGAATGGTCTTAGCAGATTTTAATAGAGTTCTGGGGCTTATATCTAACTACATTTAGTATGTAAAACATCAGAAATACAAAGTGCTAACTTGGAAATTTGGTGTAGAAAAAATACATTTGAACTTTCTGTTTTTGCTTCCCCCACTAAATTGCTAAAGTTATGTTTCAGTTCTCTGCACAATGGTATGAGGGAAAGATTTAAAAACCAATGTAGTACAGCCAGAGTCAGAGAGAATAATAAATGGTAAATGCACACACACCCGTGTTACTATTTTAAATGAGGGAGGGATGACTGGATGATCTGGAAAGACAGTCCTCACCAAGGTGGGCAGGGGATTGTGACACCTGATAAGAAGGACATTCAGGAATGTTGGGGAAGGAGTAGAGGGAAACTGGGAACATTTCCAGGTCTGTTAGCACATGAAACAGTGAGGACAGTGGGGACTCCAGGAGAGTCAGAGAGCAGGCAGAGGAGAGGAGAAACTTCCCTTGACAGAAGAACAGGCTTTGCACTTCTCTAGAAAGAAAGGCCTATGAGAAAGTCTTTTGGACACAGGCTGGGAGGCACTTACTTGGGGCTTAGGTGAGTAACATGAGGAAAGTATCCCAGTTCTGAACTAAAATAGAAGGTTCTGACTAGATCCTCAACTTAAAAGGTAATCCTTCATAAAGTGAAATAGAGACAAAGAACACCAGATGAGGGGAAATAATGAAGAAAACTGAACTTGAACTAAAAATTAAAAAGCAAGAATTGTCTTATTAACAACATGTCTATATTAGCATCGTTTTAAGAATTAGCTGCTCGTGCTTCTAATTATGGCTAACTTAGTGTACAGGGAGTGTCTGGTGTGACTATAGGACTCAGGGGACTCCCAAGGGCTTTGCCATTATGATGGCTTGAAGAGAAAGAATAAAAGCTGACACACAGTAAACTATAAAACAAGTAAGTTTGGGCATTTAAAAATGCCAAACGTACTAAAATAGTATTTGATAGGCCACCATCTTTATAGATATGGCATTAATTAATTAGTTAGTGGTGAGAAGAAACTTTATAAGAGTCAGTTCTCTTCTTTACCACAGGGGTTCTAGGGAACCCAACTTGGGTCACCAGGCTTCATGGTCACTTCCTTTATTTGCTGGCCACTGTCCTAACCTATCTAGGAACCAGAATAATGAAGTTATGGCACATGGATTGCCAGGGCCAACAGAATTGAGTTTGGGCTGTATCTCTTTAACCTGCTTAGAAGAACTTGGGCAAGATGACTCCCCAGGCCTCAGTTTTCTCATGTGCAGAGACGTCTCCTACTCCTACTGGTTAAGAGTAAGCTAGGTAGGGCTGGCTGGCTCTCTCCCTTTTCCTCCCTATCTTCTAAGACACAGCACTAGCTGAGGGTGACACCTGCAATTTCTAAACAAAAGTCACAGGAAAAATGGGTGCTTTTGAATAGTGTTAACTAAAATGGCTTTAACTAAGGAGAATATTTTTGAATATGAAATCAGTTGAGCACCTTTTATGTGCTAGGCATTGATTATTAATTAAAACTACCACTCAGATTAAAATCTCTAAACTCCATCACTTTAGTAACATGCTTTAAGAACTACCACTGACGATGCTGCTACAACTGTGAATCCAGAGAAGTCATGCTATGTAATCTGGTCACCATAACAAAAGCCAAAGGCTGATTCTACAGAGAACACTCGGTTGGAGGCTCTATCCCCTGTTCCTGTCTGATGTGCTCAGTGTCTGATGTGATGCAAGTTTTCCTTGCCATTTGCTCTCCTGAAAGGGTTGCCTTTGACAATTGATGTGGAAAAAAAAACATTGTGACCATTTTAAAATAAGACCTAGAATTTGCCTTGCTTAAAAACATTTTAAAAATCATTCTATAGTAATCCCCACATCAAGTAGAGATTTTCTCTTTTGACATACATAGAAACTGGGTTCTCAGAAAATTAAGTCACTTGCCCAGGGTTTTAGTTAAGAACACAGGTATAAGCCACCAGGGATTTTTGAGTGAAAATTCTGTGATGTTTCCTATACTTGATCTTAGCCAAAAAGGTGGAGAAGTGTTCTCTATGATGTTTCCTAAAGTCACGTGACAAATTAAAAGACTTTTCTTAAAGTGTTTCAAGAGTAATTAGAGAGGAATGAATGTTTAATCACACTGAAAACAATTCAGGGAAGGGGAAGAACTTCGAGGGCTTTAAACATTGTAGCATGATTCTCCGTCATCTGAACACACACACACACACACACACACACACATTTCACTTTATACATTAGAGCAGCCTAGTGTCTTTATTGCACCCCAGTCTCCAACATACACAATGGGTGGAGGCAGGGAAAACAGTTGCTACAGTTTCCCAATACGTAAGGAAGGAAATGAAATTTGCCAAGCAAAGTATCAGCCAGAAAAGCTTTGCTGTTTATAGATATTTTGCAACTTAAATCAATTGAGATTCAGATGATGATTCTATACTTGGCAAGTTATATATTTCAGAATAGCAAGTCATAGGGTGCTTTTAAAGTTTGGTTATATTGATATTATTGCTTTTTATATTTCTAAGCCAACAGATGCATGCCAAAGCAGCCCACTGGTATCAAAGATCCAAGTTACAGAACACAGACACAGTGTCAGCAGTGGTCTGATGTCTACTGCCCAGTTTGCTGGGACAAAAGTCTAAAGATATTTGCTCTCTACTTTCATGACTTGGCTTGAAAATGGAAGGACTGATGTACCTGAGCAAATGATGAACTATTAGTCAATCCTCACTGCACTAAGCAGCAGAGATAGAAAACTAACCTTCAGGAAGAAAGCCAAGCCTCACAGAGGAGAAGCCACACCCTGCAATAAGACCAAGCTTTTCTAAGTTCACCTTCATTTCCTGCCGTTCCTAAGAGTGCCTGTAAAAATGGCTTTTGCTTAAACTAAGTGCACAAGCAGATCATTTAGCAGACACAGGATTAACTGACACTGTCTCTTTGTTAAATGTACCAGCTGCTGCTGCCTCTGGCTGTTCCTACCTACTAAAGGTCCCGAGCCAGCTACATGACAGCGCTTTGCTGCCAACACTTTTGAGTAAAACCTAAGAAAGATGGTGATGATTCAGCTTTAGGACAAGGCACTCAGGCTACAAAGAGAGAGCATGGACTTTGTGGGAGCAGGGATCTTTGCTTTGTACTGATGTACCATAACTAGCTGGAGTAGTTTCTGATGCTGGCACAAGCAGAGGTCTGTTTGTGGCTCATGAGAGACAGTAAGACTTCATTGCAGCTAGAACCCTCGATGCTTCCTTGATGCATGAAAAATATATGAGAGCCATAATAATAAGAATCTTATAACTGTTCATATGAGACTTATGTTTTATGCTTGGCATAGTGGTCAATGCCTGTAATTTCAGTATTCTAAGGCAGTAGGACTGCAAGCTAGAGGCTAATGTTGGCAACACGGTGAGACTCTATCTCAACACACATGCCCTACCTCATGAATATAATATATATTTATGAATATGTATTCTCTCTCTTTCTCTCTCTCTTCTCTCTCTTTCTTTCTTTCTCTCTCTCTCTCTGTGGTAATTTAAGAAATTCTAACTAATAGCCATTACTGTGGTAAAGTTGGTAAATCTCTGGCTTTACTTAGCATTTAAGAGTAGCAAATGTCATTTCTTTTTTAATGATCTGAAAGATTATTTTAAGTGGTCTTGAAAATCTGGAAGACTTAGCAAAAGTCTTGGCCTGTTCGTCTAGTTGGTACCAGTCAGCTGAAGATAAGGAGGGCCTGCCACCTCTTTAGCTAGCCCTGAGTGCCACAGTCTGTACACACCCACAGTCTCACTAAGCTCCTTTTATCTTCTGCCTACCTCTGTTAAACCTGAGATGTGCCAGCAAAAAGCAACATAGACTGTGCTTTCCAAGAACTGTGACCCCAAGTCACAGTCTCAGGTTTCCCAGACAAAACACCGACCATGGCATTCTGAGCATTTGAAGTCAGTTTCCTTTGCAGGAGCAATGCACTGGCTCCAGAGCTTCACCAGGCACCCTGTCCACTCTTCTTCCATGGAACTTAGGGATTCCCAGCCATTTGGGCAGGCTTAGTCTCTAACTCTAATTCTCAGAGCATCTTTGCTTAACTTTAGGTAATACATGAACTTCCTTTGGCCAACAGAGGGAGAGAAGGGATGGTAAGCTAGTTCTGAGCTTAGATCTGAAAAGGGACGATGTGTGCCTATCACTCAGCTGTGTGCATGCCACTGCAAGGGATGGGCCTTGGTAGTTCCTGTTTGATCACCTTTGACCTGAAAGAACATGTGAGGAGCCCAAACTTCAGTGAGGAGCCAAGGTCAGCTATATCCATACCTCAATTGCATTAACAACATAAACTCAGCCAAGCTCACCCAACTTCACTACCCTCAGGGGCACCAGAAGGACCTATACAATACCATTACATCAATGTGGCTTAGTTTATTGTTCAGAAGCTAGCTGATACACATAAGCATTAAGATTTTGCTGTGACAAATAACACTTCACTGAAATACCATATATAACGTATGCCATGTGTGCATTCTGATGTCATAGCATTTTATATTACCTAAGCACTTCCTTTTGTCATTCTATACAATTTTATATAAACTAAAACTGGCCTGAAATAAGACTGATGATATCTTGCTTAACCTCCCACATATATTTCCAGATAGATAAAAGATATAACTGAATCATTAGCTCTTGCTGTCATAAAAGTTTCAATATACTAGTGTAATTAAATGTTTTCATCATCTGAGTCTTAATACAGTCTTTAATACAGACTATAGTATTTGTGAATGAATAAAATGTAAGTATTGATTACTCTCACTTCTAGAGTTTGTGAGCCTAGAAGACAGTATAAAGCATTAAGCTCTCATTTGCAAGAATACCCTACACACAGAGAATTAGATGATGGCATAGTTTCAGCAACACGAATACTGTTTCTCTCAGCTGTCTTTGACTTTTTTGCCAGCTTTTGGGACCTTTTCCTCCTATAGAGTTGCCTCAGTCAGCCTTGGTATGAAGGGATGTGCCTAGTTTTATTGCCATGTTTGGTTGTTATCACTGGGAGGCCTGTCCTTTTCTAAAAGAAAATGGAGGAGTGGCTCTGGAGAGGACTTCTAGGAGAAAAGGGACAGAAACTACGGTCAGGGTGTAGTAGATGATCGAAGAATAAATTTTTAAAAAAGAAACGTGAAAGTATTTCTACAGTTATAACAATACTTTTAGTAGTTTGGATATAAGTTAACAATAGGACTAGGGTAACTATAAGATGGTTATTTATTAATGAAACCTATTTTAAGGAGCTGGAGAGATGGTCCAGCAGTTAAGAGTACGTGTTGCTTTTGCAGAGGTTCTGGCTTCAGTTCCCAGCACCCACATGGTGGCTTATGACCATCCAGAACTCCAGTTCTGTGGGATCTGATGTCCTCTTCTGACCACTGAAGGCACCAGGCATACATGTGGTGCACAGATATACATGTAGGAAAAACAATCACAGAAAATAAATTTGTTAAAAAGAAAAAACTTAAATCCCCACACTTTTGTTTTTTGATATATAATAGTCTGTCTTTGTGTGTTGGGTATACATTTATATGTATATACATGTCTATATATATATATATATAACACACATATGGATATAAGAAGAAAGAATTCAATTGAGGGGTGAGAAAGGAAGGGGAGGTTAGTGTCCATAATTTGCAAAGACTGCTGCCTTCATCCCTGATAAAAAACAAGTCTAACAACTATAAAAATCACAATAAAAATATCCATCAGGGCAATCACACAAAAAACCTTGAATGAACTAAATCCCAGGCATAGATGAGTTCTTCATAAAAGCAGAGAGATGTACCACCATTTTTATTTCTAGTGGAGCAAAAGACAGATAAGAAATCAGCCACAAATGGGGATGGGGAGAAAGCAGCCCAGTGTTAGTGGCTGCATTGGGCTGGAGTAGTTAGAATTCCGAGAAGCCCCCACTACATGGCAAGCTGCACCTTCTGCCAACTGTCCCCTGGGTCCACAAGTGCTGATGTTATGTAAAAGCAACAAGAGCATGGAGAGAATTTTATTTGCTGAGTTCTGGGATTTCAGTTACCAGGTCTCAACAGAGACCCAAGAGAGCTGAATATTCTCTGAAGCATTTTAGGCCTTCTTCAAAGAGCATTAGGAAGCCATTCTCAGTTGTTTTTGGATTGATGATCAGTGTCTTAGTTAGGGTTTCTATTGCTGTGATAAAATACAATGACCAAAAGCAACAGAAAGAGTTTATTCATCTTACAGCTCATAGTTCATCATCTAGGGAAGTCGGGGCAGGAACTCAAGTCAAGAACCTGGAGGGAGGAGTTGATGGGAGCCATGGAGGATAGCTGCTTACTGACCTTCTCTTTCTGCTTTCTTATTCACTGCAGAACTGCCATTGCCCACCCACAATGGGCTGGGTCCTCCAGATGAACCACTAATTAAGAAATTGTACTACAGGCAAATCTTATGGAGGCATTTTCTCAATTGAGCATTCCTCTTTCAAAATGACTGTATCTTGTGTCTAGTTAACATAAAACTAGCCAGCACAGCCAGGAAGGACCAGACCTTGGACAGCAGGGAATTCCAGTAATAAAGGACAAAGAGTCTCAGTGGTCCTAGGACCCGACTGACACCTGAGCTGTAAAACAGAGGAAGACACTAACATTTGGACAGCTTTTCACACACATATAAATCTGTTAAAATTTTACCTGGAGTCAGAATTATAGGCCTGCTAAAGGGATGGACCTAACATCTCCCTCAAAAGACCTGAAGCAGCAATGAACTGGATTAAATTGAAGCTAGGCAAAGCCCAGGCTCAGCCCAACCATAAGAAGACTTGGCCTGAAAGAGAAAAGAGTGTTCTTTTCCTGGAGGTGAGTTTCTTTTGTCTTAATGGTCAGGCCTCTCATTCTATAGGTTTTATACCTGAGGATTCAACCAACTGTGGATTCAAATATTTGCAGGGAATACTGTGTCTTTATTGTATACACACAACAGGACAGCATGACTATTTACATAGCTTTTATACTACAGTAACTATTATGAGTAGAGATGATTCACAATAGATGGAAAGGTGCATGTAGGTTGTATGCAAACACAGAGCCAGATTTTGGTATCTGAGTGGTATCTGAGGAGTCCTAGAACCAATCCCTGTGGGAACTCTGGGTCATCTTTGCACACGTGTGCTACGTGAATCATTGAATGACATGTATGGCTGGAAGAAACCCACAAAGGTGGGTCAATGAAAACAAGAGCAGCAATGGGCTGGGTGGGTCACTGTTGAGTAACTGATGACGAAGAACCACTGGCAGTACGTTATTCTCAGGATAGCAGTCAATAATCACGGACTCTTAGTACTCAGTAAAGGAGTAGTGAGAATTTAAAATTACTTTTCTTTTTTTTTCTAAAAATGTATTTCTACAAGCATTTCTAAAAACGAAAAAAATAAAAAATAAAAAAATTCTAAAAACAAGTATTTCTTTAAAAAAGCAAAAGCAAAAGCAAAAAACCAAACAAGCTTGTTTTCTTGTTAGAAAATAAAATATCTTTCAAATTCTGAATAGTTACTCTTTTCCAAATGCTGACTTAGATACTAGAGCGGAAAATTAAAACACAGCTCATCTCTATGTGGAAGTCACAGTCTACTGGAAAAGGCAGACCTGTAAATAACTATGAATCAACTGAGTAAATGCTTATAGAACATACAAAGAGTGTTACAAATGCCATAGTAGATGCAGTAGATCTTAATTCAAATGGAAGAGCCAGCTTCAGGGCGAAGGATAGTCTAACTCAGTTTTAAAGAGGCAGTGACATTTCACAGGTGGAGAGAATGGCTCCAGAAGAAAGAGAAGCAGTAACTTGAAAGAGTCCTAAGGTTTGTGGATCTGATAGTCCAGTAGTCTTAGAGACAGTCTGGGCCCTACAGGAGATAGGGAAAAGGAGTGTGCAGCAGATTTGGCTGGACATAATAACTTGAGCCAGAATGAAAAGCCCTGAGAGCACCACATCAGTGATCCTTGGAATTGTTCAGGCCAGGAAATAATAAAAGTAGCTTTGCACGCTTGACAACACCTCTGGAGCATACCACGCTGCCACTACTGTTTAGAAACTGGTCTCCTTCCCTGGGCTAGGAGCACTGAACAGTGAGGAAGACAGGAATGGGCCAAGAAAGAAAAGAAGTAAGATTTGAGAGATGGGAACACGGAGATGAACTTTCCTGACTTCCCCATGGTTGTTGATTTTCATCATCATAAATACTTATTAGTAATTCATAGTACTCATGTGTAAGTGACAAAGCTTATTCACAAAGCACTGCTGGCCTAGTTCATTTCCACATAAGGACAGGTGAACTCTGATTTTAAAATTCCACTGTAGGCTGTGTTTTAAAAGAAAACACATGCACAACACCAAGAAGACTTTGTTATTAACTGAGGAAGAGAAGTATTGCATCCTGGGGTGAGGGTTAGCCTCCAGAACATCAGGAACAATATGAGGTTGATGCAGTTCAAGGCAAGCTACACCCTCTAGCACAGCAGGAGACTCCTAGCATTTGGTTCTGTCTCCAGTGCCCTGCCTTGGGTCTCTGTAGGCCAGCATCGTAGTCATAGTTCAAGCAAAAAGGAGGAAAGAACAAAGCTCCAAAGCCAACCAAACAAAATAATCAGATTAAAAGGGCAAGCAGCCATAGACCCAGCTGAAGTAGCTCGCTTTCCCTGACTTTGCTGTAGCTAGAGATAGCCACACAGTCTGCTTCTGGCCAATGTAATGAGCCCTGCCCAGAAAGCTTCAGCTACATTTCAATGGCTGGAAGTAGCTGGGGTCATGGCTATCCTGACCAACACTTTTCAAGAAAAGAGGGAATGAGTCTTGGCAGTGACCAATGTCTGTCACAGTAGCCTGACCCGCTAACCTGTGAAGCTGAAATTCTACTGCCAAGCTGCTGAAACCCTGCAAGTCCAGGAAGGGAGACAAATAATTTTTTTCCCTCAGGAATCAGTTTGTTTTTGCTATTAATGAAGGTGCAGGCACACATTTTTTACTTGAAATTGTATTATCCCAGTATAATACAATTTGAATAATAAGTTTAAGACACAGAGATTTGGGAAGTTTACATAAATGTATTGCATACAAAAAGCCTTTTAGGAGTCCAGGCAGACAGTTGGTATTTTATCTATTATGCATATCAATCGCAGTGAAAGTGTGCATGCTTGCTACAGCTTCAACAGAAGCAGGGACACCTGCACCGAGCTACATGCTCACCAGAACGGTGAGGACAAGCCAGCTGCTATTTTCCTTCCTGCCCAAATATTTTCCAAATACTACCCTGTTTTTGTTACTGTAACGAGGTAACAGAATTCACAGAAGTATTTAACAATTGGCTACTATATATATGACAGATTGCTAAATTTACTAACAGTCCTACTGTTCAACTCTAAAATCCAAAAAAATGTACATAAATTCATGCTGGTGGCCTTAATTCTAATTTAACTTAAGGTAATAAAAATTAATTTGATCCAAATATTTGCCAACAGGATGAATTCTGTGATGTACGGAAGGGTAATGCTGAATTCACTGTTTTCTTTTCTTGCTGCTAAACAACATATCAGCTTGCTCATCTCCTGAAATTGCATAAAACAGATAGGAGAGCTAATTTAAACAGTTGTTTGTGCATTCAATATTTATAACTCGAATCGTGCATGACTGACTGGAAGCAGTGAGTTAGAAGGTGTAGCTCAGCGGCTGCCTCGAGTGATGGATGGCCTCGAAGAATTTCTTGTTCACTGACCAGATCAATCACATAACAGAATGAAAAAAAAAAATCAGCCCAATCCAGATTCCCAACATTTCCATCTGTATGCAAAGCTATTGCTGGAAAGGATGGATCATAAAACAGAATGTGAAGCTACGTTAAGAATAATGAAAGCCCACCAAAATGATGTAAAATGTAAATACGAGAAATAAGGTAACTGAGTGATATTTTATTTTTTAACTGAATATTAATGAAAATCTTATGACATTTATATTCCAAAAAGTTATGTCAATTTAAGTGGTATTTTGACTGAGCTCAGACACATGAGAGAGAGTAACAGTTTGCAAATCAGTGACAGGTTTAAATATTTTTGGCAGTGTTTGCGGTTGGATTGTACTTAATCAGACTAAAAGGTAGTGCTGTGACAATTATCATATACTGCTGCTGTTAATTATTTCCATGGCGGTTCTGAAAAAGGAGTCTGTTGGAGTGTGAACAGTCATCTGCTGTTTCAAATTACAGCAATGCGCACATTGATGGCTAACCTCAAACGAGTATTGATGGAGCCAGTGGTGCAAATGAGGGGCGTTCCTTACCGTGGTCTAGAGACAGGCCTGACTGACTTGTGAGACTCCACTGTGAGCAAGTTCATTCAGGCCCTCGTGGCTGATGACCAGCTAACAGCTTGTAATCAGCTGTGGTGGGAGTATTTACACTACAGGAATTAACAAGTGCTATACACGAGAGCCCCACCCCCTACCAAGAGACAGGTGCTACCATTTACCAGTGCATAGCAGAACCATCATTCTTTGGATTTAAATGTATGTCTGTGTGTATTGGGGGGGGCACAATAGGCTTGAGAGCTGATGAACATAAAGTTGGTATTGTGATGAATGGGTACAGGAGAGACAGTACCTGGATTTCTTCTTTAAAGGCCTAAAATGTCTAAGGTTAGTATCCAGGGTGGTAGACATGTCATTTAGCATCTCCTGGGGTCCTCAAATAGTAATGTTGTCCGCTTGAGTAAGTTTCCTCCTAAAAGTAGACGTGAGAGAGGAGGACAGGCAAGAGGATCCAGTAAATGACAACACAGAAATGAGGAAGCATAGGCAATAAAAAGTAAAAAGAGTGGAAAAACACATAAGGTGAGGAAGAAGCAGAATCTGGACAAGCATGCATATGAGGAAGAGCAGGGGCATGGAGGAGATTAGGAAGCAAGAGTCCGCTCTTAGCAATAGCTCAGTGAATCTTACAGCAATTGATTCACCACATCTGCCTTGCTTCACAATCTTACAGCAATTGATTCCCATCTGCTTTGCTTCAGGAGTTAGTCTTGTTCCTGAAAAGCTTCCCACAAAGGTGGAGATATGGTATTATACTAAATAAATTACAAGTGGTCTCCTCTACACTTGAACTTCTGATGATAGGTAAGAAAATGTGTTTAAAATGCTGGACACCTGAGGTCTGTTCCTTTGGACCTAAACCCTAGAGATGTAGGTGTGTTGGTTTGAATAGATATAGCTTCCAGAGACTCAAGGGTTTGAATGCTGGGCCATAGGGAGTGGCACTATTGGGAAGGGTGGCCTTGTTGGAGTAGATGTGGCTTTGTTGCAGGAAGTGTGTGACTGCAGGGTGAGCTGTGAGGTCTCAGAAGCTCAAGCCATGCCCAAAGTGGCATCCACTTCCTGCTGCCCATCATCCAGAGGTAGAACTCTAGGCTCCTTCTCCAGCACCATGTCTGCCTGCAGGATGTCATGCTTCTGGCCATGATGATAATGGACTGAACCTCTGAACTGTAAGCCAGCCCCAATTAAATGTTTTCCTTTCAGAGAGTCGCCGTGGTCATGGTGTGTCTTCACAACAATAAAACTCTAAGACACATGGTTTAAAGCCGAGGGGTGCAATATCTGTACTGTTGGAAGTCTGACCTGAACTTTAGAAACCAGACATCTGGGTTCACTCCTAAAGCACTGTGTGGTGAGGAAGTTTCTACACCAGGCAATTGCTAGGGCTTGAATATGATAAGAAGACAGATGTTGGGCAGCTTTCAAGAACAAGATAACAGTTGTTCTTTAACTTCAGGTATATCATCATCATCTACACAACTTGTCCTAATATGTGTCTGGGACCACTTGTCTGTCTGAATAGTGGGAACATGCAGATCCAATGTCACTGGTGGAGATATCACACTCTGTGAAATGAGAAACAATGTGGGAATGCTTACTCCAACCCTCAGAATGGAGCTATCACATCTGGCATCTTAGCAAAATTCAAATGGGGGAAAAAGTGCTAATACTGAGAGGGCTGTCCTTAGAGGGAAGCAGAAAGGCATTGTGGGCCAAGCTTTCTACTTACAATTCTCTCAGCTGGCTGTGGCAGCTATAATTATTTTTAGCAGTGAACTTCAAAATTCCTCCTGACTCCTGTTCCAAATCCTTATCTGTAGGGTAGGACTACTGCGACTATCTGTATACTAATGGACACAAGTGGACTGGGTAAATGTCTTAACTGTCATATTCTCAATTCGTTGCTATAAAACTAGGTTGGTGAGCCTTGAAATAAATCAGAAACGTGGAAGAGGCTATGAGAAGAAAGAGACAGGAGGAAAGAGCAGGGAGGGGGAGGAAAGCGGAGAGGGAGAAGTCGGGGGGGGGAACAGGAGAGAGGGAGACGGACGGGCAGAGGAGAGACTTTATGAATGGATCAAAGCTTTCGGATGCTGGTTTCCACACCCACCTGCAGTCACTGCATCACCTGTGATGACCTCCTGAGCTTCAGTGACCACAACATACCAGCGTCTGGTCTCTCACTGTTTCCAGTCACATGTTGAATGAATGAATGAGGTAACTAAATGAGTCCAACTGCAGCCTGTCCTTCTCCACAGCCTTAGCTGTCCCTATATAACTTCAAGCCAGTGTAGATGGAACCATGGGTAGATGGATCCATACTGTTCTGCCACTGTAACTTTCTTGAAGCCATGCTTCTGTCACCAAGCTACCAAGACAAGAAAAACTGTACTTATTTTTTGCTGGCTGCTGAAAAGGTTTCATCCATCTTTCTTACCATTTTTTTTTAATGCCAAGCAAAAATTATTGGTGCTTATTTGCCTCTAGGAGCAACAGAATTAAACCAACACAAGCTAGCTCATCTAACCCTTTGTAACAGCTCACATCAGCAGCTACCACAGAACTTCAAGACCGACTGACTTCCAGGCTCGAAACTGGCACTAGTGACCCACCTTTTCTCTGATAGTCTCCTTCTGATACCCAGCATCGGTTTTATCCTGTCAAATAATTCGTCCAGTTGCAAAGAGGTGCTTCTAGTCCAATATCCCAAACAAAACCCCTAAAACTTTCTTAAATTGGTTGAGTATAAGTCAGATTCTCAATCCTCAAGAACAAACATGAAAGGGAAGGACTGGCTGACTGACCTATCAATTAAACACCTCTCTAGGACCTGCTCTAGGACGTTTTGTTAGATATACACGGTTGCTGATGAGTGAGGTAATAAGCATAAGCAAAATTCAGGTGATTCTGGGAGAGAAAAGCATGACAACATATGCTAGGCAGACAGTCAAGACTACCACACTTGGTTCTTATTTGTGTCATTAGAAGATAACTTAAAATTCAGATTATTTTATAGCCCTTATAGTAATAATTATTTTAAGCAGAACTCATTATGATAAAGGTAGTGGATAAGGAACAAGGCATTTATGTGTTCCCCAATTGTGTCCCCCCAAAATGACTGACTATATAGTAACTTCACTATGAGACAATGTGAACTAAGTGACTAAAAGTCATCCCACGTGAATGCCAGCAGCCTCCTGGAAACTCTACTGAGAAAGACACAGTACTTTTATAGCAGTCCTGTCAGATATGCAAACCAGGACTCTAATCATAATCAGATAGCAGACAGACCAAGTAAGGGACATTCTATAAAATAACTGACCTGAACTTTACAAAATGTCATTGAGCAGAAGACACAGAAAGACCAGAAACCACTCCATATTGACATGTGTGTTCTATATAGTGAGTAATCCTGACCACAGCCATAGCTGTTTTTGAAAGTTGTACAGTTGTATGTGAATGAATGTCTTTCCTTAGTAAGTACACACCAAAGTCACCTGCCAGTAACATCTGCAGACATTTCTGAGCACTTCTACTGCTATTCAGAAGTAAAGAGTAGTCACAAGTTTTCATTAGACTGACTCTGTGATGCCACTCTGGTCCTAGGTGATGTATTTCTGCTGCCTGGGATCCTAAGGTTATCTTAATGACATTGCACAAACCTCCATGGTTAATCAAGGTAGACTATGCTCTGCATAGTCAAAGTTTAAGCCATGCACTATTTTCTGTGCTTTCTCTGCTTCCTACATGCAGATGATGTGACCGTCTGGCTTCTGGCCCCTGCTGCCATGCTTGCCCTTTCCTACCCTGATGGACACTATCTGTCTTAGCCTGTGTTCTATTGCTGTGAAGAGATGCTGTGGCATGGCAACTCCTAAAAGGAAAGCACTTAATTGGGAATGTTTACAGTTTTCAGAGGTTTAGTCCATTATCATTATGGTGGGAAGCATGGCAGCACTCAGTCAGACATGGTGCTAGAGAAGTAGTTAGAGTACTACACCCAGTCCTGCAGGAAGCAGGAAGAGAAAGATAATAGGACTGGGGTGTTTGAAGCCTCGAAGCCCATCCCAGTGGCACACTTCCTCCAACAAGGCTACACCTATCCCAACAGGGTCATACCTCCTAATCCCTCCCAAGCAGTGCTACTCCATAACGACCAAGCATTGAAATTGATGAGCCTATGGAGGCCATTCTTATTCAAACCATTACATTCCACTCCCTGACCACCATAGGGTTGTAGTCATATCATAATGCAAAATGCATTTAGTTCAACTTCAAAAGTCCCAAAGTCTATCACAGTCACAAAACTGTTTAAAAGTCAAAAGGTCAAAGTCTCTTCTGAGGCTCAAAGCAATCTTTTAACTGTAACTCCTGTAAAATCAAAATTAAAAAGCAAGTCACATACTTCTAACATATAATGGCAAAGAATAAACATTGCCATTCCAAAAGGGAGGAAATGGAGCAGAGTGTAGGAAATACTGGACCAAAGACTGAAAACTAGCAGGGTAAACTCTAAACTCTGCATCTCCATGTCTGACATCAAAGTGCTCTTTCAGATCTCCAACTTCTTTCAGTTTTGTTGACTGCAACACATTTCTCTCTCTTTGGCTGTTTCTGCACCAGGTCTGAGCTTTCCTTAGCAAGTATCCCACGACTCTGGCATCTCTGACATCTTGGCAACCCAGGCTTCCCCTTCACAGCTTCACTCAAGGGCTTCTCTGGGCCCCCATACAACCACTCCCTGACACATGTCTGGCCTTGACAGCTTTTCTTAGCTGTGGAGGGAGATTCTAACCCCCGCTCCCCTTCTTGTATCCTTGACTGGAAGGCCAGAACCATATGGCCAAAAGCTGCTGAAGTTCTGTTGCTTGCTAATGTTAAACATGGCCTCCTAATTCTATTACATTTGTATCAGCTTTCTGTTTCCAATGGTTTCCTCTATTCCTTAAGCTTTGTTTTGATTCTTTCTCATGAGTTGGAGGCTGAGCTCGATGGAGTCCTGACCAGTCCCATTGCCTTTATTCCATCAGGCTTCCCTCTAAACTTACCTCTTTGAGCAATGGACTTAACCTCCATGATACTTCCTGGTATTCCTTTTCTCCTCAAACTGTATATTTGCATTTTTTCTTTACTCAGTTTGTCCTTTTCATTATAGATCTGCATAAAAGTGGTCACTACCAGGGGACATCGTCAATATTAGGTTGTTTTGAAAGCTCTCTGCCAACACTATTAATCCAAAGCTCTTCAATTTAGCCTCAGGCAGATTTTTGGACAAAAGCAAAAATCAGCCACATTCTTTGCCAAAATATTGCAAGAATTGTCTCTGGACCACTTACCAATATTCTTCACCTCTGCAAACTTAAGTGGGCTCCTACAGGTCAAATCACCCTCAGCACCTCTGTCTTCCATGCTTCTACTAGGATGGCCCATTAAGCCTCACTTAAACTGTTCAACTGCCTTTTGTAATCCAGATTCCCAGAGTTCCATATTTCTCTAAAGAAAGCATGGTCAGGCCTATGACAGCAATATCCTACTCCTAGTACCTATGGGGCAGTTCTTTGTTTTTAATTGCATATTTTATTTACATTTCAGATGTTATCCCCTTTCCCCATTTTCCCCACCCACCCATCCCACTTCCCCACTTTCAAATTCTCCCAAACTGGGGCATCCAGCCTTCATGGGACCAAGGATCTCCTCTCCCACCTATGCCTACAAGGCCATCCTCCCCTACATATACAACTGGAACCATGGGTCCCTCCCTTTGCTGGTGATTTAGACCCTGGGAGCTTTGGTTGGTTGGTATTGTTGCTCTCCCATGGGGCTGCAAACCCTTTCAGCTCCTTCAGTTCTTATTCAAACTACCACACCATCAATCAGGAACTATAAGCTAAAATAAACCCTTTTCTTTAAGTTGTTTTTGGTTTATGGTATTTTATCACAGCAACAGAGAGTAACTAACTCAAGACTTTTCAGAGCTTCAGGTCTTATTTTAAGTCTTTGACCTGTATTGATTGGTTTTGTGTATGGTGAGTGAAAACAAATTTTAATTTTCTGCATGTACACACCCTGTTTGCCCAGCAAGATTTCTTAAAGAGACCTATCTTCAAAATATTTTTGGCAATTGGTTGTAGATCTTTGCCTGATTTCTGGTGCCACTAGTCTTTTCTACGGGGCTGTATGGTTTTATGCCAAAACAGGATGCTGTGGTTTCTATGGCTCTGAAATGTGTCCTGAAATAATATATTGTGAGTTTTGCTCTTTTTGTTTGCAGTGGTATTGGTGAATATGGGTCTTTTGTGCTTCCATATAAATTTCACAATTGCTTTTCTCTGGTCCTGTTCTGGTGGGAAGCCTGTAGTTCTCTTGGGCAGTGTGGACAATATTAATCCTTCCAACCTATGAACATGGGATCCCACATTTTAGTGTCAAATTCAACATACTTCATCCAGGAGCACTGGATTAAACATGTACAAATGTATCTGTCTTTCTGTGGGTTCCAGGAATTCAAGCTTAGGTCCTCTAGCCATCTCCACATTCCCATTTGCTTCCTTCTACTGCGTTGGGGTTTGGTTTGTTCTTGCTTTTCTAAGCAATCAAGACTATTTAGTTGAACATTTTCTTAAGTCCTTATGTAGGTTCTTGATATTACAAAGTACTTAGTCTCACTTTTGCTATAACCATAGATTTGGGAATGCCATGTTTCCTTTCTTATGTATTTCAAGGGATTAAACATTTCGTTTTCCTTCTGACTTCAGTGATCCACTTGACCATTCATAAGTGCCATGTGATTGACGTGGTGGCAGAAGCAGATAGATCTCTGTGATTCTAGGCCAGCCGAGGCTGCATAGTAAATTCCAGGCCAGCAAATACTACATAGAAAAACCTGATCTCAGAAAAAGAAAAAATAAAATGTCTAGTTAGATCTTCATGTGTTCTAAAATTTTTAAAGTTTCTCTTGCAAACTTTCATTTCATTGTGATTAGAAAAGCAAGAGGCTATGATTTCAAGTTCTTAAAAATTTGTTTTGTGGCCCACTACATTCCAGGGAAAGTTCTGTGTACCAGTGAAAGGAAAATGTGTTCTACCGTCAAATGTTCTGAAAATGTCCACCAAATCCATTTGATTTACAGTAGAGTTTAATAGAGATCTTTGTTTCTTCTTGTCTAGGTGATCTATTTATTGATGTCAGCAAAGTCCTAATATGCCCTCTATTATTATATTACAGCCCATATCTCCTTTTAGGTCTAACAGTGTTTGTTGTATAAACCTCAGTGTGCCAACATGAAGTATATAAAGATTTACAATCTTTATAGTCTTGATGAATTGCTACCTTTATTATTTAGTGACCTTTAACATCTTCTGTGTTTATCTTAAATTCTGTGTTTTTTCACATACAATTATGTAAAACCTATAAGCTGTTTCTGTGTGCTGAAGTATTCTAATTGCCTATTAATATACTTTTCTATCCTCAGTCGTGTGTTCTGGCTGATAAATAGTTCTTGTTCTGTAGATAATTGTTCAGCCTTGCATTTTAAACTACTTAGCCAGTTCATATCTTTTACTGAGAGAATTATTAATGACTTTATGTAGATTAAAATTATTACTGAAAGGTATATATTTATGCCTGCCATTTTACTGGTTTTCTTCCACTTGTTTTGAATATTTTTTACTCTTTTCTTACTTGTGGACTGATGATTTACTTTATCAACAATGTATGATGATTTCTATTTCATTTTGTATTTATCTTTTGAGTAGCTCTTCTTTGAGTAAGTTATACTTTCCAAACCACCAACCTGTCTTCCTTCCCTTTCTGGATTCACAAATCTCTCAAACACCTTTTATAAGGCTTGTTTTTTCGCCAGAAATTCGTTCAGATTTTACTTGTCTTGGAAAGTCTTCATTATTTGCTTTTGAAGAGCAGCCTTGACAATAACAGTAACTTAAGTTGACAATTATTTTCTCACTCATGACTTGAAATAGAAGTCTTCCATCCGGTAATAGTGGAAAAGTGATGTGTTTGGGTGTCAGATTGACAAGGAGTGGACTTGTGATGATTAATCTTCATTGACAATTTTAGTGAATCAACTCCCATTGTATCTATGAGAGTGCTTCTAATGAGGCTTAATTGAAGGGAAGACCTAATCTTAATGGGGCAGTACCATTCCATGGACTAGGGTTCTGTTTAAGTAAAAAGAAGGAAACAAGTTGAGACATATACTTCCTCTCTGCTTTCTGATTGTGGCTGTCACCTCAGAATTCTGTCACTTATACCTTTCTGGTTATGATAGACTGTATCCTTCCAACTATATATGAAAATAAACTCTATCTATCTGTCTGTCTATCTATGTATCTATCTATCAAACTATATACCAAAATGAACTCTTCTGTCTGTCTATCTATGTATGTATCTATGTATCTATGTATCTATCTATGTATCTATGTATCTATGTATCTATCTATCTATCTATCTATCTATCTATCTATCATTACTTTTTAAGATTTTAAACATATGAGTGTTTTGCCTGTATGCCTATACGTGCATCAAATGTGTGCCTGGTACCCAGGGAGGTCAAAAGGGTTATTAGACTCCCAAGAAGGGGTTAAGAGATGGTTGTGAACTCCCATGTGGTTGCTAGGAAATGAACCTGGGCCTTCTGAGAGAGCAGTAAGTGCTCTCAAGCACCGAGCCACCTCTCCAGCCCCAACTCTTGCTTCTTTTTTTTTTTTTTTTTTTTTTTTTTTTTGTTTTTCGAGACAGGTTCTCTGTGTAGCCGGCTGGCTGGAATCATCTGTAGACCAGGTGGCCTCGAACTCAGAGATCGCTGCTCTGCCTCCAAGTGCTGGGATTAAAGGCGGCGCCACCACGCCGGCTATTGCTTCTAGTTGCTTATCAGGCATTTGTGACAGCAACAGAGCACTAATGCTCATGCCTTCCTTGACTAGAGTTTTGACTGAGAAATCCACTAATAGCGTAGGGAGTTTTCCTTGGTTCTTTTCTCTTGAGGGCTTTAAAATTTGTCTTTCTTGTCTATGTCTATTTGATACGTTATGGCAAGGATCTTTTCTGGTCACAAGTCTATTTGGAGTTTTATAAGCCCCTTGTGCATATATGCTGTGTGGTTTTCAAGATAAGAGAAGTTCTCTGCTATTATTTAATTCAATAGACTTTCTGTGTTCTTAATACTAATCCCCACTCCTTTAGGCATGCCAGGAATAGATTTTGGTCATTTAATGTGATCTTATCCTGAGGACCTGGAATGTTTCCTTCATTGTGCCCCTACTCCTTTATAGAATAAAAAAACCTGAAAATCCTGTAAAGCTCCAACATTCCTTTGCTCCATCTAGTCTGCGGGTGAAGCTTTCGACTGAACTTCTCACCTGACTCAGAGAGCTCTTCACTTCTGAGATGGGGTCATTTTGTTGCTGAGTTTTTCACTCACACCCTGCATTGTCTTCCTCACCACGTTAACGTTTATATAGAATCTACAGAATCTTAGTGAACTCCTTTAAGTCTTTTTTCTTATTTATCAAGCATTTCAGCTATTTAGGTACATTAGGGACCTGTTACTAGAGTTAACATCTTTAGAATGTGTAATAATTCCTGGAAATTTCACATTTCTTTGGTTACTATGGTGATATCTGAACACCTGGTAGGATGGCGTTCTGTTCTCTACCACTTTCATGGGGTAGTTCTTTGGGTTATTGACTTTCTCTTGAAAAGTGTCTTGTAGTATCAGTTTGCTATGCAACACTGAGTTTATTTCCAGTTAGGCACCATAGTGTAATACTTCTGTAACTTCTTTGGCTGTTATTAGTGCAACATGGGCACACTGCATATCATGTTAGAGTCGGAGACCCACAATCTCTGCAAGCCATATAGAAATGTAAACACTAACAGGTCAGACATGTGTGGTGTACACAGTGTATGGGGTACACCATGTATAACTTCTGCTTGTGGTTGTAGTGGTAGTGCTGATCGTGAGATGGTAGATTTCACCAGGCATTGTTGACACCAACTTTGTCTCTAGCCTGGGCTGCACCAATTGTTTAAATGGCCCTGAAGCACTTATTCCATAACTAGACAGTGTGTGCAGACACAGGAGCTTCACAAGAACAGCTGGTTCAGAAAATCTAAGTACTCCTATGGTAATCACACTGAGCCATCTCAGTTGCTTTTGATCAAAGCCTGGGGCCTACAGAAAATGGACACCACAAGGGTACAGCATGTGCTTATGCCTGAGGAGGAATGATGATCAGGTCTCTTCTCTCCTCCTTCCTCCCATCCTTTAAGCTACAGTAGCTCCCAGAGATCAACCAGCAATGGATTGTGGCAGGATCCACAGAATTCTCTCAGCTAAAGTGTTTGCAGAACAAATAAGAGCAGAGGCCGCTGCTGGCATTGGGTGAAGTTTCTTTCCCTTGGTCCTCTTCTCAGCTATGTACTTTGGAGTAGAATTATAGTTAAAGCTTTGTAGATTTTAAGAAGACCTTCCAGCATGCCCTTATGAGTATGTGTGCATGTGTGGCAGGGACAGAATCACAGCATATTCTATATGCCTTAATAGTGATCATAGTTTTTGTTGGGTGCTCAGGATGGGGATGGCAGATAAGTAAGTCCCTTCACTATTGGTACTACAGTGGGCCATTACCTGTTCTTGGATAGATACCCCTAGTCCTTGAGCAGGCACCTTCTATTTCCCTTTGTGTTGTGGTACCCATTTCCATTCAATAGGTTTGTAACAGAAGTATCCCACTGAGTCACATTGGTCCTTGAAGTGCTATTTACTGAGCCAGCACAGTGGAATGTCTGTGTGCTCACAGCACTGGGAATATGGCAGGACCTTTGCTCTTACTTGCTCTGCAACCACTTTAGCTCAGAGGAATGTTGTGGATCAGCTCAGTCCATTCCTGTTTTCGTCTCTGGGAGATACTATACCTTAAAGGTAGGAGAAGGAAGAGGGAAGAAAACGCCTGACCATCATTCCAACTCAGGCCTGCATAGCTGGCCAGTCTTCCTAGAGCTGTCCACATTCAGACAGTAGATCCCTTCTCAAGACAGTTCCTACAGCCCACCGAGGAATCACTGAGATGATGTGAAACCTTTTCAAAGCCAGGTTACTGTGCAGACCTCAAGTTACATTATAGTCGGGCTACCACCTGGGAGGGTTGTGAGTTTCCAATAGGTAGCTAGCATTGCTAGTTTCTAAGATAGTAGGTTTCTGGAAGTCTTTCTTTCTCCGAATTCCTGCAGAGGAACATCCACTGTGGAGTCTGAGTGGTGGGCATTGGTGTATTTAATTTCTTTGACTGTGGTTTGGTCCTATGCTTCTGGAGCTTAAAATGTTTCCATTTTTACTATTAATTTCAATAATCTCTCGTGATTCCTATGCAGCTATGTACCTGTCATTTGGTTCTTCCTGTGGGGCAGGTAAGTGCTGGGTACCTTTGTTCAGATAATTTGTCATCTCTTTTTGAGATAATTTAATAGAATTCTGACCTTCGCTGAATGATCATGTAAAAAGTTGTAAAGTTATTTTATTCCTTGCTTTACTTTCCTTGATAGTTGTGATCCAAACAATTTACTTCCGTTAAGTTTTAAAGGCAGGAGTAAGAGAGTAAATAAACCTGGATTGTAGTAACAGAATTAACCCTTTGCAATCAAGAGTCAAAAGCAGCTACAGAAATAAATGCACTTATAAATATGTCAGAACCCATGATTATGAAATCAGGCTATCTTATCTTCTTCTTGCACAACAAGCACTAAAAGACAGCACAGATATCCAGGGAATGGCTGGGATTCTCACTCAGTAGGAGACACTTGCCTAGTGTGCACGAAGTCCTGTGTTCAATCCCCAACTATTGTGTGCGCATGTGCGCTGTGTGCGTGTGTGTGTGTGTGTGTGTGTGTGTTGTGTGTGTGTGTAGTGGGGATAAGAGACTAGAAAGTCAGTTAGCCAGGAGTCTAGGATTTTAGACCTGATCTTGCCACTAAGAAGCCTGAAGACTGTGGGCTGAGGAGATGGCTCAGTGGGTTATTAAGTGCTTACTCTAGAAGCATGAGGACTTAAGTTTGGTTTCCCAGCACCCATGTGAAAAGTCTGGCATGGGTGTAACCCCAGCATTGGGGATGAGACACTGTAACCAGAGCTGGATCTGAGACTTGCTGGCCAGCAGCTTAGCTGAAATGATGAAGTTCCAGGCTTCCAGTTAGGGACACCCACTCTCAAGACTGCAGGTGACAGAGAAACATAGCTGATTTCTTGTGTGGCATAGGTTATACACCCAAATACCTGTATAAGCTTGTGTGTGTGTGCGCGCGCCACACCACACACACACACACACACACACAAAGGCCTTTTTGGGGCCTCAGCATTTTTATTCTATTGAAAATCAGGAAATTGGTAAAATTTATGGATTGCCAATAACTGAAAACTGAGCTGCTAAAGGTTTTTATGTATGCTAACACATCACTTTGAAAATATGGCTGATTGGTATATTTATTTGAAATCACTGTGGCATATCGATAATAATGTACTACTTTTAATAATGCTCAGATATTTAATTTCCATATTATAAATCAATAGCATTTAACCTTAGGGGGAAAAGAAAGACTGTATTAAGCAGAGCAGCTGCTTCTATTTACAGCTAACAAATGCATCCCACCTCCAGCCATAGTGAGAATTCATTGTCATTGTTTTGAACCGTTTATTGTAATAGCCTTTTAAGTATGAAGCAGATAGAAAACGTAAGATCACTAAAGTCTTCCAATAAACAGGGAAACTGCTTGGATTTAATTAAAGTAGTCTTCGGGAGTTCTACTATAGGCTTAGAAACAGTTCTCATCTCAGTTACACGTTGTGCTCCATAGCTTCAGTCCAGCCTTGAAAATCACTTTTATGACCATTTTGAGAAAATTCACTTCTCCTTCCCCATATGTAACCTTCCTCATTGATATAGTTGTCATCCTGTGAAGTGTGGCTAGGAGAAACTTGCTCCATACATGGGAGGGAAGTGGAAAGAGGAATTACAGCCACTCACTAGTTTTTCAGAAACACAGGACTGAGGAAGGAAAGCTGACCAAAGCCCTGTTTTAATTATTGTTGTCTACTTTCTTATTGTGATTTTTTTCTTTTGTTTTTTTCTACTTATAGTAACATACAGTTTATTAAAACATTTCGCTATAGTACAATACAAGCAACCTCATTAAGAACTCACCATGCATATACAATTCTTCTTCGTATTATGGAGATCACAAATAATGTATAAGATGTAGTCCTTGCTTTCAAAGAAATCATGTCTACAACCATGGAGACACCTGGGAAGCAGAAACTGATGACTAGCAGAGGACCCAGGGGATAACCTGGGAGGATCGATATAAGACTCGATGAAAAGTATCTCCCATAGGCTCATGTTTGAACACTTGGTCCCAGTTGGTGCCACTGTTTTGGGAGTGGGGATTTACTGGGGCAAGTATGTTACTGGGGGAAGATTTTGAGGTTAAATGCCTGGCCCCTACTTCCTCCTATTTTCTCTTTGTTTCCTATCTGGCGGTCCAGGCTCACACTCCCACTGCTGAGCCTTTTCTGCCATGACGACTACATCCCTCTGAACCATGAACCAAAACAAACCTTTTGGTTTTGGGCAGGGGGAGTGTTGTGTCATATTTTCTATCGCAGCAGAAAAGTAACAAATACAGCGCACATTCTGCTTTGCCCTTAGAGAAGAGCTAATGTGTAAAAGGTGAAGGAATAAAACTAGGTTGGATGAAAACTTGAGCCAGCAACATGAGAGTATGTGAGGAATTCAGTACCAATGTGGTTACAGCAAGTGATGGAAATGGAGTGAGCTAAGAGGGAGAGGTAGCTAGGATCAGCCCCAGTAAAGCCCATTATGCCCAGTGACAATCAACTCCGGAGAGAGCCTGGATGGAGCTCAGACTGCCCAAGACCAACTTTTATAACTTAAAATAGAGATTTTAATCATTTTTTAAATTAAAGCAGATATTCAGTTACCTTAAACACAGAATTTGAATGTGACCAAAACTTACAATGTCATTTTCAGTTAACTAAGTCTTACTATCCAGCTTTAAAGAGACTGAACTATACCTGTGGATCTCAACCTTTTGGTGAAGCACTGGCTCCTGTACTTATCCTAAACATGTAAACATGTTCATCTCCAAATGTAGGTAAGATTTGAAAGTAGAAAGTTACATTGTTGTTCCTGAAGTAACAGAAGTAATACAGACCCATTTCAGAATCAATATCACATCATTTTAAACATTATTTTACCTAGCTCTGAAACTTTATTTCCATGAATGGAATCCTGAATAAGACTATTACTATCTCATCAACTTTGAACCACCTTTGTCTTCATACTTTTTCCCCTCCTTGCTGTCAGAGCACACAACATAACAAACCGAAAACAGCAACAGGAGCTCAAAGGTTTAGAAATAACAACAAGAAACTACCATCTACTGACTGCTATGGATCAGGCACTATGTTCTCTATCTGTAAATAATGCATAGTTCAACTAGCTCTGCTGCAATCTATTGTAATATCTTGGCAGTATCTTTTACTAATGGGATCAAAAAATTCAAAGTTTAACGATAGCCTCATGAGCATGCAGTATGCACAGGCTCTCAAATATCTCATGCTCTGGTTGGAGTTGGGGCTGGCTGTAGAGGCACAGAGATAAGATGACCACTGTGACATAAATGCCATAAGGATTCCATAGATGCTACCATAAGATGCACTCAACTAAATGTTCTAAAGTATCTCAATCTATACATTCAAATGGCCATTATTAGGGGCCAGAGATGGACCATCAGTTAAGAGTGGGTACTGCTTTGGCAGAGCACCTGTGTCTGATGGTTCACCAATTGCTTGTAACTCCAGTTCCTGGAGACCTGACGCCTCTGGCCTTCAGGGCATCCACCCTCATGTGCATATACACACACAAGTACATTTCCTTTTAAAGACCCATAGTTAATGAAAATTTTTTCAAAATCAAAAACTCTATGGCTATGGTATTTCCCCATAATAGGAAATTTTCCTTGTATGTTATATTTGCCAAGTTAATCAAAGCCAGAAAAATTCCATGATATTACTTATGTACTAACAAAGAGCAAGAGCATCTTCATGTTATAAGAGTTATATTTGATATATATATATAAATGTGGCTATACATTTTATATAGTAAGACTATGTAAATCCATAAGATATTTCTGTAGCTGTACTTTTATTTGAATATTCAAAATTAACTATCAGTATAAATAGAAAATACAGTGAGACAGAATGAGATGCAAATCAGTGAGAGCATATCTCCTGATGATTGATAGGTACATAGGTGATAGATGGATGGTAGATAGATGACTGATAGATGATAGATGATAAATAAATGATAGATAGATAGTAGATAGGTAGATAGATGATAGATAGATATAGATGATAGATGATTGATAGATAGATGATAAAAATTGATAGATAGATAGATAGATAGATAGATAGATAGATAGATAGATAGATGATGGATAGATAAAACTATGTGTCACAACATTGAAGACTCATTCCCCTGAAAGGAGATAGAAGAAAGAGAGATCGACTGGGAGATGTGTACTTGCTAGGTCGTCCTAAGTGACCCCACTGAGGAAAGGTAACTTCACAATCTCCAGCTGGGTCCCCTCGGAATATGCATCTGTGGTCTCACACCTGGTGTAGTCACCTGGACTCTGCTGGTATTAAGACTGTAAAGTGAGCTCTCTGGTAGCCGCCCAGCTTCAGCAGGGCAGCAGGAAAGGCCCCTTCTTCCCTCGTCCCTGCCAGTCTTTTCCTTTTGGTAGAGGACCCTGAGTCAGCAGTGATGCAAGCCTCCTAGGAAAAGCTCCTTCCAGGGGTCTCTCTTCAGGAATCAGGGCCATGAAATTTTCTTAGGCAACTTAAAATAGTTCAGATGAGTGCTTTAAGTATGAAATATCACTGTACTCTCATCTAAGGAGATATAGAAGTTATAAATCCCAGTAAATGGATATTCATCTCTTACCTGTTGTGCAGATGAGGTGGTCATACCCAGAGGGTTCAGCACCTTGCCTAGAATCACCATGCTAATAAATGGCCAGCATCTCTCAAGCTCATGGAGGCTGGACCACAGGACCCTGACTTACACCCTGACTACTTATGGTAAGAAGCAATTACTAACTATACAAAGCCTAAAAAATGTGTAGCCTTTTATTATGATTTTTCAGAATAAGAATTCTTCCGATTATATACATATGTATAATTTTTCTGTTGCTGGTATTTCATTTTCACTTTGGACAAATATCTAGGTTACATAAAGGGTGCTACAAAATAATTTAAATAAAGAAAGAAAGCCAAATTAAGACACGAGGAAAGACCTTTTACAAACATGTTTAACAAGTAAAGCATGTGACATTTGATTTATATACCTGTCACATGTGTTATCTAAAACTTCTACATGAAACCTATTTTAAGGCATGCAAATTTAATACGTTGAGAAAGTCAGTATGCAAAACATCTTAAAGTGCTCTCTTTCCTAATGCATGTAACAAAGTGTACTGATTATGCAAGTACATTTAATTGGTTATAATTAAAATAATGAGATTTAAATACTGATGATTTTAAAAAGAAAAAAATAGAAGGTAGGATGAGACCTGAGATGCATTCAGAATGATAAAGAAGCATGCACTGCTGCTCTGGTAGACAGCATTTGTGTAAAGAGAGCTGCTGCCCATTTCCCCCAATCTGAGGCAGTTTACAGTGGTAACATAAAAGACTTCACAGAAGGAAAAAGGATTTCATTGAATACTAAAATACTTTGCGTTTGGATACCGTCTCTTTTTACAAGTAATGTGGAAGTGAGACAGCCACCATTATGCTCTTCAATGGAAGGCATCAAAATGACCAAAGAGATAAGAAAGCAAATTCCCATAATGGCTTGTGCTTGGTTAAATGGACAAAATCTCGAAAGCATTTGCCAATGTCACCCTGACCTGAAGATACCAGATCTAGGTATTCTCTCAATTGTGCTGGCTTTCAAGAGGCCAAGATGATGTCAGGTATAGGAAGGGAACAGGAGCAAATCTGCAAGCGGCTCTGCTGTTTCTGACATGGCTGAGGTAGGAAAAGGCAGGCACAAAGTCTTTTCTGACTTCTTTGTCTGCTTCCTAAGTACAAACTAGAAAAGGTCATGTAAGTGAAACTTTCACTAAGTTAGCCTGAGGGTAGAGTTTTGTTTGGCAGGATGTTTCAATTTTCTATAATATAGAGTTGGGAAAAGGCAGCTTTGAAGTCTACATGGCCCTAACATTTCTTAGGAAAGACAGAAAAAAACTGTCTAAAATTAACTATGACCATAAACAGTTCATATTCCCACTTACTGAGGAAGAATGGCCATACATATGTAGCTGTCATGCCCAAGGCTATGCACCTGGGTATGGGTAACACAAGAGAAAAATTCTAAAATAAACATAAATCCCAGGCTGAATTCTAGGTTCTATTTGATACAATTTCATCATCAGACTGTTGCAGGGCACCATTGAAGGATGCTGAAGCTACACACTCTTTTAGGGATTTTTTTTTTTATTAAACAAACAAACAAACAAACAAACAAACAACACCTAGTGTTTCTTCTTATCTTTGACAGATTCTAAACACAAGCAACACCCTCAACAGCTGAGGGCCCAATATATGAAACTTTGTAGCAATAACATCCTCTAAGACCCATTGGCGGGAGAACCTTAACCTTACCAATAGCACATCAAGTCTAAACACATGGGCATTCACAGTATTTTCAACCTGAAATACTTTCATACTGAAAAAGCTCTGGCTGATCTTACTGAAGAAAAAATAATGTTAATTCACTGGCCACACAACAGTCTAAAATTTCAGGATTCACCGAGATACTGACAGAATCAGGACAGAGAAAAGAACTAATGCAGCTTAACAGTGTCTGCTCAAATGAACAAAGATCATTCAGTATGATTGATGGCATGATGTAGAGCAATGGTGGATTTCTAATCAAGATACAGTTAGATCTTCCTCAGCAGAGCAGTTTCGGGGTGCTCCTCCTATAACTGCTGCCCAACAGTGCAGCACAATACAGTGTGGAAAGTTACAGAAAGGAAAAAATATTTACAAAACTGTTATTTAGTCAGGCCAGTTGGGCATAGTTACACTAAAATACTTGGGAAACTTCAACTAATACCACAAGTAATACAAATCAAAATGACCTCTGTTAAAAAGTAGGAGACAGGCTGACAGCAGAACTGTGGGCTGACACCCATACTGAAAAGTTCAAGAAGGATTCTGCTACTACACCGCTAAATACGCATGCTGAGACTTTCCTTGAATTTTGGGATGGTCTGTAGCCTTCTTAGCCACGAGTATAGATGGTGAATGATATCATTCTTTGATGTTTAATAGAAATGGAGGTCTACACAGGAACCAAAGTAAAGAATCAATAAACAGGTTGTCTTCTTGATTTTCAAAAAAGATTAAAAGGAAAAACAACAATAGCAAAAAGTTCAAGTCCATCATTTATTTCCTTCATAGGAGTGAAGTGGAAAGAGCGCGGCAAGAAAGCCTTTTCCTTCTCGGAGTATACTGTTATGAGAATCCCCTGAAGATGCATGAGGCTTTGCACCTTCATCTTGTGCTAAGATTCAAATGGAGGACCATCTGCGTATCTACCCTCACTGTATGTGTATAGTCAGAGGAGCATCGGGATGGCAAGTAAGGCCATGGGGCAGTGATGTGCAGCACAGGTCCTCACCATAAACTAAGCATCTTCACCCCAGCTGCAGAAATTAATAGGACTATACGCACTGATCAGTCCCTTCATCTTTTAGACTTCAGCTTAACCAATGACCAAATGGCTAATAGTTATGACCTGTCAAGCTGCTTATTTTTTGTATTTATTAAACTAAAATAAGCAAACTATCCAGAATGATAATGTAACTCCTAGATATATCATATTTAATAAGTAGAGATGATTACTACTTTGCATTAGTTTTCTCATTTAGCATCTATAATGTACCTGTGAAGGGTTGTTACTATCACTACATAGGTGAGACAAATTTCATAATCTGCCACTAAGTTTCCCAGAGTTCCCCTGTAGATCTGTCCGCATCCTTTCTTCTACCTTCACAGTCCCTGCAGAGCTTGTTCCTCTGTCATCCTAACATTTATTGAGGTGTAAATGGATCTTTCACTCTCAATACAATGGATGAGGACAGAGACTCTGCACTCAGTAGTACACCATCACCTTGCCCATGCACCCACATTTCAGAACCACTGCTAAGTGTCAGAATGGCGTGCTGAGTCCAATACACACAGTCTTGTCTTCATGGAACTCAAAACTCTATCACTCAAGTCCATAATTAGGCTCTTTTAGGGTTTCAATAAGGAAATAAGCGAGGTGTTAGAAAGGGGCCTAAGAGATGGGTCTCCTTTAGTTTGAGGGGAGGATTAAAAAACAGCCTTTTGGACCAAGAAGTTCTTCAGAGTAGGAACTGGCTAGGATGACTTGGGACAGAAACTAGTTGCGCATCAGAATCTAAAAAAAGGGACCTCACCTGGCTTGCAAGGAAGGACTAGAGCCACGAGGATAGGAAGACATGATCCCTGAGAAGGAACACTAGGAGGGGAGGGTCTTTGAAGAGAAAAAAGTGAACCAGGACATGCAGACATGTAAGACCATAGGAGTTCACCCACGGATCACCTGTGGAAATCCCCACTTGTTTTCTGAGACAGCTCACTGTGACTGCAGACAGTGTGGACATAGTAGAGGGAGGAAGCTGGGAAGGCCAGAGAAAGCTGCAACAACCCAGACAATGGTAATGGTGTTTGGGAAGTAGGAAAAACAGCAGGGAGGGTAGGGAGACCAGACCAGCGCAGCAGATTCAAGGTATTTCAAATCCCTGGGGGAAGCAGACTGCCTGACAATACTAGGTCTTTAGTAATTTCTCACTGAATGAAGAAGCCCTCAAGCTGAGCAGCTGCTGATTCTAAAGCATCTCCCAGTCCCTGCACACCATGTTCTCCTGGGCACAATAAATCATCGGGCAGCATAAAAGACACAGGAAGAGGCTGAGGAAATGACGGCTAAACTCCTAAACTTGTGGGCAAGACTACACTTATGAAAAGCTCTTGATGTATAACAAAAACCTTTGTGAAACAAAATGCCTTTCCCTGATCTGACAATGGAGAAATTTAGAAGCTAGATATGGTTCTGCTAGGTGACTTTCCAAGCTTGTTAGAGAAATGGATTATTTAAAATAGCCTAGGGCTATGCTGCTAGAAACACTTCAACAGGAAGGTACTGAAAGAAAGCCCTTTCATTTAAGGCAAGGGGGAAAACGTGTTAGAAGGAAAATCTATACCTATCATTCTGTCTTCCTTTTGTTGAAAACATGGTCCCTGTCATTTCTGCATGAAACAGAACTCTTTTTGACTATCAGTAACAAATTCCATCCATAAAAGATAAACTGGCACAGTCTGGTAAGGACAGAAAGTGCTCACCCATGTTACTGAATAATTTTAACCTTTTTGTCCAGGAGACCTTACTTTCCTAGAATTATAAAACCAAAATCGTTTAGAAAATCAACTCACTTCCCATGTGGACATGAGAACACAGAAATCAATGATTATAGTGAGCCATATTTGCAATCTAATCATTAATCCCGACTCATTTCAAAATTGCTTCCCATACTGAAACAGGAGGAGAGCACGAGCAATATGGCAGCAGAGCAGCTGGGTTGACTTAGGTACCACCTTCTCTCCTGCTAGGACCAGGTTAAAGATACATGTTGGCTTCTTAATAATTAAAACTTTGTCATGTAAATGAACTAAGACAGTGTGTCACCGAGCCTAGGGTGATATGCTCAATTGCTTATGCACAAATAAAACTTAATATTTGCCAAGAAAACAGGAGGTCTCATTGGCAACATATCCTGTTCTAAGGTCCAGCCAGGGCACTCATAGATCTCTGCTCAAAAGGCCGACTAGGAACACCTTTAACACTGCTTTGAAGAAGCTCAAAGTGTGGGTAGTGAGATCCAGGTAAAAAGGAGAGCAAAATCAGATTATTATGTAAAGAGCTTTACAAGTTTGAAACATAATTTGTCTTCTTTCAATTCAGAAATCACTTTCTCCTGTGCTGCAAATAAAGCTTTCAGCAGCACTTTCTGGGCCTTTAGAGTCCCAAAAATGCTTTTTTCTGCAGAAACCAGGAAGTGGTACATAAGAGCATCAAATGATGCTTTGGTCTTCTCTCTCTAAGAACTATTTTAAAGAATGGTGGTGGCTATGGAAGATGATAAAAGAAGATCTTACAAGTTCACAGGGGCTTAAGGTTGAGTAAAACCAAAGTGTATGGTATTCCATTTGTCTACATTTTATTCAAGAAAACAAGGCTCTGTCTGAAAGCTAAAATTCAGATTCTTGGACAACTTAAAAGTCACTCATTTCCTAGCTGGTGCAGACAATAATTAATAACTCTCATATAATAAGAATGTATTCTCTCTCTCTCCTTTAGTTTGCATTGAGCATTGATAAAGCTAGAGTAAAACTGTCTTTATTAGAAACTCACTTTTGTCCAGGATGGAAGACAAATGCCTGAGCTTAAACTGTGTATAGCTTTTTATTAAAAACAAAACAGTAATGAATGGTTGTTTAAAATGCATAAATTCATCAATGAAATCTTAGAAAATATTCAATTCTGTATAAGCTACAAATTAAATGTTATTTGCATTACTACTGTTATCTCACAGAACATATACTTCAACTGACTAAAAGTAATTTTTTTCACTTTTACTAAACAATCTTGCAAGGTCAATGAAAATAAACAGACTCCTAGCCGTTTCTACAATCACAAAAGGAATCAATATGTCAAAACTACAGTAAATGGTATTAAGAAGTCTTTCAATCACTGTTAGGCCAACAATAGTTCTGCTAAGACACAGGACAAAGTAAAATCATAATCCATCATATATTCTGAAACAGGTAAGACCTGCCTTCTTTCTCCCAAGAAATGACACAGTACAGCGATATCCAAGAAATACAATTAAATTATCTTAATTACTTCACATCAACCTGGTAAGTCACTACTATTTAATGAAAAAAAAAAAAAAAAAAAACCCTGCCACTTCCAATTAATGTTCCTACTGGTTCAATTGATCAAATGTCTAATGCACATAAAACATTCAAAGAGGTCCTGTATATCTTACAGTAATTCAGTGGAGAAGTCCTGTCCCAGGGGTATGTAAATCTGAAGCACAAGAAACCTCTGGATCAGCCCAACTAGAAAAGAGAGAAAAAATATATAATGAAACGTTCAGGCCACTTGTATGTACACAAAAACAAACACAGTCACTGCAGAGCTTAGCACGGCAGGAACAGATAGGCCTACAGTAACACATGCATGATTTATAACCTGACTAGAAAGGTGAAGACTCTGATGACAACTGAATCAAAAGTCAACCAATGCTGCAATTTAAAGTCCCATTTGGGGCACTGGTGAAATTTTTATGAAAATCAAAAACAGGATTTTTATTCACTCTTTTGTTATGCCATAAGAGAATGTTAGCATAGAATACAAGCACACACATTCACACACACACACACACACAACAAGAGAGAAGAGAGAGAGAGAGAGACAGAGAGAGAGAGAGAGACAGAGAGAGAGAGAGAGAGAGACATACAGACATACATTTAAACTATAGATTATAGTCAGAGTGGCCATAAAAATATGTGGCAATTACTTTCATTCACTGACAGGTTTTATAGTCTTACTAAACAACTCAATAAAGAAGAGCAGCTCACGAAAAGCGATTCTAATTATGACAAGTACAGCGGGAGGCTCAGTGAAGCAGATCTAGATCATATGGTCTTCACAGTGTCCACAGTGGGCTGGGTGAAGGAGCAGTCTCACTTACAGGCCCCTTTGTTAACATGCTCTTAATTAATTCTCACCGAGAACTGATAGCTTTTATTCCCTATCACTAGTTTCATATGGATAAAAATATTTGGAGAAAAACCAACCCACATGGCACTTTTGATAGCTGAAGTCTGTAACTGCTTAAACAAAGTCAGTTGATTTTTACAGTTTCTCTACAACTGGTCACTTAATTCCTTCCCTCTAAGGTTCTGAAACTCTGATTGATCTCTCAATTGACTGTGCAGCTGTGTTAGTGCTGCCCTTCTTAGGGCATTCCTAGAGGTGGGTGGTAGAAGAACTTGGCGGGCAGGCATACAGGAGATCCTGGGTTCAAATCTTGATGAAATAAAAAAAAAAAAAATGACAACAAACCCCACATGGATCAGACCTCCTGAAATAGACAGGTTAGGAACAAATCTGTGTTGGGTATGAAGGATTGTGTAGAACATAGAGATGTCTTTTAACTTTGTCTATGACCCCAAAACACAAACAATCAGAAAAGAAGACTTTAAGGAAGAACCAGGTGTGATTGTGGTCCTATGCAATCCTGCAGTTGGAAAACAGAAGCAGAAGATCAGGAAGTCAAGGTCATCCTCAGATTCAGAGCCTGCGTATGGCTGGAATGCTGGAGTGTGTAGAAAGCTTGGTTTAGTGCATGTGCTCGTGTGCGAGTGCGTGCACACAGAAACAGAGACAGAGAGACAGACACAGAGAGACTGAGAGACAGGAAGACAAAGAGACAAAGAGAGAAAGAGAAAGTGAGAGACAGACAGACAGATAGAACAGGACTCCAAGAAAAGCAACTGATTTGAGGTGATGATATGTTTTATTTATTCTAATAGTAAACTAAATAAATTTAAATATTTCACTCCAGCAATACAATTTTGATCATTTTATACAAAGACTTTCTGGTTTGTGATTCCTAATGTAAACTCTTTTACAACATTCCTGAGCAATATACGCCACGTCTATGTTTTATCCCAAAATTTTCTATAAACAAACACAACTGGCCAAATATGTTTACTAATGCTTACTAATATTTCCATCAACTTATACAAGAATACCTTCTTTTAAATTACCAACTTTATAAATGTGTTCGGAGAGAAATTCTAAGGTAAGCAAAACAGAAATGGGGAGGAAAGTCTCTACCCTAGAAAATTCTCTAGGAATGTGTTCTACCACATTTACAGATAGACCCAGTGTGGCAACTAGAGTTCTGACTCATAAAAGCAACGTGAAATGGGAATGAGGCCACTTCAGATAAGCCCCATCAGCCGGCCTCTCTGGTTTCTCACACTGATTGGTCTCTATGAGTGTAGTGCCATTTCCACAGTGGCCTCAACTGTATGTAGAGCTTGGAGAACACAGGCCAAATAAAATCAACCTTTTAAAAAGTCGCTAATGTATGCCACAAAGCTCATGGAAGCAGCATTGTTCCCTTCAAACACAAAGAGGTACATGTAAAAGGGCATTTTTAGAAATGAAAGATCCCTTTCCTCTAGACAAGGGCCTCTGCCATTCAATATTCTCACACACACCAAGGCCCCAGTTTCTAAGCCTTTCATGTTGGCGATGGCCTGACAAAGATAAGAGAGCTTTGATACCATTTGACAGGCCGAATCTGTACGTCAGCAATGCTAAATAAATAACTGCACTACAGTATATGTTCCCCTGGCCTAGGACATTTAAACCAACTCTTCGTGTCCACACTGTATTTAAATCACTGCAAGTGAATATAGATCCTATTAGCTTTAAAAATGTCCATCAAGTACATAAAATGGAAATTCCTTGTTAAAAGGGTAAAGTCCCTATTTCTTTTTCTTTTAAATACTGAAGAACATGCTCAACTTGTAAAATGCCAATAGTTTTAAGCAGTGGTTTTACAGTTGTTTCATCAGAGCAAATGACAGATTGCATACGCCTCATATATTTTACAAGGATTATGTCATCCAAGAAGTGAGATGAGGCTCCAAGAATTAGCCTCCTCACTGCCCAGAAAAGTCAGGACGAACTCAGTCCATGGTTCCAGTCTTAACCTTAGCACATCTTTAATTTCCTTTTCATCCCTAAAACTGGGTTAATAATTTCCATCTATACCTCAAAGAATCATTTGTATGAGTTAGCTTCGTCACTTAATAAAGATTATTGATCACGTACTGTTCACAAGACTTGCTGAAGTTTTCATAGTGAGACTGGAATAATCTGTGGCCTCTTGGAATGTGCAATACTGTTTCATAAAGAGAAGGCTAAGGGCTCCATTGCAGCATCTAACCACAGGTGCCTGAGGGGACTCAGATGGTCGTGAAGGTAGTCTTTAAGAGACAACCCAGGAACTGAGCTTGGAAGAATAAGCAGGAATTGGCTAGGTGAGGGGTAGGAGTGAGAAGAGAGGGAAACAGACTGTAGGTGGAAGCTGTCCATCTTATAATGGAGGAGGATGTTCACGGAGAAGGCTATAACAGCTGGAATGAACCTCAAAATGTTCAGTCAGCTAGTATAAGATGCCGAAGAGGGAAAAGAATAGGTCTGAAATCCAATCATTTGGATGGAGCCTTGAAGGCATGAAAGACACTGGCCAACTTAAAACCAGTGGGATACCACTCATTCATGAAATTCTCCAATACAGATCGACTTGATTGTATACTAGGTAAACAAGTCAAAATAAACTGTTTCTGACAGTGGAATTTGCTTTCTGAAAATGGTTGGGAAAATGAAGAAACCTCTAAGCACTTCACAGCATCGCCATCAGTGCTGCTCATGGCAGGAGGGCCAGGCGGGAGTGGAGGTAGGCTGACACACAGACACAGTATGAAGAATGACCTGAGTACATGTCAGGTGGGCCTCACTGCAGAAATGACGTTTCAGTAAAGGCTTGAAAAGAGGAGAAGAAAGAGGCTGGATTTCAAAACAGCAACACGACTTGAAGGTGTGGAACACAGGCCAGAGAAAGAGTAATGAGCAAGAAAGCCAGAGAGTTGAGAGGGAACCAGACAGTTTATATTCCCATTGAGAAGTTATTTTTACTTTAAGAAATGCGACAGTTTTCAGGAGAGGAATTACATGGTTCAGACGTCACTCCTAACTGAAGAGTTCTACTCTGGCTATTTGATGACAGACTGTAGAGAGCCCCAGCAGAGAATAACTGCAATAATCCATGCCTGAGAGAGTGGGGTGGGCAGCACTGAGGGGTAAGAAGCAAGCAGAGTTTTAATCTTTTTGCCAGTACCAACAATATTTTCCCTAATGAATTCAGTGAGAGAATAAAGAAAAATAGAAGCTGTTTTAATGAGGAATTTTGGTCTCCTCAGTTGAAAAGACGATGCTATTTGCTAACAAATGAGACGCCTAGGTGGGAAAGGGTTTATGAGCAGCCTTGCCAAGAGCTGCACTTTCTATCCACTACTCTTAGGCAGTCCAGGAAAACAGACCAGTAAATACCTGACTGCAAGACAGGAGTTTGGATGGAAATGGCATTAAAACTCCCCGATCTGAAGCTGATAACCAGGGCGAGCACATAGCTACAGAGCTAAACAGAAGTCCAGGACACTGTGGCATTGAGATGGTGACAGAGAAGAGGAACGACAAGGACTATCCACAGTCCAGTATACGGTAGAAAGAACAAAGGTTTGAGATAGCCTAGGAGGGAAGCGAGACAAGCCTATCAAGGAGGCACCATCTCTCTCAGGTGCTCCCAGAGCTGATGGTGGACTGAGAATCTGACACTGGTTTGGGAACACAGGACCATTCACTGTGCTAAGAAGTTTAATACAATGGTGAGATCAAAGTCACTTAAGGGTTTTAAATGGAGCAAGACATAATTTCAAAAGAAAAGCAAAGTAGCAGTAGGAGGCCTGGGGGAACCACAAGAAGCCATCCTCATCTTTCAGAACAGCTGAACTTAGGCTGTAGGGATACAGATGGCCAGACACACGCTATTGATTCAGATGATTCAGGGGGAACCAATGACTTTGAACGTGACTCTTGGTTAGAGTCCCCACTGGCTATTTATGTATGACAGTGATGCTTCTCACATGGGTAACTCCATAGAACATAGTCCATGCTCAAGGGTGCCAGAGATTTATCTAACTGGTGAATGATACACTAAAGTGTCATTACCAAGGGCAGATGCTTACAATTAGAAATTAGAAACAGAATTGTCAAAGTTTCTTATTGTGGCAAATTTAACAAACTTACTGAACATCAATTGTATGTCATCATGGAGTTAGAGGTTACAAAGTATATGGAGAAGTATACAGTGTGACAATCAGTATCACAAGCTCCTCTATCTGATGGGTGCTTTTATTTACCTAACAGGCACATGGGCCTGGGTTCAATCCCTAGCAACAGAAAACAAAACATTAAAACAAACGTCTACTGAGCACCTTCCATGCACCAGGCACCGTGGAAAGACGTGCTGTTGGTACCTGACTTGTAATTCTAATTTCCTTTATAAATTGCACAGATTCTAGGCTTTCTACACCATTCCAAGCACTATGGAACACACACCCAGCTAGGAACTATGAGGAAGTCATCGTTTGCTAATGACATCAATTAATTTTTAAAAAATTTAAAAATAATTATCTTTCAAGCTCAATTTCTTATTTTAGTTTATAAAGAAACCACAGGGCTACAGGGAAAGCTCAGTGGGTAGACACTGCTTGCCAAGCTGATGACCTGAATTCCATTCCCAGAACTCACATGATGGAAGGAGAGAAATGATTCCCCCAAGTTGTCCTCTGACCTCCATGCACACCGTGGTGCATGCATAGATTCACACAATAATAAATAAATGTGATAACAACTTTAAAACGCAACAGATTTTATTATTTAGGATTTATTTATTTAGGATTCATCAAGAACAATTTAATTCAGAAAGATTACTATTTAGGAGCAGTCAGTCAAAGTTACATAATTTCATTATGAAACTTTCTTGTAAGTAATGCTGTCAGAAACACAAATGAACTATTGAATGTCAAGTTTGCATAAAGTGTATGTTTATTCTTAAAATAGGAATACATAATGATAATTGAACTTAATTTGGATGCTAATTGAAAGCCACTTCTCCTCTATTCAAGACATGCTTTCTAATTTCAGTTTAACCATTCCAACCTCACATAGAAGGTCATTTTATACAAGTAAAAATAACTGTGAACTTCTCTTATCAAAACTTCCAAAGAGCTCACGTGAAAGGCATTAGTGCAAGGGAGACCATGCAAACTGTTTCATTTGTTACACTGCTGCACATGCTATGGGAAAGCCAGATTAATTTTTAATTGCAGGGCATTGTGTAAGAAATACATTAGAAGATTCTTCTGTTTCTTCTAATTAAAAGCCATCATCGTTACATTTAAAGAGGTAATTATAATACATTAAACCAGATTTCTGAGGAAATTAAGGGAAAAAAAGCCAAAAAACCTGAACAAGACTAGAAAGGGGGAACAGAGGAGTCTGTATTTAGTCACAAAGTGAGGACTCTTTTCTCAAAGCCTAAGAGAAGGCTCTAAGACTGAGTGATGCCATCAATATCATGACCATAGATGCAGAGGGCACTAGAAGGCAGCTGGATTGTCTTTACAAGCCCAACAATAATGGCAAAAAAGATTCACCAGCTTCAAACAGCCATGTTCCTAGAATGTATCTGTTTCATAAAGTCGATATCCTGAAACAGGTGAACTGCACCTCTCTTCTTATAAGGAAAAAAAAAAGCCATGTTGCAGACATGCATCCTGACTTATTTCAGGTCACTTTGCTCACAAATACAAATGTATATAAAACTGAAAAACAGCAGCGACAAAGCACCTGCTGTCAATCAACACCTGACTAGGGACCATGAGGAAGCCATCTTTACTTATAGCAGCAAATTAATTCAAAAATCATAACAATAATTAGCTATTCTCATTCAAGGTTGGTTTCTTATATTGGTTTATAAAGAAACACAGGCACCACTCTTTAAATTAAGTCATCTTCCATCTGTAATTTTCGTGGCTCAACTCTCATCTTAGAAATTTAGGATGTCACATAGTGCTTGAATGGTACATAAAGTCTAGAATCTGTACAGTTTACAAAGAAAATTAAAATTAGACATCAAGTATGAACAGCATGTCTTCCCACAATACCTGGAGCCTGGAAGATACTCAGTAGATGTTCTTTTTAATAGGTTTTGGTTTGTGTTGCCAGGCAATAAACCTAGGCCCATGAGCCTACAGGTAAGTGCTCTATCACTAAGCTTTACTTGCAGTTCCTCAATACATGTTCTTAATGAACGAAGAGGAGATAAATGGTAAACGCAAAAGAGAACTGCCTATTTCTATAAAATATTAGAAATCTACATTAGCTGATAGGACACGGTTCAAGAAAAGTCTGGTTATATGAATAATTATATTACTCAAGTTGCATCACTTGATTGAAAGCCTAATCTGGTGACAGCCTTAAATTCCAACTACTCACTGCCAACAGCTGCCCTTCTGGGTCACACCTCTAAGTTAGCTCCCAGTGTTCTGTCTGTTTCAAAACCATGTTGCTAATTTCCACATTGGAATCAAGTAACTACTGCAGCTGTCTGTTACATAACATTCATATCTGTACTTATTAGATGTTAATATTCCTATAGGATCATCAATTATTGTTACTAATCATGTCTTATATAAATTATTTTTATCATTTTTTGTTCTTTAAAAAAATGATGTCCTTGTAACTTAAAAATTTTGCCTTAACTAATGATTTTCTATAAGAATTCCATGTTTATCAGCTCACCTGAAAAGCAGTGTTATGAAAAATCCCTCAGGCAGAGTTACGCTCAACAAATATCATTATAACAAGTGGCTACTCAAATAATCTCCTAGATCTTAGAATAGTTCTGAATCTCAACAAGATAGTGGGGCAGGAGTTGTTCTAAAGTGCATGGCATACAGCTGATTTCCACATTAAAAACATCATGTGACTTCACACCGGCGCCTGCCACAGAAGTCTTACCAGTATGCCTGCTTCTAAGACACAAAATGTAGTTCTGTCAAATGTGCCATATTAGAAGTCTTACTCACGGATTTGCTTATTCTCCTTTGGTAACTGGATTCTGTTGGTTTGGCTGCTGCCTTCCAGGACAAATACAAAACTTTTAACTCTTTATCAAACTCCTATGGAACAAATGAAAACAGCAGTCATCGAAACATTCTTATTTAGCTTCTTCTACAATATTGGAACTGCAAATCAATAGAAAAGACTCTCTCTCTCTCTCTCTCTCTCTCTCTCTCTCTCTTTTTTTGTGTCTTCCAAGAGACTTAAAAATAAACTCAAACACTGATGATATTTTTCCTGAGACTTGCTGTGGATGGGACACAAAACCACACTAACCACATGGCTAATTTCTTATTGTGAGAAAACATCATTCCTCAAAATGGGAAAAAAAGTTTCCAACTTCAAGGATTCCAAAGCCACTAATCTGGTTTGGGATAGAGCTGCTTCTTTCTTCCTTACACACTCTATCTAGGTACAGGCTGATAACCACCCCATGCTGCAGCAGAAGAAAGTACCTAACCAGTGCGAATTCACACTACAGTTCTCTGCTTTCAGGACTAGCTCAAATAGAATTAATAAAATTCTAAATATAGTTTATTTAAAATCAATATAAATTAAAATGTAACAATTAAGGCTATCTAAAAAGATAAGCAAGAGGGCTGGAGAGATGGCTAAGCAGTGGAGAGCACTTGTTACTCTTCTAGAAGACCCAAGTTCAGTTCCTAGCATGCATGTTGGACAGCTCACAAACACCTATGCCTCCAGGAGATCAGATGCTGTCCTCTTGCCTCCATGAGCACATACAGACCCATGGCATATACTCACACAAACACACACATAAACATAGAAATCAATCTTCTTAAAAAAAGAATTCTGTAATAAATATGTCCAAGTAGTGCTTATTATAATAGCATCCCCTATGCACTTGCAATGAACATACATGGACCAAGCGTATTATTAATTTTACTTACACACATATTGGGCCTGTATTTAAAATCTTTCAACATACCCACAAAACACTTGTATGCTGGTCTGTACCCAACTCTTCAAATATAATCACTTCCTACTGACACCAGCAGCTCTCTCAGTTCCTGACACAAGGATTCTATTTGGACTTCTCCCTCTGCTTGGAATGCTTTTCTATGCCCCAGCCTCACTTGATGCCTGGTTGACTTTAGCACTTGTGTTTAGTTATTCTGGGAAGCTGTGATGACATATATAACATAAACAACTGAAAGCTAAATAGTCTTTATCTTAAGGTCAGGATTTCAAAGGTTTTAATCACAGTTCCTTGAGCCCACGAGCTTGGGCAAAATATTGTAATGGTGGCATCATTGGTGAAAGAGCTTCTTCATGGTAGACAGGAAGCAAGGTAAGAAATGAAAACCTAGGGTCAAGGATAACCTTTGAATGCCCAGCCCCAGTGATCTACTTCCTAGATCTTGACCCCATCTCCCAAAGTTTCTACAACCTCTCCAAATAGCACCATGTTGATACCAAGTATTCGAACATAGGAGCCTGTGGGGATACATTTATATTCAAACCACAACAGCGGTCAGTGCCATTTACCTGGGAAAGGCTCCTCCTACTTCCCTGGTGCATACTTGCTGAATGGCCCTTTTCCCTCATTGACAGTACCAGTTAAACAACTTTCATCTTTGTCCTTCCATGCCTTAATGTTTCCACCTATCAGAGGGGCATGCAGCTATCTGTCTCACTAAGGTATTTACCTTATAGAACATTGTGTAATATATTTAATGTCATGCTTAACAAATATTAAACACTTAAAGGTATCTTAAGTTTCATCAATAGGTATTCTTATTCTTCCCTTGAAGGCACTGGTCTCTTGCTTCTAAATAAGAAAAAAGGGATATTGATGGAGACAGGATTTTAGGTATAGTTGCAGCAGGCAGGACTGGCTCCACTGATTTTCTTAGGAAGGGGGGGGTGTCAGTTTCTGGTGAGTGAGAAGGGCATGCCTTGGTTGTGGGATGGAATTGAAAATCGGCAGTTTGGTGGTTGGAAAGCAAAGATAACAAGCAAAGCTCATTTTGGAGACTGACAAGAACATAACAGGATAATTTTCTGGACTGTTGGGGTTGGATTTTAGTGCTGTCAATCCCAAAGTACTGAGACACCTAGACATGGGCAAAAGAAAGACTAGGGATCTGGCAGGGACTAGCTAGACCAGTGTCATGATAGGATAAAGCAAAGGCATTTGACGTCCTTACTGGAAAGTGAGTGAAACACGTTAGTGTCTGCAGTGGAAAGAAAGAGAGAACTCAGAGAAAGTAAGTAAACCTGACATGAGGGAAACAGAAGTGTATGAGGCCTGAAGGTCCCAATCAGACTGAACAAAGACGGCAGAGTTGACCTGAACAAGTGACCTTAACAATCAAAGATAGAGGTCAGAGAAAGATGTCTCTGTGTCTCACTTGGTAATTTCAGAGGTCCTGCTGTTTGTGGTGATGAGGGGAGGCTGAGATGGGAAGGGTAAGACTGCTGTAGAATGGAGAAGGGCATTAGAGATGATGAAATCAGGAAACCAAGAGGCCCAGGGCTTAGAAAGACTTTCTCCCCTAACATCAAAGTCAGTAAAATGATGAAGCAGGACCCAGAAGACACAAAGCAGTTACACACTATGTGGCAGTCTTAACCAGCTAAGGAGCCAACAACATGAAAGCCTTCGCGGGTGAAAGAACGAGAAAATCAGCTCTGAAGTCTGGCCTCTTTGCTCTATCACCTCTCGTATTTCTTCCCAGGATGCGACTCTTAATTTCTAACACTTACTTTCCAAATCACAGACGGACTGCCCAAGATCTTCCATTTCGCTCCAGGATTCTTCCCCTGAGCGCTAAAAATTTCAACAAATGCGCCTCCCTAGAAAATAAGAACAAGAAATGCAGAATGAAATACAATGCTGTGGGAGAAATTGTATCCACCACAACGTTGTCTAAAACCAGTGTTCCAGCCATCTGTGAGTTAACAGATTCGGGAAGAAACATTATCCCTGATTTGATGCCAATTTTATACCTTGTCTGTACATTGAGCTACAACCATTGTGATTTGGGTCACCTTAGTAGTGAATTAGTAGGGAATCCACTTTTAAAACCATGATAACCATCAATTGTGCCACAGAAATATTACAGATGGGGCTCACTGACCTGACATGAACAGTATGGATCAGATCTGCAAAGTATTCTAAAAATACCAGTCTAAAGGGCTCAACCTCAATTTGTGGACTAAGCCAGTAAATTTTTATCATTATGTGTGAATATAAACTTAGCAGTCATACTGACTGGGGCTCAATCAACACTTTCTTTTTAAACTTTCTGAATTTGGAGTTACTTAATGTCTTGATTTTTTTTTCCATCTGTCAAATGATATCTGATGATTCATCTGTGTTGGATCACACAGGCTAGCAAACATATATCAAGGACAATACCTGGAGTATGGCAAAGGCTTAATAGTGCCATCAAAGATTTATCAATAGAGGGAAACAGCTCAGACCCATTCTTCATAAGGCCAGGAAGGACTGGACTAAATGAAGGGGGTTCTTTTGAACATATCTGCAATATCTCTTAAACAAATAAAACTGGAGACAAAGAGGAAGAACAAAAAGAGTATTTTCTATAGAGAGATTGTTACCTACTATAAACTCAAGACCACAAAGTCATACTAATGTAAAAATGCTAAAGATATTGCTAACTGCCCATATACTCTGCTCATAAAAATAGGGGAATTAAATGATTATCTCCAAGGAAGAATTTATTGAAAAATTTGAGAAGCTAAGATGAAGACTAAATATGGCTTGAATTACAAGGAGCACATGAAAAAAAAAAACAAAAAACAAACAAAAAACTGTTGGTTTTTCGTGAAAACTTACTACCATTTTCCCTGAAGCAAATTTTGCCTCTGACATCCAGACAATGTCTCCCTTGATATTATATGTAAAACTGTATATGCTACTGCTTCTAAGGAGCAGGTCATTTTGCTATAAATTTTAAGTTTGAGCCAGCTGGGTTTATAACCCAGCCAATCTTTTCCCCCACTTCTTTTTCTGTTTTCCAAATTGCCCACAGTAGGCATCTGTTATTTCATAACTTTATACTTGATCTACATGAAGTGAGATTAAATGAAGGTTATTTTAAACCACAGAATATATTTCTAAAAACGAGGCAAAAGAACTGCACACAGTGCTTTAAGGACAAGTAACCAAGAAGGAGGTGAAGCCTGGGGGATGGGCCACTGGGCACTCTGACAACAGTCCTAATAGCAAAGTGAAGATGCTCTATAGACTGCTAATTTCAAGGTGAGTACAGAAGACCTAGGACAGGAGAGCTGGTGTAGACAGCCATTCAGTGAGCCGAGAAAAGGAAGCCATCCATTGGACAAGGTGACTGAACTCTGAGAAGCAGCCTGTCCAAATGCAATCCTTGGATCAGACTTGGTTGGGAGTTGCTTTAAAAAGTAGACCAGCTAACCCCATCTACACATCTTCATTCTCCAGATCTAGACGGAGGGTCAGGAAATCTGTATTTACTCCCGACTAATCTTGATGTACCCCCACACTGGAGAGTCACAAACAGGAAAAAGAACACAGCACACGTGCTTACTTTAATTCTGGGTTTAAAAGGATTCATTCTGGAATTTATTCATTCACTTTTTTTTTTTTTTTAGCTCTGAGATATCAGAGGGCATCAACAATGAAAACCCCCAGGTGCTTAACAAGTCAGGATTTCTGGGTCCTATGCTCAAGATTCTGATTCCGGGTGTGTGGAGTGGAAGAGGGTCACGACCTGCTCTGTAATCAGAACCACTGATTCTGCACTGGAAAGCACTGAACTGGAAACTGGAAACGTGCACACCTCAAGGTCACCACAACTTATCCACTAATTATTTTTCATCCCGGAAGTGGAGGTTTCACACTTAGATCACGGGCCAGCTCACCCCGAAGGAGGAAGCCAGACAGTGTGAAAGTCCTTTTGGGTTACCTGGTACTCATTTTTGAACATTCCCGCAGAGGGCCCTGGGTTTGGCAGGCACAGAGTTTGTCGGCTGGAGATGGACGGGCAGAGCCGGCTCTGGGCCCCGCAGGCTCGGGCTCGCCTCCGTACCTCGCGCCTGCAGTCAGCTGAGGCTCCAGCCGCCGACCCGCGCCATCGTGGGCCCCGCCCGGGTCGCCGCGGCAGGGAATGGCACAGCAGTCTGCAGGCTCCGCCGGCGGAGTGACTGCCTGTAACCTACGTGACCGCCCAGCAGCCACCTCAGGGCACAAACCGACAGCGCCCGCGGGAACCGCGCAGCCCGCTCCGGGGCTTTGCTGCTGCGCCCATTGGCTCCCCATAGGCGCCTGCGCACTGAGCCCTTCGGAGTGCTTTCCCCCGGCTAAGCTGAGCCGTTGCCCAGGCAACTGAGGGACTTGTTCACCTGTAACAGCTCATAACTAATTATCCCCCCCAAAGCATAGGGTTACCTAACCCAAGGTCTAACTCGGATCTTGTATCTTCACACCACCGGCTCTACGTATTGTAAACTCTGGTAACTGCTGTTTGGTCAGGTGGTCTTTGGTTTATACACTCCCATACTTGGGTTCTTTGAGAAATAACAAAATGTTAGTTTGGGAAGGGCTAGGAAATGAGGGTGTTTATTCAAGGTCATTGAACCCTTTCAAAGGGTAAGGTTTCTTTAATCAAAGTAATATACACTGAGGTGAGTCCTCCAGATACCGTGCTGAGAGACTAGCTGTGAAACAGCAGGTCCGACCTGCATCCCTGTTACAAGTTGTGTAAGAAAGGCAGCAATTAAATGAATGAGAAAATAATCTCGATTTGGGCCGAATGCAGTGAACACAGATAGGGAACAGCATCAAAAGAGAGTTTTAGTTTGCTATGGATATTGTAAAAAGTTACCACAAAAGTAGCTTGAGAATGAAAGAAATTTATTTATTCTCTTGTAGTTCATGAAGGAGTCTGGAGGTCTGAGGAGAATCCTTTTGGTAATTGTCATCCCTTGGCTACAGCTCACCAATCCTGTCACCCTCCCTCTCCCCTGTGTGTCGACTTTGTAGTCTCTAATGAGAATACATGTGAAGATAGGCAAAGCCTTTATTAGTTACCTTTTCCGTTGCTGTCACAAAATACTTGACAAAAGCAACCCAAGGAAGGAGAATAATCCGATATCTCAAGTGTAATTAACCTGTAAGCCCCACCTCCCCAGAGACCAGGTAACCTTCTGCTATGCTGGGAGTTGTACTTCTTTGAAAATAAGAACAGCTCCGTGGAAAAGTAAGGTGACCTATATAGTTTGGCCTCTAAAAACCCTTGCAACACTTGTCTCAGGGCCACTCACTAGGGAAATTCCAGGTATTGGTCCTGACCAAAATCCATCTCTTAAACAGTATTGAGTATTTAATAAAGCTTGTGTCAAACTCGCCAAAAATGGCGGACTTGCTTTTTCTGCAACAAATCTCCAGATTAACACAAGAAAGGCATGATGGCAGAAACATGAGGTCACATTTCATTCCTAGTCAGAACACAGAGATGAATACTGATTCAGATCTTTCTCCATTTTATTCAGTCTAGGGTTCCAGCCCCTGGGGTGGTGCCACCCATGTTCAGGGTGGATCATTGTTAGTCAAACCTCTCTGGAAACACCGCCAGAGACTTACCCAATGCTCTGTCCCTCTGGTATTCTAAATCCAGCCACAGAGGCCATTTGTACAGTTCAAACCATATTCAGTCAGCATTGACCACCCCCTTTGACTGATCCAGAGTCAGAGAACACTCCTAATTCATAGTTTTTTATGTGGTAAGTATTGAAAATTACTAAATTGGGGGAAGGGTTAAGTTTTATGCAATAGTAAATAACCATGACATTCTATTTATCCCATTATGTAAACATTCTATCTAAATGTTTCTTAAATCGACTCATCTTTCCTTCGTTGTAGTTTCTACTCTGATTGACCTTTTGATTGACAGATCATTTTCTCTTCCCCAAGTTATGGTAACATCTTCCTATAACATTCCATTGATAACCCTTTATGGTGTGGTAAGAATATATTTATAAAATGCAAATCTCAGGGCTGGGAAGTAGATTCAGTCAGTCCACTACCTATCATACAAGCAATAAGACCCGAGTTTAATCCCCAGTGCTCCTGGAAGAGCCAGTCCATCTGTTGTCCCAGATCCTGAGGAGATAGAGAACGGAGACTGGGCCATCTCTAAAACACATTGGCCAACCAGTCTGGTGGAATTGGGGAGCTCCCAGTTTGGTGACAGACCCTGGCCAAAAATAAAATGAAGAATGATAGAGCTAGATAGTTGATGTGAACCTCTGCTCTCCACACACATCCACGTGCACATGTGGACACACCACATGAACGTATACATATGCCACACGTAACACATACACACACCACAAAGTTAAAAAAAAGTGAATCCAATTACACCAGTTTTCTGTTTCTTATCCTTTTATGGGAACAGAGCCTGGGTTGGCGATGTAAAATCGAGACCCACCTCCTCTCAGATTCCAGCCTACCTATTTACCCACCCTGCTTTCCTTCCAAGCACACTGAGTGCTTTTTTAAAGTTCATGTTATATTTGGCATGTTCCTTTCACTGCAAGCCTTTATGGTTAAGAGCTTACTTATTAAGGGTAAATTAATAACCCCAATAAAAAATCAACTTAACTAATTAAATTTGTGTGTGTGTTTGTGCATGCATGTACACACATGCATGCATGGAGGACATAGGACAACCTGTATGAATCATTCTCTCCTACCACATGCATCTCAGGGGTTGAACTGGGTGTAAGCACTTATGACTATGGACCTATTTTTTTGGAACAATAACTTCAATTTTTATGAAAAAAATGTGAAAGATCCAAACATGATAATCACTGTATATCTATGAGTGTTCTTACTCAAGTAGTTTTGTCTTTATTACTTATTTCTTCATTTTAAGGCTGTAAGACTATAGAATCATTTGCTGCAAGGCCAAAGACCGGCTCGTAACCCTCTGAACTCCTAGCAAATTGAAGACATTGATAGTAGTATTTTCATTTGCAAGTTAGGTATAGGCCTATTCAGACAACAGGTAAATCTGAAAGCTGCCACACACAGATCAGCTTGACATATGATGAGAGCTGCCCTTAACACTCATAGTGGTGATTGGCTATAAAGCAAAATAACCATATATAGTTCATTAAAGATATGAGATTTAAACCAGAGATGGGACAAAATCCAGTCTTATAATAGCAATTGCTCGTGTTTGATTTGGATGAATGCTAGTTGTGTGCAGAATCTTGGATTTGAGTATGCCTTCAAAAATGTCTACCAGAACTGTGAGAGAGAAAAAGCCAGCCTCCTCAAATAACTTGGCTTAAAACAAGCTATTTATGTGTATTATAAAAGACAGTGAAACTGTTTCTTTAATTGCTATAATTTTTTAAGAAGTCAGTACATTTAGTAATTGCATTAAATTGCTTAACTTAATTTGACAACATTAAGAATTAGTCACTTTACAAGCTTTAGAATGTTCATTTTTGTTCTCTGAAGAAAGTAATTTTGTGGTATATTAATATTATTAAAGGATATGGGATGGCATTTAAAACAGAATAGGCTAGAAACAGCTGTTCAAGGTGGCAGAATCTTTGTTTGCCAAAGTAGCTATTTAAGTTAAGTGTCTCTGATTCTCAATTTGGTAAGTACCTACTTTTCGAACTAAAAATATACTACTCTTACCACAATCTAATTATGTTTATATTTTGGCTTTGGCTCATAGTTTATTCATCATAAGGAGAATAAAATTAGTTTGGTAATCAGAATTTGTTATGCTTCACAATAACACTAGAATGCTTAAAACTTAAAAAGTTTAGATTTTTCGACATTGTGATTGACTTTAGGAGTAATAATCATGCTGAGATCTTAAAATATTTTTAAACTGTCTCTATTGTGTAGTCCTGAGCAAGCTGCTATTGAGAAAAATTAGTGATATCCAAGGTATCTGTTTGACTAGTGATCTGACAGTAGTAATGTGTTCTTTGACAAGAAGGCATAGCATCATGTGGCTTTTGATGTTTGTACTGTTTTTAGGTTTTCTTCTCAAATGGTTTGCTCAGCGAGATTCATGGAAACTGTTTCCTAACTTAAGGTAACCAAGGGTTCCAAAAGTTATTCAGAAACTTGAGATTCCCAGATCCAGATGCTACCTGAAGGCTGTCTTAGTAAATAGCGTTATGCTAGGCATAGAATGTTAAACTATGAATAGTTTCCTAAAGTATCTTATGAATATCAAGCATCATCACCATAGATAATTGGTAATGCTAGTTTAATTAGACAAGTAAATTCAAATCTGTATGCAGCTTGGCTTTGGAAAAGGAATGACATTATCTTTCAACAGTCCCTAGTCCGTTGTAGTCAGGAGCTAGCTGTGTTGAGAAGGGGCCTGTTGTCTGACTTCATGATACCCTAGGGTCAGAAACTCTTAAAACTCCTATTGCTGGGACCTATAAACATTCCACCCACTGGCTCACACATAGCTGCCCCTGGAGCCAGAGTAGCCAGTATCATGACTGACACTATAGGGAACTGGAAAATGAATATACTTGCAAAATGCATTTCGAAAAGTCTAAATTAATTAATGTTTATATGTATGAGGAAACTCTGGGGTCCTTTATAAGGAAGAAGAATTCATACTGAGCAGCCAGAAGCAGATAAATATCCACTATAACAACAAAATTTTAAGATATCATATGTAGGCAGAAATAATGAGATCATTCAAGAGAACACCTTCAAATAGCAACAATCAAACATCTCGTTGTTGGCTCTATTGTGGCCCTGGTACATAGGAAGGATGGTAGGAACCACGTGGGTGAGCTGTCTTCCATCCTACACTGGTGTGAAATCACATACCACTAGACAAGCCTGCATGTTCTCCTCCACTCACTACCAGTTCCCTATAGTGTCAGTCATGATACTGGCTACTCTGGCTCCAGGGGCAGCTATGTGTGAGCCAGTGCGGTGGAATGTTTATGGGTCCCAGCAACAGGAGTTTTTAAGAGTTTCTGACCCTAGGGTCCATGAAGTCAGACAACAGGCCCCCAAACAGCTCCTGACTACAACGGACTAGGGGCTACTGAAGAGATAATGTCATTCCTTTTCCAAAGCCAAGCTGCATACAGATTTGAATTTACTTGTCTAATTGAACTAGCATTACCAATATCTATGGTGACAATTTTTTAGAACACTTTCTCCTTTGCCTTTGCGACAGGGGAGACTGTCCTTTCCCATTATATGGAAGTTTATTTTATTCTGAATGGAAACATTTCCTCCAGGAGGGAGGGGGATGGTGCTCTTGAGCCTCAAGAGGAAAACAAAAGGTCACAGGTCTTCAGGAATGGAAGCTTGGGATTCCAAACTCTCTCTTCAGCAGTATAAAAAGGAATAAACAACTCCTAGAGGGGAGACCCTAACCAGTCTACCTACCAAGAGGGGATTCTCAGATTGTTGAGATACCTGCAAACTGTACAGAGGGCTTGCAGTTTGGTGAGGCATGGCGGTATTGAAGTGGGCTTTCAGTGAAGCAGCTGGGATAACCCATTTGTTACCTTCAGAGCTTTTTAAGAGTATGTTTTAGTCATATTTACACCTTATAGCAATAAACTTGCTGCTCTTCCAAGATGAAATTGTGTCAACCAAGTTAAACAAAAGAATCTGAGCTTTTGAGTATTTTATCACTATGATCTTATTCCTAGTATAATCCTCAGCAGAAACAAGTTCCTTCAGTGTGTTGAACATGGAACCCCCTCTTATCCACATGGTGTGGTGCTTTATCTGAACTTCCTTCAGTTCCAAAACTGATACTTCTCTCTTCCACGTGAACTGTTCTCTCTCTTCATGCCGTCTAATCGGGAGTGTTTCTGCGGACTAGTTCCTTACTTGTCTAAAACCAGTCATCTGAAAGCTGCGGATACAAATGCTGTGTTAGGTACAGGATGCCACAGTCAATATTCTAGGCTCTGCTCCTTTGAAACTCAAAAAGCTAAAACTAGCTAAGAACTTTGCTCTTGTTAGGTCCTAATTTCTGTGCCTTCTTTTCATTCATCTGGTAATTCCCAAGCTATGCTAAGAGACAGGTACTGATGCAACGTGTATTTTACTGAACATCAGACAGCATAGGATAAGCCAGTGCTAACCTGACAAAATGGTATTTCTTGGCAAATGCCATGAGACGTATAAATTAGGCTTTTTTGGTGGAAGTGATGTATTTTATAGAATAAGTAAACGTGGTCTATGTGTCTATGAGCACAGATGAGCATACAGAACAGATGACAGAGCATGTGTACAAAATATGTCAAGTGCCAAAGCATATTGGTTTGAAAAATAAACCTGTGTGTCAACTACTACTGTCGCTGACTATCTTTATTTTATATCTAAAATACAGAATAGGATTATTTTTAAATATTTCATGGTTCAGGTCCCAAGAAGTTCAAACGAGTGCCATTTTCTGCATTGGCATAGCCCCTGGCTGAGTCTTGGTAGTGTTGGTGGTGGTCTTCACTGGCGGTGCTGATTCTTACCAGTGCTGCCTGTTCCATATGGTCTTAACACTTCTCAGAGTAAAAGCAGGAGTCTAAACATAATCGCCCAAACGGATAATCATGGATGATGAACTAGGGTAAATAAAAATTAATGGTAGCTATATTTAGATAACAAAATGGTAACATTGTAAGCAGAGTTCAGATTCCTACAGAATGAAGATACAATCATTGTGTAATATTGTTTAGGCGGTCTGCTGCTGCTCTTCTGAGAGGGGATTAGAATTAAGATACTTAAAACCGAATAGTTCAAGCTATCACCTTTCTTTCCCTGAGTTCTTTGTCCCATTTATTTATCTCCTTCATTGGTTTGGTTGCACTTTTCCAAACCCTGTATTTTTTAAATACTATTATAATTTCCTCTAAAGGTAAATATAAATATCAAATGGAAAATATAAATCTGTAAAGACATATTTTAAAGCTTTGTTTTCTGCTTATTTACTTGTTTGGGAAATCATTAGTTTCAAGGAAGGTGTTTTTATTTTTAAACAAACATGAAAGGCAGTGTTGGAGCTATAATACAATACGGATCTTTAACAGTATACTATCCTGGGTAAACTTCTTAATACATAAAAATGTCTGACCCCTGTCATAAATAATGTTAATTTTATTCTATGTGAAATGTATTCCTTTGGTTTTTATTTTCATTCTTGTCTTAACAGCTTCTTCCCTCTGTTGCCTGTTGTGGTGGTAGATAAGTTGTCTTCTCCTCTGTAGATCATTGTGGCAGATAACCTGCCTTCTTCACCGTCACTGGTTGTGGTAGATAACCTGTCTTCTCCTCTGTCTCCTGCTGTGGTGGTTGCTTCATATCATTGCAGTTAGTTGCTACATGCTGAGAAATGGATGAATTTAATTTATAAGATTTTTCATTATCTAAAAAAAATACCCAGTATATGATATTAAAGTCACTCCAATGAAATAACCCAAAGGATATACTTTTGCTATTTAACTCGTAACAGATTCTTTGGATTTGATGACATATGCATGTATGAATGAGAATAGTATGTACAAGGATGTGCATGCTCTGTGTACATTCACCTGAATATCCTTGGAACTGCAAATTCTCTAGGTGAATATTATTAGCACAGTAGCATCATTTATGCAGATATTGGAAGCATTTTTATGTAAAAAGAGTGACACTAATTTATGTAGATTTAGATGGACAGATGAGAATTGTGACAAGGCTTTTCATAGAAAAAAAATCTTTTTCTAACTTTTTAGACATTTGAATTAAATCTAAGGAAACAGTTTTAAATTTAGATATCACTACCTTTTACAGCCTACTTAGAGAACAAAAGGTCAGTAATCACTGTTTCAGCCAGCTGAGGAGATTTAGTCTACAGGAACAAACATCCCCATGGATTCAGAAGCTCAAAATAATGAAGGTTTATTTCCTGATCTTCCATCGGTTAGCTGTAGCCCCATTTGATGCTGTCTCCCTACGTTGCTGGACCAGTCCTTACCATGAATGCTGCCACACCGAGTAATGGAATACAAGCACAGTAGGAGACCATGTAAGGGTTCCTAACACTTCTATCCAAAACTGGCATGAATGGTCTCTTGAATTTAGCTTAAAATTTTTATCAGTTATTAGACAGTTTCATATGATATATTTGATCATATTCACCATCTACTCTTATTTCCTATTCACTCAATTTTGCTTCTTTTCTCTCCCCTTTGAATCCTTCAAAACTACCTGTGCTGCCAATTCTTGGAAGTGAGGTTCTCTGCTAGAGCACGGTCACCTTCCCAGTATCACATGTTGAGAGAACACACTCTCTCTCCCTCCTCCAACAGCTAACAATCACCAACAGCTCCACATTAGGGGTGCATTCTGAGCCCCATTCCCATCTCTAGTCTCTGGTGGGCTTACACAGGTATTGTCTGTGCTGTTTGCAACCTCTATGCAGTTGTTCTGCCATGTCCAGCAGACACTTTGCTTGAAGTCAACCATTTCCGCTGCAACTTGCCTCTTTCTGCTCCATCTTCCACAGAAATCCTTAGACCTTGGGAGAAGGTGGTACACTGTGTTTCATTTAGTGATGAGCATCTTTATAGGAATGAGTAGTTTTTTATTCTCTGCAATTTGGTCAGTTGTGGGTCTTGGTGTTTGTCACCATCTACTGAAAATAGAAGCCTCTCAGAAGAGGGCTGAGTGATGCATTGGTCTGTGGATATAGTGATAAGTCCTTGGGAGTCCATTTAAGAGAATAATAAAAGTAGGCTCTCACCTAGGGTCTATGACCTGCCTAACTATAGTTTTTGACTCAACAATGGTGCCAGGTATAGGTTTTAACTTGTGAAATAGGACTTAAATCCAATCAGAGAGGACTAGACTCCTTTCACAATGTTCCTGCCAGTCGTGCACCCATGAGCATGTCTTACCAGGCCAATGATCACTGTAGCTCACAGTGCTTAAACCTGGGTATAATTGGTGATTATTTTTGTCCTCTACTGTACTCACACCTTTCACCTGAGGAGAGCTAGCCAGTATAGATGAAGATACCAGTGTAGCAGAATATTTCCCCCACTACACTTTACAAGAACTCTGTAATTTGGGAGGAGCTAATGTAGGCATGAGGAATCGGGAGGAGGAGCGAGGAAAAGCAGAGGAGAGGCAGGATGTAGGAGTCATGGAGAACCATGGGTCCAGGACCATCCTGGGTAACAACTTATATCTAGGTTAATTGTATAACACCTCTAATTGTGTGGGCATCTTGTTAATTGAGCATTACCAAACATATAAAGCCTTTTGGCGGGATGGTCTGGGCTCAGCCAACCTTGTAGAGACAGCGTGGTAGATTGGCAGAGCCATCTTGTGGGTGGCAGGGCAGTGCTTTTGGGCTGGCATGAGCTGCGGTCAGAGTTGAGCAACCGTGAGAGCACTCTACTGATCATGGCCTCAGGCGTTGCCTAGTCAGGAAGATGGCAGCCCCGTAACAACAAGCAAGATTGGGCCACGTTGATTTAATATTATCTTTAACACATCAGTAAACTTGTTTTTCCATGTTCTGTAATTCTAGAGTATGTGCTGTCTTCAGAAATAGGGTATCACTGTTAAGTTCTGAAGAGTTACTGAGAAAAGTGACAATGACTTATAATGTTTAGAAGTTTTGGGGACCTCTCTGCTCAGAAGCTTCAAAACAAGCAACACATCCCTTGACTGCAGGTCTTATGTGTAAGGGTTTCCTGTATTTTAATGGCTAAAATAAATCGCATGGCAAAAACTGATGTCACCAGGCAGGGATGTATACTTGTCCTTTGTGGAGAAGCACTAAATATGTTCAATAATAATATAATCTGTCACTCTCCTATTATGCCACTACCTCTCACATTCTTCTCTTTTCTATGTAAAATATTCACTACTCAACAATTCAAGTGAAAACATATATCCACATAAAATGTAGGCATGAGTAATTAGCAATATTAACCATAAAAATAAAAAAGAGAATAAACAAATATCTAATAAGCATTTGGAGAATGACAAATGATATATCTATAGGATTGAATACTCAGCCATAAAAATACATCAAGTATTGATGCATGGTACAACAAGATGGACCATGAAATCATTATAATAAGTGAAAAACACCATCATATGATATGACTTTATATGTATGCCTAGGTCTTATAGAGTCAGAAATTAGTTCAGTGTAGTGTACTCTGGAGGTAGAAGAGGATGACAGTGACTGTTCATGGGAACAGGTATTCTCTGGATGGTGATGAAGAGGCTCTGGAATTAAATATCCATGATGGTTGCACAACTCTGTGAATCAATAATAACTGTTGTATTTGAATGTATATGAAATTTGTACCAAAACAAGATAAAAACCTGCATGATGAGTATGAAAACTGGAAAAATTTCTTTGGAATGAACAATACATTTAGAAAATTTGCTGGATATCTATTTAAAGGAATGAACATTTCTGGCACAAGATTAGTAAAATAAGAAATGACTTTACAATTTTACGTTTTTTTCTTGATAGTAGGTATGGAACATCTAAGCTACAAATAGAAAGATTTTCCATGCTTTTGGCTATAAGATTCAACATTATCAAGACAGAAACTTTCCAGCAATTTGTCTAGAAATTTGATGCAAATTACTTACATGGATTAAAGAAAATTCGACTATGTTTCTGCATAGATTAAAATTATGTCCTAAAAGTATATAAAAATAAAAAGCACCTTGAATAAATAAGATGATATTTAGAAAGAAATAGTTGAAAGGGTTTTACTCCTAATTTAAAAGCTAATAATTATCAAGACAGTGTGATGTTGGCATAAAGATGACTTAACAGAACATGACAGAGAGAGGGAAAATGAAGTTTGTAGTGAATTGGTATTTGACAAATATGTCAAAGAAATTCATTAGAGAAAGAATAGCATCTTCAATAAATATGTTGGAGCAACTGAATATCAAAACAGTGTATTCCTATCTTTATCTGTAGATGTACCTAAAAATCAGTCTTAAATAAAAACTAAAATGACAAATGAGCAGGTGTTTTATCAAGGAAGAGTTGGAAATGATCAGGTAGGAAAGTTCATGTTTGTGATCTCAGGACTTAGAGTGCTGAGGTAGGATTGTCAAAAATTCAAAGCTAGCCTGGAGTATATAGTGAGTTGTAGGCTAGCCTGGATTACAGAGTAGGACTTTGTCTCAAAATAAATGGGAGGAGAGAAAAGAAAAATAAAAAGAAATGAAGAAAAACACAATAACAGGAGTGACTACTGAGTTTATGTAAGGATTCTCAACATCACTGTCATTAGAGAAAAGTAAAACCACAATTAAAAAGCAGTTCATGCCCACTGCAGTCATTATAGTAAGTCAACTACAAACATTATAGTAAGTAGAGAAAATTTTGAGAAACCAAAATATTGGTACATTTCTAATGAGGATGTAAAATGTTTTAGCGTTTTCATAAACAGTTGGAAGTTTCTCAAAAAGTTAAATATAAAAGAATTAATGCAAGCTATCAAATTTACCTGCAGGCATCTACTCCAAAGAGCTGCAAACCTCTCTATATAAAGATAATTTGAAAATTCACAGCAACACTATTTATCACAGCTGAAACTGAAACAACCTAAAAGACTATCAGCTACTCAGTAGAAATTTGTGATAGATCTATAGTGAAATATTATTCATCAACCCAAAGAATGAGCTGATGATAATGTCTACATAATGATTAGATACCAATGATAGGTTAAATGAAAGGAGTGTATATTGGATGATTGTAAACTCATACTATATGATTCAATTTATTTGTTATGTCAAAGAGTAGGGTCATGGATTTGGAATAGAAATATAGAGGGAACTATAATAGACATCAGGAATCTTTTGGGGAAAATGGAATGTTTGAATGCTTATTTATGGAAATGATTGCACTATTTTTAAACCTGAAAGTATCATTTAAAGGAGTCATGTGCCAAAATATAAGGAGATGAGAAGTAATGACTGAAAATGGTACTTCATTTTGCTGTCTGCAGAGAATCATAACAATGAGATGGCTGAATTGATGAAGGATTTTTCATTTGATGTTTTATTTTTGTCCTTGGTTGCCATGTTCTATTGTGGTCTAAGAGTCTCCATCGTTGGGAACTTAAATGTGGATTTAAACCATTGCTATCTAAACACTGAAAACAAGAAGCTTTTTAAAAAGTTCATTTAGGGCTTCTTTTTATCTCTAAAAGTTTCAGCAGCCTCTCCCACTCTCAAATCTATTTGGGATTCATTTTGTGAGCTACTTTATCCTTCACATAGATTCATATGGTTGTTTTTGACTCTAAACTTTCTCTTCTAAGGTTGATTTTCAGGATCCAAATATTCCTTCAGTTTGGTTTTACAATAAATATTTGTGTTTTCTAAATTAAAATATCTTGCTGGGTAATGAGGATATGGAAATAACTCTTTTAAAAACAAATCCCAAGATTTTCTGGCTTGAAAATTAATTTGGATAGTTAACTGGTATCTAAGAACAATAACATTTCCCAACAAAGGCCTTTTAGTGATATAAAGCTAAGGGCTTAATGTTGTTTATTGGCATTTACTCTTTCATGGGTCTTGAGCTTCACTTAGTAAATATTTACTGAATACATCTTGCTAGTAATATATCAATGAAGATCATATAAGTGGAAAATAAAGAAATTAGCAAGTTGATTTTCCAAGAGTGGCCAGTGGAACACTTGTGTGCAGGCTGATGAGAGAAAACTCTGTGGAGTTGCAGGTAATCTCATATCAGACAGGTGAGACACAACTATCCTTTGAGAAACTGGAAAACATCATTTCTGCTAAGAAAATATAAAAGAAAAAAAACTTTATGAGAGATTGTATCTGGAGTGTTCTGAGAATATAGCAGCTGGTATTATTTGAGTAAGATACTTTAGTACTAGAATGTGTGGGTTGTAGGTTACATTAAAACGTATGGATTTTAATTTAATTGAAACAAAATATCAGGAAAGTAATGTTTGACAGTAGAGGAAGATATAGAATAATCACACACACACACACACACACACACACACACACACACACAGAGAGACGAGAGATGTTTGGATTTTGTTTAAGGCTGAGACTTGATGTGTATTGCTTGGAACTCAGTCTTGCTCCTTCAGCTTTTTGGATGCTGAGATTACAGGTATCTGCCACTATATGCATCCTGATGCATCTTAGAAAACAAAACATGACTGCTAAATATAAAAGTGAATGGGGAGGTAATGGAGTTATCACAAAAGCACCAACCTAGAGGCATTGGCTTAGTTAGAAAAGGAAGGATAGAGATATTCCATAGAGATATAAAATAAATTGATGGTAATATGAAAAATAAAATAAAAAGTAAAGACAAATTTAAATAATTTAACATAGATATTTAATACATAACTATAATAAAATATGTGATTTTTTTTATTGTCCATTTAATATAATTTCACTAAATAGTAAAAGCTATTAAATGTTATTAGTAGAAATCCCATTTGAATTATAAAACAAGTTGCTCATGTTAGTTTTTATCTTATAAGAAGATGAACAGCGTTTGGCATAGCAGGACCCATGGTAAATTGCTCTGGTTTTAGCTCATACATTTCTAGTCAGAATGAAAGCTATGGAGATCCAGAACAATGGCTAACGAGAGTAACTCATGTCAAGTTCTGAATTTGGATGAAAGATTCTGCCTCAAAGACCAAGGAATAAGGTTCTCAAAATCAATCTTGGAATCCAGAACACATATGCACATGAATGTGCTCCCATATACACATATGTATGCACACACAAACACACACACACCACGCATACCACAAATACACATAGAAAGAAAAAAGAAAAAACTCTATTGCCCAATCTGATTTGTATCCTTTTCAACTTTTATTAACATGGCCATGGGTAAGAGTTGATGGGCAGTTGATGCCAGACTAGAGAGTTGGGTTAAATGACTACTCCCATGGTACAGGAAGGGAGGACAGGAAGGGAGGACAGGAAGGGAGGAGCAGAAGAGTCAAGCAATGGCTTCTCTTCATTTAGTTTCTGAGGTTTTACTCCATGGATTTTTCTGCACTAACTCTGGTTTTTCAAATAATGCATCAAAAGGTTATTTTCCTTGATTATTGAGATTCTCGTTACATAGTTTGACATTTTGTACTTATAAAATATCCCTTGTTCCTCATCCTAATGCTGGCCCTGGACACAGTGCAAATATGTCCCCATTTTACAAGAGAAATGACAGTCTAGATTTTGATGAGAAACCTCATCTTTTAATTATATTGGCTAATTAATGAAAAAGTAAAAGTACAATAATGGCCAGGAAGAGCATAAGAAATTCAACCATAAAACACGCTAACACTATGAACACCTACAGCACTCATCATCAGGAAACTTAGTCTGGTCTTAACCTGACTACATGACACCAACTTTCAGATGTCAGATCTTGTTTTTTGGTTTTCTTTTTTTTGTTTGTTTTGTTTTTTGTTTCTGTTTGTTTGTTTTTACATTATTAAAGTAAATTCCTTGAACCCTATGAGTACCAAGTATAACTATTAGATGGAATCATCTGAAGTTACTGCAAATCAGCCATTTTGAATCTATAGAAACAAGAAATCCATGTGGTTCAACCTGATAGGTTTGTTTAACTTATTGGACAGGAGAGTAGATGAACCAGCAGATATGCTGGGCCATAGCAAGAAACAGAGGAAAAATTTGCTTGCCTGGAATTTTGCCATACCTTTCTTGTCGGAAGTCAAAAGTCCTGATGGGGACAGGATTATGACCTGTGTTTTTCCTGCCAATGCATCAGGTGATTTGATCTCAACTCTCTAGGGTCATTCACCTGGAATACTCATTCTGCATGTATGTCTCTAAGTAGCCCACATCTCTGTCTATGTATGGCTTCTGCAGTTAATCTGAATGATTTATATGAAGATATTAAGCTTTCATTGTTAGAAGTAGCTTTGAAAGAAGCTTTTCAAGTTTAAGGTGAAGAGAGAGGGTTTTTATTGACACTTGTCTATTGACTTGAATCAAAAAAAGTAATTACATTTAGCATTAACTGAATATTAGCATTAGCTGTTCACTAACCTCTTCCAATTGAAGTCCACCTACTCATGCATACGAGGTGGTGCATATTTGCAATGAGTTTCTCATTACTTTGAAGTGGATTTTATGATAATCCACATAGCATTTTTCTATTACCTTGGGTTATTAATTTTAAGTTCCAGCTAACATGTACAATCCAGATTCACAATTATTTCAGCCTCAGTCATATGTTATAAAATCCTGTTCAATTACTTATTATGTAAGGGACATGAATTCTAAACAACTTGTTTCAATGTAATTCTTTGTGTTGAAGCAAGAGTAAACATTTGAAAAAAAACATGTCTTCTCATACGCATTAGGCTACTAGAATTAGGATTCAATTTTAAAAAGTGTGTATACCACATTCCTGTTCCCCACCAAAGACTCAATGGAGGAGAACATGGCTAGAGCCTGACAGAAAAAAGAACTTGTAGAATTGATAAATGTACCTTACACTGTAACCAACATCTATGTTATTTTCAAATGACCATGAACTAGAGCCAAAATAAACCTTTCTACTTTTAAACTGATGCTACATAGGCACTTTGTCACAACAGTGGAAAGATGCTTAACATATACCATGTTAGATTTCAGTTCAGAAATGAAAAATTTGAAGACTTAGGTCTCTTTGACATACTTGCAGCTGGTGAGGATAGTAGACAGAGGGATTATAAAGATGTATTACAAGTTCTGAAAGATCAAGCCTACCAACTTAAACTATCATCTATAAGTATCTATTACAGTTGAAGGAGAAGTACAAACTGTCCAGATAAAAACAGACTAATGGAATATTTAACCACTTAAGCCAGTTCCAAAGAGAATACTGGAAGAAATACAAGGAATACTTTATACAGAAGAGAACGATAAACATAACCAAGAGGTCACTGTAGGGGGGAGGTTAAACAGTATTAGGGCAGTTAATGGGAAGAAAAACATTACAGAATCAACTAAATGACTTAATCAGTGCACATCTTTCAGTAATTACTCTGAATTGGTCTCAACTCACCAATAAAATGACATAAACCAGCAGATAGGAGTAGACTAGAGAATCTGTGTTTCTGTTTTTCTAAGCAATACACTTCACCATTGAGGATAAGACACTACTTCGGGATGTGAAGAATGGAAGAAGGAAATGGAAAAAGCAGGCATAGCTATCTACTATAATACAAAAATAAACTTTAAGACAAAATTAGTCAGCAGAGACTTTAAGAAGCTACTTCATATTCCTTATGGGAACAATATGTCAAGAGGCTATTATAACTGTAAATACATACACCAAACACAGGTGCACTCAATTTCATAAAACAAACACTAAAGTCAGAGAGGAACCTGAACACAGTAATTAGATTTCAATATCCCACTCTCACCACTAGACAGGTCATCAAAGACAAAAAGTAAACAGAGGCACTGAAGTTAAATAAAGCTATAAATCAAATGGAGCGAACAGGCATCTACAGAACACTCCACCAAACACTGACAAATACTTCTTCTTATCACAAGCTCATGTTAATTTCTCCAGAATAGACCACCTATTAGGACACACAGTAATTCTCAGCAAGTTCAGAAAATTGAAATATTCTATATTCTCTCTGACTACAATAAATAAAGCTATATATCAACAGTATGAGAAACTACAGAAGCATACAAATTTATGGAAAAAAACAATACTGATGAACAATGAATGAGTCACTGAAGAACTTAAGAAAAAAAACTATAAAATCCTGAATGAAAAGGAAAGCACAGTATATGATGTACCATTATGGCAGTTCCAAGAGAAGTTTACAGCTAAAGTGCCTATATGAAAAAGTCTGTGAAATGTCAATAAAAATAGCCTTATGAGATTCCTTAAGGACTTGGAAAAAAGAATAAATCAAAGAGTAGATAGAAATAATTAAGTCAGGGAAGAAATCAATGAAATAGGAAATAGGATCAACAACAAAAATACAAAGCATCAATAGTACAAAGAATTGACTTTTCAAAAGTTAATCAAGATTGACAAACCCTTAGCTAAGCTAACAAAACAAGAGAAGACACAAATTAATGAAATTATAAAGAGAGATTATAACAGATACCAACAAAATTCAGAAAATTATAAACATATATTTAAAACCTATTTCCCATCAGATTAGAAGATATAAAAGAAAAGAAATGGGTGAGTTTTTAGATACATATGACATACAGACTTAAACCAAGATAAAATCAACCATTTAAACATATCTATAAATCATTGATTAGATTGAAGTAGCTATAAAATGTCTCAACTTAAAAAAATACTAGTTCATGGATTCACTGTAGAATTGTATTAGATCTTCAAAGAACTAACACCAGTGCCAATGGAAATGAAAATTTCTGGTATCTTTGGAGACTCATTTGTGCCATGTGATGTTTTTCTGGAAACTGTTTTATGAGAAGATGTTTTTATCCTGAAGCAGACATGTGGTGTTTTTCTGGAAGCAGCCTGGAAAAGGAGCATGTGATGTTTTGCTAGAGGGGACGCTTGAGAGAACATGTGATATTTGAAAAGGATATACATATAGCCCAATGGCCAATGGATGATGCTGGATGGTACTGGTTCACCTTTTTTTCTTTACAGAGCTTTGCTGATGCTGGTCTTCACTGATAAGACTTTGTGGTATTGTTCACCTTGCCACTCTTTGCTGGTCATTGTTTGTCATGACTTCATAAAGAGAAACACCACCAAAGAACTTCTGCTGGTATTCCGCAGCTTCTTGCCCCTTCTGTGGACTCCAGACAATTGGCAGAACTTTGTGCTTCTTTTCTGGATCAAACTGCTGTTGCTGATTCATGAATGATGTTTGCTAGTGGATCAACTGCCACTGCTGATTTCTGGGAACTGAAATGCTGATATCTTGACAATACAGATTGGATTTGATCCAAAGAACTATTTCTAAACAGGTACACATCCTCCTTTGCCCTATTATCCTTTCCTTTCCACTACCCTGGTGGGTAGTGGCCTAGAAGGCAGATTAAAGCATATAAGAACCCTTATTAAAAGGAGGTTTTTGAAAATTATAAGCCTATAGCCACTTGAATTAATTCACAGAATTGAAAACTTTCAAAGTCTTTTAATAAAGCCAGTATTACCCTGATACTAAAACCAGATAGACACAACAAAAATTACAGAGCAATTTCCTCCATGAATATAAATGACAAATTCCCACTACAATACTTGTTAAGAAGTTTAAGATGAACGATGAAAAAGATCATTCATCATGATCAAGAGAGATTTAGGAATGATCTGATATATGTAAATCAATGCAATGCTATCACAGAAAGGTTCTCAAAGACATAAATCCTTTGATTATCTCAAAGGCACAGAAAAGGCCTTTGACAAAAATCTAACTCTCCTTCTTGAAAAAAGTAATGGAAATCAAGTGATGGAGCAAGCGCACTTCTAGTAAAGGCTATATATAACAAACCTATAGTAAACAGGTGAACTGTTCTAGTCCTTATTTAAAAACTTTGATAACTGTCCCCACAGGAATGAAATATCTTAAAAAAAAACTCATCTACTTCTCCTTTTGACTACAGAGTGCTGAAACACCATAGACTGGAATGTTCATAGGATCTCAGCTTGGGAAAATAAAAAGGCTGGGGCTTTGGTTCCCTAGATAAGAGGAACTTGTACCCTAGAAAGAGATTTCATATGGCTTTGAGGAATCATCAAACATTCCAAAGAAACTGGAGATGGACAATGGTGGGGAGTTACTGATTATCCTCCATCTTGACCAAGACTGTTTAGTTATACATACCCTTTTTCATCTTCTTTTACCATCTAAGCCTCATGTCAGGCGCCCAGGGATGATCTGAGTATGTGGTAGTCATTAAATCTATTTATTCATTTCTTTTCCAATGCAGCTATATTGGATTCTTTTCTCTGCTGTTCACTACCATTTGTCCCTTTAGTTGCTCTGTTGAGGATGGGTGGGTAAGCCTAGCATGTTAGTACTGGCAGGGCCCCAGGCTCTGACCCTAACAACTCCATTGACACTTTAAGTCATTCGGTATAAAGTAGATATTAGCTGTAAATTGAGTTAATATGTCCAGTGATGCTTCATTGAAGAAAACTCGCTTTTATTTTCTTAGCAGGTATCAATTGTAAATAGCTTCTTAGGCGTGAGGCTTTGTGTCCATGTCCATTTCTCAGTGCTGGAATGTTGTCTGGTTTGAACCTGTTCAGAACTCATGCATGTTGTTATAGTTTTGTGAGTTCAAATGTGTATCAGCCTTGTTATGTCCAGAAGACACTGTTTCTCTTTGGAATTATCGTGACCTCTGGTTCGTACAATCTCTCTGTCCCTTCTTCAGAATAGACCTTGATCCTTGAGGGGAGGGGGTCTCATGAAGACATCCCATTTAGGACTTAATGTCCCATAGTATCTCAATCTATGCACATTGTTCAGTTTCAGGTTGCTTTGTTCATTACCACCTACTGAAAGAAAAAGCTTCTCTAATGAGGACTGAATGTTGCTCTGATCTTTGAGTATAGAAATATATTACTAGGAGCAACTATTATAAGCCCATATAAAACCCACACAATCCAGTTATTATAATTATAAACTATGTGCCTAGATTGGGCAGACCTAGTGCTGTATTAACTTATTCCCCAGCTATAAGACCCTTTGCTACTTGTGGTTTTCCCTGGCCATGCAATTCTGCTCCATCATGTATTTCTCCTCCTACTCTTCTCTCCTTCTCATCCCTGCTCCTTCTCCTCTCTGACACTCCCAAACCTCTTGTCCCACCTTTCCCCTCCACTGCCCAATCACAGGCTCTAGCCTTTATTGACCATTTAGAGTGGAGAAAAAGTTCACATGCTCATTGGGGGCAACCCTTCTCAAGGAAGCAGAATTAACATCAGAATACAAACAGCATCAGGGCAACCCACAACAATTATTGCTAATTTTCCTTAGGAAATAATAGCAGTAGGTTTCTATAGAGCCCTTGACCTATCTAGTCTTAGATTCTTGATCACTTTAGCAGTGTTAGATATGGAGTCCATCTCATGTACTGGGGCTCAAATCCAATCAAAAAGTCGTTGGTTATTCCTATAACGTTTGTGTCACTGGTGCTCAAGTACAACTTGCTGGCAGCTCTCTGTTGTAGATTGCAGGGTTTATACCTTGGAGGTGTTGATGATCACTTTTTTCCCTAGTAGTTTCCAATATTCCTTCATCATGAATCTAGTCAGCAGGGTAGAAACTTCCACTTGAGCATCAGCTTGATTTCTCCATGTCCAATGATAGAAGAAAGTTGTCTCTTCAGCAATAGGGTCTTACAATTGCTCTGGATTTTTATCCTTAGTTTCTTCTACCACAGCTATACACAGTTCTTGTTCAACTTTGTTATGTTGCTGCCTTTGTAACCCTGGATCTTTCATATCTAACTTCTTTTTATCCTTCAATTTTCAATAAAGCTTTCCCTGACAAATAAGATGGAATGCCTCTTTTAGTGATTGTTCTATACAAGTATTTCCTTCATCCTGATCTGTAGCTATTTTGCTTATTGTTTTGCTTATTTATTTTCTTTTTCTACATATGTCCTCCAAGGACAGGGACTATACCTTCCTTGGTTATTGCTGTATTGCCAGTGTTCATAGTGATCAGTACACCTTACATGCAGTTGAATGGATGGGTGAATAAATTAAGTAATCACTATGTATCCAAGCAACGGCGAAATCATCCGATAGATTTTAGAAAAATGAATAAACCTAACTAAGCTCCTCAATGTAACTCTTTTAAGAACTACTCAGATCCTATCATTTTTTTCCAACCACTTCTAGAATTTTCTGGAATCAGTTTTTTTTAGCATGAGGCATTTTCTTTGTATCTGGTTAATTCTTAAGAAAAAAATTGTGTAAAAAAAATTGAGTTGCTTCCACTACTTCCAGTTGTAGAGATATTCAGTCTGACCACAGCTGTTGCTTGCAGTCTCTAAAGAGAAGAATTACTACCCTATGGCTAGGGTTTTGAGTTCAGTATTTCAGAGGGCTCTAGCCAGACTACAGACTGTGAAAATTCATGTGGAGTCTCTCATTGGTAGAGTTTGGATTTGTCACAAATTTACCAGATCAAGAATTCCAGATAAATTGTTTCAGCCTATACCTGAAGATCATGAAAAATATCTTGGAGACCCCCAGAATCCCCATAAACTGTACATTCTTACAAGAATAAGAAGTACAAAAAGGCATCCGTACTGAGAAAAGACTATGATCAAGATGCCTGGACTACAGAAGGCACACAGCCCTTAAATTCACAAGAACATCCTGTTGTTGAATGTAAAGCTGAAAGAGGTTAAACACATAATATGCATCCAACCCTGAAGCTGCCACAGGGACTTCCCGCAGAAGAGAACATGTCCAGCATGGACCTCAAGGGCACTGGGGAGTTGGCGGTGCAGGAGTATCTGAAACCTGTGGAGCAGGAAGCAAAGTCCTGATGCCACACAACTTCAGAATACAAATGCACTTACTGTAGAAGCTGTTCTCATTAAAGTGTATATTATCCCCACCCTCCGCCCAAATCTGAGTGTACACTGAGAAATGTGAACACCAATGAATTTGGCAATCTACAATCCTCAAATCTATGTCTTACTCAACGAGACCAGTCATGTTTGCAACTGACATGTTTACAGAAGTCAGTATACTTCTAGAATTAACATATTTAGTTAAATAAGAAACCTGTAGACATGTCCATTCTGTATCACAGATTGGTTTTCAGTCAGCATATAAATATGCAAGGAGCCATCAAAGACTGAGTTTTGAGACTTCTAATCCAATCCCATCCTGACACCTGTACCTCTCTAGGATACAAGTAAGTTATTTGCCTTTTTCAAGCTTTAGCTTTTTCATATACAGTCAACTATTTCGCTGGCTTAGGATAATTACAATATGAAAATTAATTATGAGTGCCTATCTAGTGTTAGGTATGTAGTAGGCTGTCAATAAATGACAGCTGTTACTTTTGCTATAACCAACCCCCTCCACCATACCCAAGAATTCTGCCAAGAATAAGGATAACTATTCAAAAGCTGAAACTCAGAACTGGCTCACAGTCTACTTCTGTCCACTTCAATGCACAGAACAAGCCTCAGCTTGCAGAATCTAACAACTGAGAGTAGCAAGCTTATTTCATGGTTTCTAGTGAGCCAGAAGAGAATGTGGCCTGTATACATTCCTAATGAAATGTAAACACAGTCTTCTTTGGTCTTTGGCTGCAAATCAGAATACTATTGTGGAAATTGAATTCATTTTGTATTTGCTTCAGGATTAAAGAGATTCTTATTTCCCCATCATTGGTTTTTTTCTCTCCATTTTCCTTGCTCCCAGTTTATCCCAGCTCTTAGAATTAGAATGGGAGACTTTGGTTGAACACAATAGCCATTGGAATGTTGTTGGGAAAAGAAACAAAATAAAAGTACTTCTACAGTTGTGAATTGAATTAGAAAATTTTCATCAGATTAGACTAGAGAATCTTTGTGGCCATATACAAATTATGTTTTTTTACTCCCATTAGAATAATTTTATGTCACCTAGCCCCCATGGGGGCGGCACATATTAGTGGGAAAGATGGAGTTGAAAATTATTTGAGGAAAATCTTAACTTTTAACAAAGACATTGTGTTAAGTGTTTATCATAGCTGCTAATTACATTAATAGAATCTTATATGAGTATATCCTGACCATAGGGAAATGACTCTTCAAAAAACTAAGAAAGATAATTGCTGCCTTATTCTTTCTAATTATTCTGTGTTCTCTGGGATGAAAAAGATTGTAACAGTTAACTTTTGACAACATTGAGGTGGAGAGGATCTAATAATGGCTAGCCTCAGTTTTCAACTTGATGACTTTTAGAGTCCCCTGGAAGACTCTAAGTTTTCACTAAATTGCATATACTGTGGGGAAGACTCATTTGTAATGGACTTCTTTTCTAAATTGTTCAAAGACCCTGTGTAGGTGAGGATGGCTATGATATAGATATTTTACACACACACACACACCACCACACACACACATACACACACACACACACACACACACACACACACACACACACACACACACACGAGCCTTAGGCTAGAGAAATCGCTTAGAGGTTAAGAGCAATTGTTGCTCTTGCAGAGGACCTGGGTTTGGCTCCCAGCACTTGTGTCAGGTGGCTCACAGCAGCCTGAAACTCCAGTTCTGGGGATTTGAAGCTCTGTGGCCTCTATGAGCACTTACACTTACATAGTGCAGATAAACTCATGCAGACATACATGCAATTTTTTAAAAAAGAAATCTTTAAAATACTCTAAAATTAGCCTGAACTACATAAATACGTTTTTAAAGAATATGCAAACACTCCATGGTTTTTTTGGACATAAGTTTTAAAAGAGAAGGTTAAACTTATGTGAAAACTAACGTTCACCACACTTAGTTCAGTCTGTTCTTGCAAGCTTCTATCCATTTACAGCATTATAACGCGATAATGTTACTAGTACTGATCTAGTAGACAAGTTCAATGAGTTCCATAAACAGCGAGGAAATTTAACCCCTTTGTGTGTTATTATCATTGTTTGATTGCATATGTATCATTATGCTTACCCATAAATTTATAATGCTACACACTTAGCAAAGTTGGGAGGGAGTATCACTAATGTTCCCTGAATAGAAACTAACAAAAATTTCCATCTCCCCCCACCCTGGCAAAACTGTATGATTAGCTCCTGGCCCCGCTGTTTTCTATTGACTCTTTGAAGAAAGTCCATGCTGAGGGTTTGCCTTTCCAGCAATTGTTTGGTTCTCTGGATGGGTCCTTTTGGGTAGCCGTCCAAGCTCCTTAGGCTTGCACATCCAGTTCAGTCAACAGTAGCAAGCTGTTTTATATTAATATAAACAGTATTCAATGTACTACATTATAATTCTATTTTTGTGTCTCTGTATGAATTTCTTTTAATTTCTCTGTATGCCCACAAAGAAAGCATTGCAGAGCTTTTTAGTGAGCAGCTAAATCCTTTTGAGATCACAGCTTTGATTTCTGTGGTTCTCTGTTTGAAAGCATGGGGGTGAGTGGTTTATGTGTTAACCATATGAGTCCAACTCTTCACAGATTAATAAATCTTTCTGGCAAAAACATTCCAATCATACGAGTTTTGTTTTTCTTCTTACACTTACAAGTGTTCTTAATTCAGTGCTGATAATGACCCCTCATCCCCAGTGAGAGGAAGATGCTAGGACATGGGTGGGTATCATATTTGTCTTTGCTGATTATCCAAATTCCGTAACTTTTAATATGAACCAGAGCTAATTATATGTTGGTGTGGTACTGTTGACATTTGTTTCCTTCACACCCATGTTACTTCTGCATTGTTGTGGCAAAATACCTAGAGGTTTGAGTCCATAATCCTTGGTTGTGTTGAAATGGAGCTTGGATGCAATGAAGCATCATGGAGATAAGAAGATGCTGCACTCCATTCATAGTAAACAAAAAGCAGAGTGAGGCACCGAGGGGCTACTGCCAGGTATCTTCAAAGCTCCACCCCAACTCAGCTCTGTTAAACAGGCTCTATCCTTCAGTTTCCACCAGCTCCAAACAGACTGTTCAGATTTTGAATCTATCAACAGATTAAGCCATTGTGTAGGTCAGAGACTCCATGACATAATCTTTCTTGGAAAAGTCCTTAGAGACTCACCCAGACATGTGCTTAACTAATCTACTAAGCATTTTTTCATTCCAATCAAGTTGACAAACAAGACTAACTACCAACACTTGGCTCAACGTATATCATAATCATTTGGTTAGAGAAAGTCACATGACAGGATTGGGGCCAGTGAATTGATTTTTCAGCTCTGTCAGTACTGAGGGAAAGGGCTGTTGTTTTCTCACAAACAAGGATAAGGAAAGATGGAGCATGAAGGAGAAAAAAAATGGGTTCTCTAGGAACCCATCTCAAGCCCACTGTAGGATACATCAACTCTATCTTTCCTAAGATGGAGAGGCAAGAGCTAGACAGGGATAGTGTATTAATCACTAGTTTCATTGCTGGGACTAAACTCCTGACAGAAACAATTTAAATGAAGAGGAATTTATTTCATGGTTTGGGGCTATTGGCCCTTCATATTGGAGACAGGAATGATGGTGAGACCAGCTGGTGGCAATGGCAGTTGGGGTGTATGGGAATTTCCTGTTACATAGCACTTGGGGGCACCATAATCCTCAAGATCCACTATCTTGTGATCCACTTCTTCTAGCTAGGTCCCACTTCCAGAAGGTTCCATAGCCTCTCCAAACAACTTGTATACAATTATTCAAACATGTGGACCCATGGAACACTCTTGATATTCAAACCTCAACAGGTGGATTTGTTTGAATCCTTGAGTCTAAAGTCAGATTTACCTTGAGAGTTTTATATTATATAAACAATTAAGACTCATTTAGTTTTATTTGCTCAGTCTTGGAATAAGGAACAAATAATATGGAGACCAAAGACTAACAGGTTAAGGGTATCTGTGTTAAGGCTGAGACATCATCAAGATAGCTGGGAATCTTCCCTTTTCCCCTAATGTTCCTCAGAACTTCATTCATTTGAGAGGCCTTTGAAAGTTTCTGAAGCTACTATTTTTAAATACATATTTACATCTATCTATCTGTCTGTGTATCTGTCTGTCTGTCTATCTAACCACCTACCTACTTCCCTACCTACCCATCTATTATTTATTTATTTTGGTGTGTGTTTCTGTATATTCATGCATATGTTCCATAGCATGCATGTAGATGTCTGCAGACAACTTTTGGGAATCAGGTTTTATTTTTTTCATCATATGTGATCTAAAGATTTTAGCCAGATCATCAGGCTTTGCTACATGAGTCTTTGCCCAACAAGACATATTTCTGGACCCATGTGAAGCTACTCTTGGGCTAATTTTCATTGTAACTCAACATAGGCCCAAGCTTGGCCAAACCTATTCCTCTGTAGTATAAAAGGAATGTGGACAGTCTCAGCATCAGACCGTAGTCCTTCATTGATGCCTCCTAGCAAACAGAACTGAGAGTCTGTGTGATTAGAATCGTAACTGTTATGAATTGGTGACAGGCAGACAGGACAGAGATCTTCAATAAAACTTTATTAAGTGAATTGTACACTATCAAATCTCAGGATGTTTGGATATGAGGTACTTCAGAAGAAATTTGCTTAGTGTCCAAATCAGAGGCCACCACATTATTTTCAGAGAGACTGGGCTATCTTCTCAAAAATTGATATGTGAAAGAAGAAATACAAAAAAAAATGACAAAAATGGTTGCATAACCAAGAGTTATAATAATGCTAGGAAACATTCTTAGATGATATTTGGTTATTCGAGATGTGAGTTTTTCCTCAGCTAGGAGCATTCAAATTATTTCAAGCATGTGAAAAAACTGCTTGTCTTTTCTATCTAATGTATGTGCAATTCTTTACATGTGTGTCTCAATGTTAACTTTAAATAATTAGTTGTTAAATGTGATAATAGTAAAATTGCTCATTCATATGTATTGATTTGACTAGAATCATTGATTTTCTCCCTTTTCAGATCCAAGGCAATACCACATTGCATTTAGTCACCATGCTTCCTTAGTCTTCTCCACTCCATTTTTCTTCCTTTTGTACCCTTACCTGGCTCCTTAACCTTGATAGCATTAAAGGTTATTGATGAGGCCTACTACTTCGTACATATATTGAGCCTCTCTTAAATTTTCAATTGTCTGAGAATACTACATTCATTTCACCCAGAAATAGTTACAGGAAACTCTGAATGTGACTGCTAAAGTATTTGCAATAAGTAAGTGTCAATCTAAGATGAAAAACATTCGAGCCTTCCTTCTTCATTTTTCTGGTGTGTCTAGTTTACAATTTTTTTTTTTACTACTTAAAAATATTTTTTAAATCTCTCTTAGGACAGTCTCAGCCTGCTTTCATGCTGGGTGAAACGCTAAGATTTGATTGGTCAAATCCCTCATATGTAATTTTGAACAAATTAATTTATCTATTCATGATTCTCCAACTTTATCCCCTCAGCCTGGGTCTGGCCTTACATATAAAGCATGTTAGGCTTCACTGATGACCAATACAGAATAAACTGTTTAATTGTTTGATTACAGTTACTTTTCTGATGTTATTAAAATATTCAAATACATCTTAGGTCTCTCCATTTTAATGGATATTAATTGAAGCTTCTGACATAGACATAGTCTACCAGTCTATCTTTCCTCTCACTCATCCATCCTCCACCAACCTGTCTTCTCATCTATCTCTCAAGAGCCTGGCACCATTGCATTTTCATTTTTGTTACACTTGTGAGACTGATCAAGTGTGAAGTTCAGGGTTTCTTTTCTGCTTCAGTACACTGTGATTAATATTAATGCTCTCAAGTTGTTCTGCTGTTTTTAATGAATGAAGCATGTCCTATGCACCTTTGCTCATGCCGTTGCTGCATTTCTCTTTGTTTGTGGTGTAATTTGTGCTATGGTTGTGAGCTGGCACATAGCCACAGCAAATAAGCCATCAGTCTAGAATGTTGTGTAGTGAAATTTCCCCTTGATATGGGGCACTCAATGGTAAGAAAAATCTAGAAATAAGAGAGGGAATGTGTCTTTTAATTAAATTTTAAATGTGTCTGTTATCCTGGGTATGCAGAACTTAGAATGTGGCATCCCTTAGCTCCGCAGATCACTTATAAAACCTTTTCCACAAGGGCTAAAGACTTAATCATGAATAATGAATGAGAGCTTATTGATATGGACAGATTTCAAGGATAGATAACTCTCCCAGTCAGAACCAGTAGACCACACAATGCCTGGATCAGATCATTGCCAAATGCAAAGAACACTTTCAGTTCATACTCAATCTCTAGACATAGCAATAACATCAAAGCAAACAAATGTTAGATTCTAGCACTGATGCAGAAGTTTGGCATTTTCTATTCAACCACAATGCGGTTCCAATGCATTCCTTCTTCACCTTCCTGTGTCTTCCTGCTCCATGAGCCTTATGCCATCCAGCAACACAGAACTCCCTCTGTTTTGTTCCAAGAATGTGCTTCTCTCTTAGCTTCTGGGATTGCAGGCATGGCTGCCATACCTACTTCATCAAAACTTTCTGGATGTGAAATAAGGACATTCACTCCTTGGTTTTTTCTTTGCAGTTGTACTATTGTGCATGATGTCCTCCATGCTTTTGTGAACAATTCATCTATTAGTATCTATGTTTACTATCAACTCCTATGACACTTTATCAGTCTTACCTCCTCTCAGCTGATGGACCGATTTCTGTTGTGGTGCAGACTCTGTAGAAACCATGACCAAGAATATTCCCGACTCTAGCAGGAAAGGGATTGTCTTGTCTTAGCCTTATCCCCTGTCTTTTGTTCCTTCTGTCAAAGATACAGCCTGTTCCACCTGTTCTTTGAATCTCTTGCCCTGCTTCTTTCTACTGCTTCTCAATTTTTAGATTACTTGAAACTCCCCCCCAAACTTTTTTTTTTCCTGTTTTTCTTGTTGTCTACTTAACCTGGGCAAGTAAAGTCAACTCTCCCTCACCTTAAACCCTGGGTATCCTCATTACATGCATTCTCTTATTGGTCCCTTAAGAGACACATGTTTTAAGGATCATCTACTCATCTGCATCTGCATTGTAGGCTGTTACAGTTCAGCTCTCTCATATTCTAGTCTACCATATCTTTCTTCCCAAAGTGGCCAGTCCTGCCAAGGATCTCACTCCTGTGGCGATTTACTAGTCTTCATCTTAGTTGATCACCCTTGTTGACCACTTTCTCCTCTGTAAAATCCTTTTATTTTACATCAATGACACTATTTCTTTTTCTACAACCAATCTGCCATTAATCCTTTTTCCTTTTCAGTGTTCTGATCATGTTTCATCTCATGCATTTCTGATGGGAATTTGTTCTCTTCTAAGTTTCCAACTACTCTCCCTGTGATTTGAAAGCTTATACTTAAAACCCAAATTATCTTACATGAGTCTCAGTCACAGATGGCTAACCATTTATGAGTCTTTGTGTGTTCCATAGGTAATCCCCAACTCATGCATTCAAATTAAACTATGCATCTGCTGCCTAGGTATGACCTCATCTCTCTCCAATCTTGTCTTGTTGAATGATACCATGATATATGGAACTTAAAGTAGAAACTGCTCATTTTACTTCTCCTTTGCTGTTGTTCCTTTACTTGGTATTGGTATTTGAGTAAATACTGGTTTTGTAGAAGTTGGAAGTGCTTCTGTTTGTTTCTTTGAAAAGGTAAATTAAGAAGTAGTAGTTGTAGTTCTTTGAAAGTCTGGTAGAATTCTCCTATGAATCCATTTTGTCCTGGGCTTTTTTACTTGGTAGATTTTTTTTTTAATAACTGTTTTATAACTATTTCAATGTCTGGTTGTTTAGGTTGTTGACCTTTTCTTTGTTTAACTTTGGTGGTTTAGTTGAATATAGAAACTCATCAATTTCTTTTAGATATTTCTTTAACCTAATGGAGCATAGGTTTTTTTGTTGTTGTTTTTCTGTTTTTGTTTGTTGAGATTATAATATGGCTACAACATTTCTCCCTTTGCTTCCCTCCCTCTGACCTTCCCTGTATATCCCTCCTCACTCTCCTTTAAATTCATGGCCTCTTTTTAAACTAAGGATTTTGAAGTATTCCTTATAATGTTAGAATTTCTTTAGTGTTTGTTATAATTGTTCCCTGTCCATCTCTGATTCTGTTAATTTGAGACTTCTGTCTCTTTCTGGATAGTTGGGGTAAGAGTCTGTTGATCTTGTTTTCTTCTCAAAGAACTAGTTCTCACATTCCTTGACTCTTTGTACTGTTTCCTTTGTTTCTATTTCATCAATTTCTACAATAACTCTCAAGGCCTTGTATTTGTGTTCCTGTGCCCCAAACCTTCTTTCTCTAAGCACAATTGTGATTTTACTGGTATTCTTATACCTATGCTGTGTCCTCTAACTTTCCACATGCTGTTTGGATGATATTTCCAATGAGATCCAATGCAAATGAGAAGCAATCCTCTTCAGTGGTTCCAGTTTCTTCAGGCTAAACCACAAAGTCCTAATGTGATCTCACAAGCCCCACCAGAGCTCAGGTTACTAGTGAGGTTTCATCTGTTGGCTTCTTAGTTCTTCTAAATTTGTATTTTCTCCTGCCTCAAGAAATACTACTTTGTTGGTATATTTTATTTTTAGCTATTTTATTGGGTTCTTATATCTCTCACAGTTCCAACCCTTATTCCAACCTAATCCCTTCCAAAGTCCCAACATTAGGTAGGAGAGAAAGAAGATTAGATGGAAAAGGGGTCATAGAACTCTTTAGACTACTTCCTGCTGATTAAGGGTATCAGGTTCCTAGGGGGCAAGTCCAATCTTTGTTGTCAGAATATCTAAAAATCCAGCAATAGTAAACTAAAAATCTAGCAAATGCAATAGCAGGAACCACCAGCAGCAGCAAGGACCAGGAGCAGCAGGGACCAGGAGCAGCAGGGACCAGGAGCAGCAGGGACCAGGAGCAGCAGGGGTAGTAGCAACAGGGACCAGAAGCAGCATGGGGAGCAGTCACTCTGCCACAGGCCTTCTCAGGGCTCTCCCATTTATATCCTCTCCAGAGTGCCCAGAATTAAACATCTGCAACTGGCAAAAATCAGGCCCCTGCCAGTGCACGGGCAAATCATAATCACCTGAGGTGAAGCAGCTTCTTATCCTGTACCTGAGATTAAAACAAAAATATATTTACATAACTGGGTTTTTTAAGAAACCAAAATTCTTACTAGACTACTTCATTTATTTTTGCATAGAAAATGTCCATCCTTCAACTTCTTACAGTTTTCTCAAATCATTTGTTTCATGCCTGCCTCCCTTGGACACCTTCTTGGCCGAATCAAGATAATAGGTGCTCTTTTATAAGCATGTATCTTTTATCCTGTTAAAGTCCTCAGCAGCCCAAATGCTGTATTCATTTGACTGTCTACTTAAAGTGTATTACTGAATGTGTGAATCTATATTTGGATTTTAAAGAGATAGACAAATCCTATATCTTCTACATTCATTTTAATGTTTTCTAAGAAAAAAAAAGTTTACCAGAATTTATTCCAGAATATCATTTGGATCACATTTCTTATGGAAACATATTCTTACAAATGTGCATAAGATTCTCAGACAGTCAATGCCAATTAATTCATAAAATATCCTAAATTCATTATGATTCTTGAAGTTTTTCCATGTATTATTACGACCCTCTAGAATCTCATTTTTCTTCCCTGGTTCTTTCTGCTATAGTTCTCATTTTGTTCCTCTGTAGCATCACACAGTGTGTTACTCAGAGATCTGTGAATTTGTGTGGGACCTCTTTGTAAACATTACTTGACCTGAGGTAAATTGTAGTTATTTTTTTGTTGTTGTTATTATTTTTCTAGACAGAGATTTTCTGTCTAGATAGCCAGGGCTGTCTGGGAACTTGTTTGGTAGACTAGGCTGTACTCCAACTCAGAGATTCACCTACCTCTGCCTCCCAAGTGCTGGAATTAGAGAGATGTTCCACCACCATCCAGCTCTTTTTTTTTTTTTTTTTTTGGTTTTTGAGACAGGTTTCTTTCTTTTTTTTTTTTTTTAGATTTCTGACCTTTTTCTTTCTTTCTTTCTTTTTTTTTATTGAAAAATTTTATTTTTTACATTTCAGATGTTCTCTCCTTACCCCATTTCCCCCCCTCCCTCCCAGGAACTCTATCCTTCCCCCCTCTTGAGACAGGGTTTCTCTGTGTAGCCCGGGCTGTCCTGGAACTCACTCTGTAGACCAGGCTGGCCTCGAACTCAGAAATCCGCCTGCCTCTGCCTCCCAAGTGCTGGGATTAAAGGCGTGCCCACCACCGCCCGGCTTTAAATTATAGTTCTTAACAAGAATGTGGTTTAACTGAATAGATAGTGGGTATAAACTGGTTAATTCTGCTTCAACTAACAGTTCTTTTGTTTATGGGGATATGTAATGGCTAGAGGTGACTGCCATGATGCTTACAATCCACTGCCGGTTACTTAGATGGGACAGACATTTTTCATGCACATTTTCTATAGACTGTTGACAAGGCAGTCTGTAGCCACAAGAGATGAAAATAGTAATGGCTGTGTCAATGGTCCAAATTAGCAGTATATATGTACAAATGCTGGCTGACTATTGAAGTTTACAAAATCCACAGGCTTTCCCTTTATGATTAAACTGCATCATGCTGAGGAATGACTGTCTGAGTTACCAATATCAAAGAAAAATGTGCTGTGAAACAAAGCAGCTTCTGACTTGATGTTGTGACTCCTTGGTGAGAATCATCCAATTAAAAATTCCCCAAACTGAAGTTCAGGCTTGTACTTGAGGAGTTAATGTTTAAATTTCAAACAGATCTTGGACCCAGCCCAATGGTACTCTTTGCTCTTGGATTAGCCAAGGTATCCAGACTCATGCTGTTTGCTTCTGTGCCCTTCAACTGTTATGTTACCTGATGCTTGCCTTGAAACAAAGGCACTCCCAGGAGCTCAAAGGTATTATGGTTACCTGTCTGTCTCTTCCTGTTGATTTTTGGCAGTCAGTAGGTATGCTGCAGTGGGCCTCAGTGAGTGTCCTCACATAGAACTCAGTGAGTGTCCTCACATAGAAGCAAGGATTTGGCTGAAACTGGTTAAACATGAAGGCTTTTCATATCAACGCGTCATGTCCTCACAGCTATTTGTTTCTCCACTCATTAAATCTAATCAATAAGAAAATAGTTGTAGTACACAGTTTTGATGTAATTTAACACAGGGAGCTCTTTCTGACTCCTTGCCCATCTCACACATGACTGTGGCTTGTCCTGTGATGTCATTCCTAGCTTTAGGTAGGGCCACTCTTGTCCTTGAACCTATTGCTTTAACAAAATGAAAAGTATTATTTAAAATAAGCAGAAATGTATTTCTTGACATTTTGGAGGCTAGCAAATCCAAGATCAAGGTATCAGCAATGTTGACATCTGGTATGGTTCCAAATACCCTCTGTCAGTGTGGTATTTTGTTGTGACATCCTCTGAAAGGGAGGGATTTTGTGTCCTATATGACAGAATAAATACCAGAGCATATAATTCTAAGTGGTCCGTGGCTCTTTAATGAGGCCCCTATTCTTACCCCAAGAGTGGGATCTTCATGACTTAAGAACGCCTAACAATCTCACCTCTTATGATGGGGGGATTAAGTTTCAGTACACATTAAAGAGAAGACATAAAACATTCAAATTATAGAATACTAAGGTCTAATAGAAAGTTAACATAAGATGTGCCCTATGCATCTTAAATTCACAGTAATGTTAAAAAGGTAAAAGAATAAAAGTAAGAATAAGTTTACCAACATCTGTCATTTAATGCACTCTAAATGTCATCTCAACAAATAACCAATATACAATTTAAGAGTATTAGTGAAGTGATTTATTTATTTTAACTAAGTCTCTGTAATGCATGTTTCAATTAAGACTAGCCACATTCTAAAACATCAATAGGCTTATGTAGCCATTGGTTACAGGATTAGGCATGATTTAGACAGATATAAATATATTCTATTTTTGAAAGAGTTTACATTGGAAATGATTTTTCCACATTTTTTGCATCCCTACCCAGTGTTTGTTAGTGTTCATAAAATTCTTTTAAATGTGGTCTAAATTCCCCATCATCATTTGCCTGTATATTCTCATGTGATTACATCATAAATATTTAGTACATTTTTAAATTTTGCTAGATTTTATCCTATATGTTGGAGGACAGTAGTGAACAATACTATGAAAATAGCTGTTTTCAGAATGTGTACCCTGTGATTTAGATGACAAATACTGTACATATGAGCACATTTGATCTGCCATTATAACATGGGTTAGGATGAAAGTGTTCAGAGCTATGAGGATGAGAGGAGGTACTTTTAGTCTGATGGTACTGAGATGCTGTTTCAGTGAAGCAACCTTTGATCTAAGCCAGAATGATTCCTAAAAGAGGTTTGTTGGCATCTTTGAGGAAGAAGAGCTCACTATGATTCTTGTGTAAAGAAATACGGGTAATTCAAAATGAGCTGGAGAGTTTGTTGAGACCAATACATATATGATCTTCCTAAGAGCAAAGGGAAGCTACTATAGACTTTTAATAAATAGAGGGCATTATTAGGTATACATAGTAGAATATCAATACTGTGTAGCATAGAGTGAACCAGAAGGAAGAAAAGCTGACTGTGAGAAGACCTTTCTGGGAACTATTTTGTAATTTAACAAGATAGGCAGTGACTACCAAGTGCCCCAAGTTGATGACTTTGAGACTTACTTAGCAGATAAAATGCATTAGCTCTGGTTGACCAGATGTAGAAGAGGACAGAACAGAGCGTGAGTGGGCAGTGCCACTTCAACTTTAAAGAAATGGAGGTGGGCATGTATAATAATTCTTTTAGTTCTCCTGTGGCATCCTGGAAATGTGACTGTAAAATATGCATTAGCTAAGATAGAAATCACAGGGTCACTTTGTCTTCAGTTTTGTTTTGTTATTAACTCAGAAATTTACGTGTCTGTCTCTAACAGGAAGACAACAGACAAAACCTCACACCACTAACTTTCTGTCCACATCTCATATTCTACCTGTCCAGTAATAAAGGGCAAATCATTTATCAGTATTACTGCTTTCAGTATTGCTGTTTTCCCCTATAAATGACACCATTCCTGCATTGACACACAATATCATGGCTATAATGCTGTCAGTATTAGAAGTTGATGGCAGTCTTTTCAGAGGAAGGCTAAAGGGAAACTGTAAAAGAAATAATTTGTCTGATCCTCCAGTTTCTTAAATCAATTAGAAAATGACAACAATAAAGCTTTTATTTTTCATAAGCGGTTTGGAGAGATTGGCAATCATTCTGAGCTAATCATTTTTAAATTGTATTTTGCATTGCTATCCCTTTTAGTCTTAGCTATTAACTTCCTATTCAAATTCAAATGAACTTGAAAAATCCAAACTGCCAGATAATTCAACATAGTTGACACTGACACTCATATTCATTCATTTATTCATTCATTCGTGGGATAATTATTGAGTGTCTAGATGCTTAGCCACATAGACAGACCTCCAGGAGTTCACAATATAGTGGCAAAAGCATAAATGAATAAACATGGACCACAATGCCCTTAGTGATAAGTGCCATTAAAAGCACAAAAATGATAAGCGGTAGAGTAATAGGAGCTGTCTTAGATCATGATGAGGAAGGCTCTTCCATTTCAGTAAGGATGGATTTTTTAAAAAAAATTTCAGACAGAATCTGACTATACTGGCTACATTGTCCTGAAACTCATTTTTCTGCCTTCATATTCTCAGTGCTTGGATTATAGTTGTATACAAGTGTGCCTGGCCATGATGTGCTCTGAAAGACATAAAGGTTGAGGACGGGAGATATCTGGGAGAAGAAAGCCTTTGGGGCATAAGAAAAGAAGTGCAAAAAATTTGCAGTGATTATGTGTATCTTTGAGATATAGTAAGGTTGATAGGACAGCTGAATTAGCAAAGATGGTACAATGGAAGAAATGAGACAGAGAAGGTAACAAAGGACCACCGTATTGTAAGAGGGAGATTAGAATTAGTAATGTGGGTGAGGGGAGGAGGATGGTATTCACTCTTTTGACCAGGTCTAGGGAGAGAAAAATTCTTAATTCCCCTATTCTTTTCCTGTAGAAGTTAAGATTATATAAAGAATTGAAAACAAAAGACAGAAAATATGCAGATGTAGATTTCGGTGTGAGCTTGGCTGTCAGCACCCTAGCAAATTCTTTTTGAGAGGTGTGTCCCCTGACCACCAAAGCCTCAGCTTACTCTCTGTCACATCTTGAGATCTCTGCTGCACAGTTAGTTGCACTATGGTCTATCTGAAGGTTACATTATAATTTGGAATTTTATTTTAAGAATGAAAGGAGCCACGATAGGATTCTGAATAGAGGAAAAAGTTGAGTCTAGATGTATAGTATATGAGAAAGGAGAATCAGGCATGATATCTGGGGTTTAGTCTGGAGTAGCTGAATGTAGAGTGCTATCATGCACAGGGATGGAGATCAGAGGGGATTTAGAGGAGAACAGGAACTGTCTCATCACAGAGAACATTAGACTTGAAAAGTCCAGCGAAGAGAGAAAATATATACACAGCTTTGTAGTTTGGGGGATAGCTGAAGGCTGAGCAAATATATGTGAAACTGAAACCTAGAATTTAAAGTAGTTGTTTAAAATGCCCTGTGCACGGATTCTAGGACTTTCCCCCTTTCCAGCTGTAAATTTGAACATTTCTAGGAATTTCACATCCCTTGTGACTCCTGTTTTTAACTTGCTGTGATTATAACCCACCCTAGGCACCTCTGGAGCCACCCTATAATCTCACTTATCAAAACAGAGCAGAGGAAGTGAGAGAAAGGGGTTTTAGCAGTCCCTTGAACTAAAACTTGAAAGCCACCAAAATCTTATATAGGAGTAAGACATTTACTTGTAACTCTTTCTTGAGGAATCCACACCTTATATGGTAATTCTTTTCTTTTTTTTTTTTTTATTGGAAATTTTTTATTGGAAATTTTTTATACATTTCAGATGTTCTCTCCTTACGCCATTTCCCCCCTCCCTCCCAGGAACTCACTATTCCTTCCCCCCTCCTCCTGCCTCCACGTTGGTGTACCCCCACCCACCCTCCCCTGTACCTCACCTCCCCATCCTCGAATATCCCCCCCCCACGACGTCCAGCCTTCATGGGACCAAGGATCTCTTCTCCTACTTATATATAGCTCCTTTGCATGTATAGGGTAATTCTTTTCTACTGAACACCTCTCTTTTCTCCCAACTCTCATGCACAAAGACTGTATTAAAACACCTTTAATAAAATCTCCAATTCTGCTTTATTCTGGCTAATCCTGAAAAGTCTTTTCTGCATGGAAGTCATGAATATTGGGTCCTTGAAAGATTAAGGAAGTTCCTAGGCTGCTGAGGATGACAGTGTGAAATGTAATCACTGCTCCCTTACTCCTGACAGTGGCACCTAGAGAATAAAGGGAATGGAAGTAAAAATGACTGTCCAATCAACATGGGCATTACACACTCCCACTTGAGGGATATACAAATTATTGAAATTCTGTTACATGGGAGACCGATTTCTTTTTTCTGTTATTTATTTAGTAATTCAACCATGAGCATTTACCAAAAAGTTGCATTGGTCAAAGTTGCATCAAGATCAAAGACTGGGTTTGTGCCCTAATTGAGCTTATAACCTGGCATAAAATAGAGTACAAGGGCTTTAAATAGACATTTTTACAACTACAAAAGCAAGCACTTTACAATGGTGGCTTAAAGTGGAGCTAAGGTGCATAATGCCAGCGGCCTTGTGGTAGGAGGCTGACACCTTTGGTCTGGTGGCCAAAAAAAGGGTTTCATAATTGATTGTAAGCTGTTAATTGGATGTATTAATCAGATCTTCCATATGAGGAAAGTTGACACAGGAAGAAGAAACACATATTCACAAAAGGCCTGTGGTAGAAGGGAGCAGAGTATTTGTACGTACAAAGGACTCCTGTGTCACCACCCTGAGACCGAGGAACAGCATTGTGCAGGATGGAGATGGGGAGTCCTGTGGGAATTGTCATGGTTTAACTGTGGTAGCTAAGTAGAGTAGTGCACCTTCAACTTTTCCCATTTGTTTATTTGTTGTTTTGTCTTGTACATAGAAACCTGAGTGAACTGATATTAAATATCTTACACATTATAGTTTGGTTTGGTATTGTTGTGTGAGTCAGTATACATTTTACAAGACAGGACTTTTGCTTTAATTCTCCGTTTCTCCGGAACATCCTAGATCACCATAGAACTGCTTTTTGATTCATGATTGGTAACAAAATTATAACCATGGTTACATTTCTATCCAGTGCTTATCTTTTCTGTTAGTTACTTTTTCCTTTTCTTATGGCTGCTACCAGTACCTCATGATAAGCAAGGTAAGGGAGGATGGGTTAATTATGGCTCGTTGAGAGGATTCAGTTCATCATGGCAAGGAAGACATAGGGGCTACATGGTGGGTTTGTGAGGCAGCCTGCTAACCTCTCTATAGCTGACTAGAAAGCAGAGACCTCTCACCACAATTTGGGCAGCTACAACTTTCTAGGACCAACCCTACACATCCATAAAGGCCAGTTAGTTCCCATGTCCAAAAAGATGCACAACCTCTGGAAAAAGCTTGTGAGCTAGGGCCAAGTGTTCAAATATACGAGCCTGCAGGGAACATTTTAAATTCAAGTCATAACACATTTCTTCTTGTAAGTCAGCTCTGCTCACAGCCGAACCACAGAGCTGGTGGAACTTCTATTCCCTTTCTTGCTTTATTTTCAGTCACAAATGTAAACATTTAGTTGATAAGCATGATTAACAGAGCAGGGTTGAACCAGTTTTAAGAATACACTTAATGAAGTCTCTGTTCTCATTTTTCAAATTTGATGCACACTATAGGGTGGGAGAGAGATTTGTAATGAAACAACCTCAGAAATATTCATGAAGCTGTATGTTTTCCCTTGACATAACAGCAAGGGGTAAGAAATACCAACCAATTGCTGGACCAGGGACCACTCTGTAAGGGGTAATATCTATAGGTCTCATGGAGTTTGTTGATGAAATCAAATTTATTTTCTTGGATTTCAGTCTTCCTATAGTAATGTAAGCATATACTCTTGATGCAAGTACATTGTTGGAACTCTTCTTTTAAGTATTTTCATAGTTCTTATTTCTAATGTTTTCCATTAGTCTGTGGCTTGCAGTTGCATATTCTTAGTCATACATTTTGAAGAAAGATTTTTTTTTTACTCTCATGGTGCCTAAATTCATCATTGTTTTTTCTTATTGTTGAGATTTTTGTGATTTACTTACAAAATCTGTTCTGATCAGAAAAACACCAACTTTCTATCTGTCTTAGGGTTTTATTGCTGTGAAGAAACACCATGACCATGGCAATTCTTATAAGAAAAGCAATTAACTGAGGCTGGCTGACAGTTCAGAGGTTTCATCTATTATGTCATGACGAGAGGCATGGCAGCATTCAGGTAGACATGATGCTGGAGAAGGAGCTACATCTTGATCCACAGACAACATACATACACCATACTAGGCCTATCTTGAGTATAGGAAACCTCAAAGCCTACCTCCGTAGTGACATACTTCCTCCAACAAGTCCACACCAACTCCAACAGGGCCACACTTCCTGATAGTGCCACTACCTGTGGGCCAAACATTCAAATATATGTCTATGGGGCCATTCCTATTCAAACCACCATATCTTCCAATTTTTTAAAACAAGTTTTGTGGATTGGACTCTTAAATTTGCATGTATGATCCATTTTGAGTTTGATTTTGTGTGTGGTGAAAAACTGAGGTTTAAGTTTACCTTGTGTTCTATGAGGATATCCAGTTATAGTTTTGCTTGTTGAAAACAGAACCCTGTAATTTGATCATTGAGTTATCTAGACATCTTTGTTAAAAACTACATAAAGAAAACAAAGAAATACAATGGGCTTGATTTGGATACTTGTATGTTTAAGAGTGTGTCTATAGTAGGGATGTGTCGGTGGTGGGGCACATGGACATGTGTATACATGATGTGGAGGCTCAGAGACAACACAAGTATGTAGCCAGGCTGACTCACTAGTGGCTCAGGGAATTCCCTGTCTCTGTCCTGATTGTTGGAGTTTTTGTTTTGTTTTTATGGGTTCTGGTGATCAAACTCAGACACTCATGCTTGTATGTTGAGTACTTTATGGATTGAATGAGTTCTTCAGCCTTTTATTTGGATTGTTAATATTGGAGAAAGTTAAAAGCATATGTTGTCACAGTGCTTTCTAATATGTACTTTCATGCTAGCAGATTAGTGCAGCTCTCAGCCCTCATCTGAAAGCTTCTTTTTGCAGTGGGTGGCAGTTAGAGCAGAGATCCACAGGAGTGCAGATAACAACTATCACAGTAATATAGATCACACTTCCTATCCCAAAGGCTCAGAGATCTTCATGGAAGAGGGGATGGAAAGATGGTAAGAGCTAGAGGTTGGAAAGGATTGCTGAGAAACAGCATCTTCTGGATATGACAGGGTCATTGCACTCATGAATTCATGGTGATTGCAGTTTTGTAGAAGATTAAGCCTGAGGCTGTAATCTTTTGATTCCACTTCATTGGAAAAAAGGGCCTTGGCACCATCTTGATAGAAATGGTTGTGTATAACCTGGTCTAATCATGGAAAGTTAATGGAGGAAAAACTCAACAGGTTATGAGCAGTATTAAATCCTGTTTACCCCACATTTGACTACAATAGAGATTGTCTGACCCAACTCCATTCAGAAGATCTACAAGCTCAACTGCCTTCAAGTTCACTGATGCTAAAGCAAACAAAAGCTTGGGACTGGGAGTGGCCCTCCTATACCTCAAGGACGTTTTAAGATCTGGAGACATTTACTTACCATAGGTCAGCTGTACTTCCTTGGTACTATCAGCTGTAATTATTTCAACTATAATATATAGGTACATGGCATGAAAACTGATGGAATGTGGGTATGAGAAGAGTCATCTGTGCTATAAAATCTAACTGGCACATCCTGGAAGAATCAATAGAAAGGGGTTTCTAGGAGACATAAAAATATTAAGAAAAACAAGATACATTTAGAACAACTCTATACTCATTGTTTTGCAAGTAATTTTACTTTATCTTATAGTAATGGATCTCTTTATAACTACAATTTGATTTATGTAAGTTGAAAGCAGAACTCTAATTAGTTGTTCTTTATTCAAAGAGAAATACATGATCCTATAATAAAATAAAATAATGCATAATAATAAGCTTTCAGTAAACATTTAAAATACACTAAAAGAATCATCGTATTTGGCCAATTTTAGTATTCAGCCGCGTTATCACTCTTAAGGCACATACATGTGCATGCCTAAGAATAATTTCAAAATAAGTTGAAGATACACTTTATTCCCCAAATATTTCAGTCTGTATCAATGAAGAATAAATATATTTTCCTATATTAACATAATATCGTTATCATAGCAAGAAGATCTACAGTAAGACAAAGATAAAATGGAATATATTATCTTTATTGCCATATTTCTAGTAGCCTTCTCAGTCTTTAAATGTATTTTTATTATTCTTTGTGAATTTCATCTATGTATACAATGCCTTTTGGTATATCTACTCCTTATTCCCCAACTCCAACTCCTCTCAGACTCATCTCCCTCTTAACCTCATGTTATCTTTTTTAAATTCACTGTATTCCAGATAGGACTTCTTGTGTGTTCATAGGTATAGGCCATCTAGTGGGGCGTAGGCAATTTAGCATGGACCACATCCCTGAGAGAAACTCCCTGACCCCCACCCCCTTGCAGCCAATAGCTCCTTTGCTAGGGTAGGGCTTTAGGAAGTGGCTTCCCCATCCATTCTTGAATTAAGAGCTGAGGTCGATTGTAAATGGCAACATTTGTTGATTTTCTTTCTCCACTAGCCTTGCCAAGAGAAGAAAAGTGATTGTCTCGTGCACTATGAGTGTCCCACAGAAGGGGCTGTCTCTTCCTCTTGTTGGCAGCAGGATCTGATTTCTGTCTCTCTTCATTGAACTTACTGCTCAGCTCTTCCAAGAAGCAATGAAAAGAACTGCTGAGAGAGACTTATGGCCTTATTTGTAAGAATCAGACCTTTCCTTCTCCAGAGTGTGCTGTTCCTCAACACTGCTCTTCCCTTGGGGGCACCATTCAGGTTTGGCTTTTCCAGGCTAGTAAAAAGCCCTAATTGGTTCACTTTCAATCAATTTTGAAACCTCAGAGACCAAAATTGTCTTTTCAGATCCACTCAGACACCAGACAGGCATGGAAAGGCAATTGCTGTGTATCTAAGTGCAGCCAGCACACTCTAAGCCCATCTCTTGCTTCTATATCCTATGGGACGGTCAAACACTCATGCCACCACACAAGTAAATATAAAATGTGTCACAACACACCTTGGAGAGCATGAGCAATGTTGTGTTGAAACAATTTCTGCAGTTGTTCTAAGTGACAGGTATTATTATTCATTGCCAAGTTTGCCTCTTATATAAGGAGGATGCAGACCACTTCAACTACCATATCTGGATGTAATTGTGGAACTTGCATTTTGACCAATGAGCTGTAATGGGTGGAGGTGCTGAGGGAATAACACAGTGATGGAAGCAGCTCCCAGCAGATTTCTGAACCCCAGCACCTACTAGAAAAGCAAGACAAAACCAAAAGGTGTGGCAGTCAGTCTGCCGGTAATCCCCAGGAGGCTGACATGGACCAAGGTGGTTCTGGGCCAAACTTCCTGGCTAGACTATCTGAATTGACTGTCCTGCCTCTGTCAGTAAAATAGTGATAAAGGAATGCACATAACAGCAGCTTCCACATGTTCACTGATACATGTACTCGCCCACTTGTGAATACACACTCACATGAGACAGAAAGAGAGAAACCAGGGGAGACAGACAGAGAGACAGTGAAATGCAGTGCACATAATTAGCTTCCAATGACTTTTCTCTACTTCAGCCTGTTGAAAATTCTTAAAACATTCAAAAAGCGACTATTCAAATTATAGGTGTGGTACTTATTCCTTTTGCTAACTTCATCTGTATTGCTCTCCATTGATATTTATAGTTCAATGTGCTAAACAGAGACTGTTGAGAAAACAAACATATGTAAACGAAATATTTAAATGCTTTCTATGCCCAATGGAAATCTTAGTGACCTCTCTTAAAGCAAGTCCATCAACATTCATGCATCCATATTTTCATGTTGACTTTGTCTAAAACAAAACACACTACATGGTCTTCTTCTCTTTGCCATCTTATAGTATTGTTTTATAGGAGCTGACAATTTCATTCACAAAACAAATGTTTATTGAAGACTTGCTATATTTAAGTAATTGAGGAGGTCTTGTGTATGTATACACAATTATTTTAGCTATAATTATATTCAAATGTTGGGATTTCAGCTTCCAGAACTTTGATAAAATACATTTTTACTTTAAAATTTTTTTCATATTTTTTTAACTTGGAAATTTTATATCATGAATTTCAATCACACTTACTACTCAGTGCTCCAAGGTCCACACACCCACTCTCATGACTTCCCCCTGTCAAAGAAGGAGGAGGAGGAGGAAGAAGGAGGAGGAAGAGGAGGAGGAGGAGGAGGAGGAGAGAAGGAGGGAAAGGAAGAGGAAGAGGAAGAGGAAGAGGAAGAGGAAAGAAGAAGAAGAAGAAGAAGAAGAAAGAAGAAGAAGAAGAAGAAGAAGAAGAAGAAAGAAAGGAAAAAAAGAAGAAAATGAAGTCCAAGTTGTGTGGCTTATATACTCATTGGAGCATGTTCAAACTTCCAGTGGCCAGCCCTTAAAGAAAACTGAATCCTTCCCACCCACACCCCTGCCAGAAGCCATCAATAATGAAGAACTATACTTCAGCATCCTTATCACAGATTTTAAGAGGTCTCTTTACTGTTTAGGCTGTTACTTCTTTAGAGGTTAGGATGGGAGTAAGAGTTGTCACAGAAGCCTTCTATGTTCCTCCTTCTCAACTGTGAATCTGTAGTCATTAATATCACTGCAAAACTAGCTTCCTTGCCCTTTACAGTCAATGGGGGTAAGTAACGTGGACTTCCACATGGTTTCTGGCAATAGCACGGACAACAGACATCGTATGTCCACATAGTCTCGAGCATCAGTGTGGGACACTGACCTCAGCATAGACTCGGGTGGCAGTACAGACCTCGGACATCAACATAGCCTCTGCCCAAGCACAGGCTACAGATACCAACAAAGCTCTCAGTGGCAACAGTCATGGACGTCAACTTCACCTCAATCAGCAACACAGACCAAGGACATCTGCATGGCCTTAGGTAGTAACATGGGCCACAGACATTAACCTGGCCCCCAGCTGCTGAAGAACCACAGACATCCACTTAAACCTTGGGTTTCAACACAAGGGCAGTTGAACATGAAGTTCTTTCTAGGAAGCCCAACACAGAAAATGAACCGTTCTTTTTCTTAGATATCCTGTTGTTGCTCAGAACCAGGGAGATTGTGTGGCTGGGAAGGGTGTTCTGGGGCTGAGTCTATGCAAACTCTAGGCTGCTGCATAACACTTCGCTGGCCCTATTCAGTGAGGAAATGTTCTATGTCTCCACCGCTACAGCCTTCTCTCCTCCCTACCTCCACCTTTGAGTCTCTAGCTCTGCCTCTCTCCACTGAGCATTGATCACTCTGTTCCAACATCTTTTCCACCTCTCCACTGAATATTCATTTGTCATAGTGGTGTTGGAAACAGGTATGTGTCACTGCAGCTGTCCTGAGCTCACTGTCTATTCAGTAATGACCTGTTTCTGTCGGAGCTCCATGCTGCTGCACATTTCCCTGTCATAGACAATGGTATTCCCATTGCTTTTCCTGCATGACTTTTGAGCTTGCAGCCTGCTGACTGAGACTTTGTGGTGAAGGATATGTTCCATCATCATTGCAACTTCATGAGTCTACTTTTTAAAAATCATCTTTTCAGAAAATTTGCCAATTTTTTTAACTTAGTAGTTCTGGAGCTATTATGGCTCCTTTTCTACTGCTGTATCACCTTCGTAGCCTCCATGGTCTTTCAGATGCCTCAGAGCTATGTAGTGGTTGCTGCCATCTTTGTTTTTCTCACATTTTTTTTCAAATCACCTAATATATGGTGTTTTCATGGCTTGAACTGATTATACATTGGTCAAGTCAATAATTTTGCAAGTAGAATGCTTGTAAGAGATAAATTAATGATAACACAACAAAATAGAACATTGCATCCACAGTCAAGAAATAGGGAGTGAATGTATGTATGTTTCTACTCAACTCCCCTCTCTACTCATACAATTCAGAACTTTAGCTAGGGAATGGTGCCACCCACAGTGGACAGGCCTTCCCAGAGTAATGAACACAAACAAAATACTCTTTCATAGGCATCTGAGGTGACTCTACAGTCTGTCAATTGAGGTGTCAACAATCAAGTTGACAATTGATATTAACCATTACCTGTGGTGTATTTCCTAAAGATAAGACTAAACATTTGCCCAGGTACTAAATGGACGAATTACATTGGTTGATTTGCAGTTGTTCTCCATTTTTATTTTTAAAATGTTGGAATTCCAATTCTAAATGTGGTTATGAGCATGACATCTACAAATTTGTGTCAGGGTTGTTTATACATATTTCACTCCTTTAGTTATACCTTATAGAATTGCAAATTTCTGATTTTTTTAGTCTACTATTTTATTTTTGTTGTGGAGTTGCCTTAAATTCCTCTCTGTGGTGGACTGTACCCTTGAACTGTGATCCAGAATTAATCCTTTCTCCATGGGTTGCTTTTGCCACAGCGTTTTGTCACAGGAACAGGGAATGAAACTAAGTCAGCCAAGTACTATGTCAAAACCATGTAGGTATACATGTTAAATAACAAGTTCTTGAGACACTGGTACTGTCATTGTCAATTTGTTTGAGGTGAAGTCATTAATTCTGCATTTTAAACAACTCCACCAAGTGAACTATAAGTATACCAAAGTCTGAAAGTGCTTTTTTCAGGTATTATGCAGCTGCATAGAAGCAGTAGTCTGTGTCCTTACAATAAGAGCCCTGAAATAGAAGGCAAGGCACAATGAACAGGCATAAGTGTTCAAATGTCTTACATGGGATGTAAGTGTAGTAGATTTAGAAGAAAGCAATGTAGAAAGTAGAAATGTGTTCACAGTGCCCCAAGAACTTAGAGGGAGGAATAGAATAGTAGACTGAAGAACCAAGGATACCTCAGGGAGGCCATCATTTGAGTAGTTTGAATGAAAATGACACCCAGAGGCACATAGGGAGTGACACTATTGGGAGGTGTGACCTTGTTAGAGTAGGTATGACTGTGATGGAGGAAGTGTGTCTTTGGGGGTGTGTCTTGAGGTTTCAGATACTCGTCAGGTCCAGTGTCTCTTGCTGTTGCCCTGCTGATCCAGATGTAGAACTCTTAGGTCCTTCTCTAGCACCACATCTGCCTGTATGCTGCCATGCTTCCTACTATGATGATATTTAGACTAAACCTCTGAACTGTAAGCCAGACACAATGAAATGTTTTTCTTTATAAGCACTGCCATGGTCATGGTGTCCCTTCACAGCAATGGAAACCCTTACTAAGACAATTGGTCTGGTGCTTACTGATTAGGCTAGGTTACATGGTTAGTTCATAAGAGAGACTCATCTCTCTTTACATACCCAGCATTGAGATTACAAGTGAGCCCCGCTATATATGACTTTAATTAAATATTTTCCTTCATAAGAGTTGCCATTGTCATAGTGTTTCCTCACAGAAATAAAACCCTAAGACAAAGATTAAGCATGCTGTCTTATTACACCCTGTGGGACTGTGTAAGGGTATCTTGGTTCTTGGCTGGGTATAGTCCTGGAACCCCGAGACTTCAAGGGAGAAATGGCAGGAGTTCGGCCATGTCCTCAGAACCCAGAGTCCTGACAAGCAGTCTAGTCTCCATGGACCTACATTGTTCAGTCACTTAGGCCATTACAGCCCCTCCCAAAGTGCACAGGTAGAGGGTGTGACTACAGGCTCAGGCCCTAGAGATTTACATACTAATGAAGGTCAGAGGGCAGAGCCAATTAAGCATTCCTCCCCAGACCCTTCCCACTTCTCCCTTCCTATTTAACTCAGGTCTGCCTGAGTTTTGGGGGGTGTACATCCAGATCCATCCACCACCCGCCATGAAAATGAACCCTTTTGGAGCCAAGGACTTCCTCATATCATTGGGGCCTACCGTCGCCAAAGCTGGAACTCCAGACCTTTCTCTTGTATGTGGGACCTGCCGCCTAGAAGCCTCTGGACTCTACCACTGTGGCCCCCTTTTACCACAAAACCCTTCCTGCTCCCTTCTCCTGTATGTGTGTAAATGTGTGTGTGTGTGTGTACATGAGCTTGTGTAGAGGCCAAAGGCTAACTTCAGGTATTGTTCCTTATGAGCTATGACTTTTGTTTGCCATTATTGGTGTGGTGGTTTAAAGAGTTTTGGCCCCTATAGATTGATGTGTTTGAATGCTTGGCCCATAGGGAGTGGCACTATTAGGAGGTGTGGCTTTCTTAGAGTAGCTGTGACCTTCTTCAAGGAAGCATGTCACCAGCGAGCCAAGTTTTGAGGTCTTAAATGCTCAAGCTACATCCAGTCTTCTTGCTTCCTGTGGCTCAAGATGTAGAACTTTCAACTCCTTCTGCAGCACCACATCTGCCTGCATGCTGCCATGCTTCCCACCATGACAATAATGGACTAATCTCTGAAACTGTAAGCCAGGCCCAATGAAACGTTTTTCTTTATAAACACTGCCATGTCAAGGTGTCCCTTCACAGCAAAGGAAACCCTAACTAAGACAATTGGTCTGGTGCTTACTGATTAGGCTAGGTTACGTGGTTAGTTCATAAGAGAGACTCATCTGTCTTTACATACCCAGCATCAGGGTTACAAGTGAGCACCACTATATCTAATTTTTCTCTGTGGGTCTACCCCAGGGACAGACCCTTCACTCCAGGAATGGAAACCAGCTTCTTTTTATTTCCATTATGAATAACTATCTCTTCTACCCAGTTCTTCAACACTTTAAAGGGAAATCAATAAGTAACTAAAAATATTATTTTACAAGGTCACAGTATATAGAAGATTGGAGTGGCTGAAAAAAAAAATTGATATACAGAAAGCTGATGGGTCACTGATTAGCCTAAAAATACTCTGATCCAGTCCAGCTCTAGGAAAAGCTGGATGTGGCAGAAGTGGGATTAAGGTATATATACAGTTAAAACAACAGGGAGTGTGAGCAGTTGATTTTACAGACTTCTTCAGGCAGTGAGCAACTATTCTGGATGCCTGCCTTTCAATAATAGTTTTATACTATAGAGGGTCTGAACAAGAGACTTCAATTTAGCACAGTGAAGAGAAGTACCAAAGCAAGAACTGAAATGAAGACTGAGTCACTTTTCAAAAAAACCTGATAATCAGTACCACCTGCACCTCTTAGTTTAACCTCAGTCACCTGACACACACATCTCCCCAGGTCCTCTCCTTTAAAATGATGTCTGAATGGCACAGATTTCTTAACTTCAACCACAAACTGTTGTTAAATTCATTGGAACATAGTCTGCTGAAGAGAGGTGTGATCCCAGCCAAACTGTTGATCATGGAGTAGGATTATCGGGAGGAGAAAGAAAATTTCAGACATGGAAGTACTCAAAACACTTGTCTTCTTTGGAAGCCACCGGGGGAATTATTTTCACCACAATAAAGAGCTGAACTAATGATAAGAATTCGTTGATTCTGGGACAATGGCAAATCAGAAATCCCAGGATACAAGAGACCTAGTGAACAGCCAGCAGAAGTTCCACTGGGGAGGGATTAGGAAGCAGTTGGAGTGGGCACATTCACAGTTTCCTATCACTCATGAACTTCATGGCCTGTGTAGATGTTGGCACTCATGCTCCATCTTGCCTGCTTCTCATTTCTCTCAGTTCTAAGTAAAGTAAATGTTTTGTGCTTGTGTTTTTTTTTGTTGGTTTTTCATTTCCATTTTTGATATAAGAAGTATACTGCTTTGGGGGATTATCTAGTCAAACATTACCAGTGTTTGAAGTAATTAGCATAGTTTCTATGCTCCTATTTGAGTTGTTCCTTAAAGCACCTAATGAAAAAGTAAAACTAATATTCATAGACAAAAATCTAGGTGATTTTATGTTACCTCTTATTTGTAGAAATTTTAGAAATTTACTACATTATTCTCTTGATTATTCACTAAGTAAGTTGAAAGGGCTGATTTTCCGTTCCTGTTTAGTGTGTGTGTGTGTATGTATGTGTGTGTGTATGTGTGTGAGTGTGTGTTTGTGTGTGGCGGGGGTGGGGAACAACTTCCAATAACTACCATTTATAGGAAAGAATTTTCACTAGGCAAAGCCTTAAAATAATTTTGAAATGTATTTATTTACATCTCAAATATGACTTCTTTCTAAAATGTTCAAAGTCTCATTTTCAGAGCTGCAATTAAGTGACGTCTTAGGATAATGTTTCATTTGCCTGTATTATGTTAATAATCAGCTAGATGTTGTATATCTCTTTCATCGTTATGTACTCATGAATTATTCAGCAGTGTTCTCTTGCAAGTGAGGACTGGAAGAATTCAGTTCTTTTCTCCATAAGGGTCAGGCATGCTGTGCTTTGGTTTAGAAGAGAGCAGGAAGGGAAGAAAGAATGGAGAGAGAAAAGGAAACTAGATTTCCCCACCCTTCTCTTCTTTAAGTTTTTTAAAATTTATTTAAGTGAACAGTTGGAAATCACCCAAGTAACAAATAATTGAAAAATGTTCAAGTAAACTATAATATATTTAGTTGACAAAATGATATAGCTATCAGAAAATAATGGTTGGAAAACAACTATAGTAAAGTGGGAACATATTATATTTATGTAACAAGTGAAAAATCAAGATATCAAAATAAAGAATAAAAGAGTATACGTAGCAATTAAACTGAAAAATAGTCATAGGAAATAATCTGGAAGAAAATATAACAAAATGATAATAATTACATTACTATGGTAAAATTGTTGGTGATTACCATTTTGCACAGATTTGAGTGCCATGGTTTGAAGATTCCGAATAGGCATATGTGTGGAATGCTTGGTCTCTAGGTGGTAGTGCTATTTGGGAGTTTATGGAAACTCTTGGAGGTGGGTCATACCTGGAGAATGTATCCATTAGAGGTGTGACTTGGAGAGTCCCTACCTCAATCTTTTCTTCTGGTGTTCCAAGAGGTAAATGCTTTTATGCCTCTTCACATGCTTTCATGATGTTCTGCCTTACCCAGATTCAGCATTAAAGAACTTTAATGTTGTTATTTATATATTATTTTTTTGAGAAACACCCATTTAGAAGGTTATAAAATGAAAGCAATGAGCATAGTAATTAATGATGTGTCAAATTTTCCTTTGTGATAACTGTTACTCAATCTTCCCTTTACGTTGAAGCATTTCATCCTGGAGAGAGGAGGAAGATACAAAAGATTTGAAATAAAAACAACTTATAAAGCTAAAGAAGCTTCTGAAATGTACAAGACTTACAAGATTCCTCCCCAAGGTTATATAAGCAATAAGAACGGTTGGAGAGAAGAAATGTCTGACTCTCTGATGTGGCTGCAAGTTATACAAGGGGATACAGCCTTGGTGACTTGTCACACACATTGGATCTGATTTTCAGTGATGCAACTGCCTGAGTTACCCAGGCTCCTCTAACCCACATTCCTGTAAGTCATCCCAATAACCTCACTGGCTCACTAAGCTAGACTTGGATAGAATCATTTCTTTGGTTTGTTTTTGGTGCCTTATCTGGGGTAAATAAACAGTCACTTCTGTCTCTCTAGGAAAAGTCACTCAACTCTATCAAAATAAACTAGAGTGTAATGCAAACACATTAACAGAATTTCACTGAAGTTGTAAGTGAAAGTATCAGTAATTTAAATACTTAATAGGCAATTTCATTTATTCTTCTTATAATCAACTTAACAATCATGAGGAAGAAATTTTTTATTTTAATTTGCAATCATGAAACTAAATCTCAAGGAAGCCATGTAACTTGCCATTACTTTATATATAGTTTCTGGAGTTACACCTTTATAAAGTTAATATTTTACTTCAACCAGGTAAGTTACAGCCAGAATAGAAAAGGAAATGGTTGATAAACCCAACTCAGGCATAGTTGCTTCATCCTATGTAATTATGTCATTAGATAACTCATTAATTATGACTTACCATTGATTATTAATTCATTATATGCTACATAATATCCAATTCTAACAAAATGAAAGATTGACTCTGTCTTGACTAAAAGTTCATACTAAGCCATTTAAGAGGAATTTCTTAGGCACTACGTGTCAGAACGCGAATGAACCTGTACGAGGAGATATAAGAGTTTGTGAGAAAATTCCAAGTAAACAAGACAGTCTTGTGACCTCGGTTTCTCCCAAACATGGATTTGTTCTTCGTATGTGCTTTTTCACTCTTCCCAGGTATAAACTGGAATGAGTTTACAACATCATTTTACTATTATTATGTAGATTATGTTTCCATGCATGGGTTGTCCTCATATATATAGCCTAAACTCATGTGACCTTGTCCTTGTGGTGTATACAGCTTGAACTCAAGTGAACTTTGTTCACATGACTTTGTTTAACCCTCAGAATGCACTCAGGATATAAATTATCTTGTGCCCTGAATAAAGTCTGCTATTCTATGAGACTTCTGTCTGCATCTTTTGGGGCTCTACTCTTCCAGATTCATACTTCCAACTAGAATGGTAACAAAGAACCACTATGGTTCTAGCAACTGTTTCAGATTGGAGATACAGGTAAAGTGAAGCCAAGCCTTACCTGCATGGAGCTTAAGCCCTTGGGCCAGAAGGAGCCAACAAGCTGAGGACATGCAGAGAAAATACAAGAGGGAATGGAGCTAAACAGTAAGAATGATGGTTGATATTTTCAAAAAGCCACAGAAGATCACCAGGAACTATGTCAGATTGGAATTTTGCCCTATGGATTGCAAACTAGCAAGTTAGTCTGACGCTATTCTCCTATGAGTATTGTAAGGATCCATGATTCACCGAAGAATAATACCGGGAACTCAAATAGTGTATAAATACTAAGAGTGTTTTACTCTGCAAAAGTCCAGCATGCTGAGGTCTCCCATTACCAAGAATGACACCTGAGTGAGCTTGCAGGCTCCGTTTAAAGCACATTAGGGAAATTCTGGGGTAGGTGATCTTATCTTGCTCTATCTCTTAGGGACATTCCAAAACCATTTTTGGGACATGGTGACTAGAATCCATTGTTGAAGAATTCCAGGTTAGGTGGCCTTATCTTGCTCTATCTCTTAAGGACATTCCAGAACTATTACAGGAGGGTGAGGGCTTGAAATTGTTGCTGACCCATTGTCCTTGCTTCAGGCCAGGTGGCAGGGTAGTTTCTGACTAGCTACCAGAAGCCTACGTTTTTAGGCCTAATCTCCTGAACTACAAATTTGAAGCCTGTCATGGAGTCAGCCTGTCTCACCAGAATGTCATGTGAAGTGACAGTTCCCTGTGAGTTTTTTTGTGTTTCTGATGTAAGTGTGAAGTCACTGTTGACTGTTATGTCACAAACAATAGAGGTGTTTATCGCTGAGCAGAGTTTCATGGTCAGCACTTATGAATCTGCATCAGATTAACATGCTAGTTTGTAATCTATAGGGCAAAATCTCTATCTCTCATAGCTCCTATAAATATTTTAGAAGTAGAACTCACAACAGAGATGGGTTATAAGAAAGAGAACCAAAAGTAGTATTTTGCTTTTTGCCAAGCACTCTGAAGTGATGGGGATACCATAGCAAATGTGACAAAGTAGACCCTTGCTGCCATGCACTAGCCTTCCTGGTAGAGATAAAAATAAAGCAATTGATCAAGCTACAAAAAATAACTCATCAAAATTAGTAAAAACTATGACGGGAAAAAGGCAAGACTGTAAACAAACTTACTTTACATATAGGTTCTAGGAATTTCAGCTTTGTAAAACATGCTTTTATTAAGCCAGGTAAAATTATAGCCAATGCAAAATGGGCAAAGGTACCATACTCTTGTCTTCTTTCTTGAGACCTAAAATTTCCTTGGGTTTGTGCCTTTCTCAAATAGACATACTTAACATTTTTTACATTATTAAAACTCTGACATGTTAACTTTGGAAAGGCTTTGTGTTAAAAGCAAAATCATTTCACATTTCTTGTTTGTGGAGATGGTTTTAGAGGCTACAGTGATGAACTAATGTCCTTGGTGGAAGCTATTGTTAATTTTCTTGTAGGCATATTATCTGTCTCTACCAACTGAAATGAAAGCTCAATGCAAAACAAGACTTGTTCTGAAAATTCATCTGACTCTTAAAATAATGTCAGGCATTATGGTTGTTAGAATTTACAGTGTCCCCCATAGGCTCTTGGCATTTGAATACTTGCTCCCCAGTTGATGGCTCTGTTTAGGGAGGTTTAGAAAGTGTAGGCTTCTAAAGTAGAAGTATGCCACTGGGGTGGGCTTTGAAGTTTCAAGGCCTCACTAGCATCTGAGTTTCCTCTTTTCATCTGGCTTGTAGTTTGAGAAACGAGCATTCAATTCTCAGCTTCTGGTTCCGGCAGCCACGTCTGTGGCCTACTGCAGTGCTGTCTGCTCCACTATGGACCTTAGCTGTCTCAAACTATAAGCCCAGATAAATGGTGTTTTATCTGAATAGGAGAAAAGTAACTAATACAGTTCTGCACTAGGTATTTTCTATGTAGATCTTCAAAGAGGGAATGTCTGTACATTCCATGTATTATTTTGTATTCTGATCATCATAGACTCTTTGGTACCCATTTCTTTTGATCAGTCTTTGATATATTCCTAACTTTCTATCACTTTTGGAACCACAGATATTCTCTAAGAGGCATTTTCTAAATATTTACAATGATAAGTGTACTGAAAAAATGCTTTTACACTTATTAGCCATACTTTGAATTATCTCAACGTGATTTAAAAGGAAGTAATCAAAGCTATTAACTTCACTCTCTTCCTTCTTCACTCATTTCCAAAAGAGAAAGACAATCTTCAGTGGATGAGTGAACTGGTTTCATCTTAGCTCAAGTTCATTATCATTAACTGTTGTTTTTCTTGTGTGCTTATATGTGTCCAAATGTGTTTTGAGTGAGCATGTTTGCCAGTGCACATATGTACGGAGGCCAGGAATGTTTTCTTAATTGCTCTCCACCTTCATTTTTTGAGGCAGGTCCTCTCATTGAATCTGGAGTTCATTGAAAGGCTAGACAGGCTGGCTTGTAAGGCCCAGGAGGTCTTTTTTCCTGTTTCCACTTCCCCAGTGCTGGGACTACAGGTGTTTGACAACATGCTTGAATTTTTATGTGGGTCTTGGCTTAGCATCCAAACATTGTCCTTATACTTGTGTAGCAAGTTCTTTGCTAATAGACCTATTTCTTAAACTCCCTAGCTCTGCATTAAAAAAAAAAAAAAGGTAGATGAAAAGTGTTTCAAGTATGTATCATTAGTCTGTATTTGAAGCCTCTTAAAGTTGTATATTTTTACACTCATTTATTATTTTATGCTCTCTCGAGTGAACTTTCCATTCCTGTATCTTAGCCATTAGATATGTCTGTTGAACAGCACAGCTCCTAAATTGTGAGCAGATGTTGACAGCTGGGATTTATAAAACTTCCTTCTAGGTGTTGGATGGTCCCAGACGGCAATGCCAAGTGAAATTCTTCCAGGGAGGAGGAGAGGCATGAAAGATGCTTGCCATAAGAGGAGAGGAACTTTCTGGAATGCATTTCGAAGCAGAGGGGTTTCCCTATCTAAGTTAGGGAGCTTCCTGGAACTACCTGTGGAACCATAGCTCCTTCCAGCCATGTGCCTTGATAGCTATGCTTTCTCCTGTGCTCATGAAAAATGGATACATGTATCCAATTACAATGTGCTGTAAGTATGATAAAATGATAAGATGTAGCTGGAGAGATGGCTCAGAGGTTAAGAGGCCTGGCTGCTTTTCCCGAGGTTCTGAGTTCAATTCCCAGAAACCATGTGGTGGCTCACAGCCATCCACAGTGGGATCTGGTGCCCTCTGTGGCCTGCAGGCATGCATTGCAGGCAGAACACTATTCATAATAAATGAATAATTTTTTTTTAAAGGTGTAATTCAAGAAAATGGCAAAAAAGGTATGAGAGGCTGAAAACCTTTTTAGTTAAAGGAGTCTGAAGAGAAAAGATGCCCACAGGCCCCCAGAATGTCATATCTCTGCTAAAAGCCCAGTATAAACTGTTGATAGTATAACCTATAGGAGCATCCTGTTGCTGTTTGGCTGAACTATAATATCCTGTGACTCAGGAAGTAGCTTTTTTCTAAGTATCTATTAAGATGCCTGTCTTAGGTCAGAGAGATGAAGGAAGAATGTTCTCCTTCAGTTCCTGACAGTTCTGCCCACCTCATGCATTAGAAGAAAATATCTAAGCTTCCTTGAAAAATCAAATAATAAGATAATCACTGTGTATCATTTCCCCATCCTTTCCATAGGACTGAAATAGTTGTAATAATCAGAGATCAGGAGAAAGCACTTCTTCCTAATCCTGTGACTCATGCTGTGTGAGCCGCTAACACAGCACAATGTACAAAGCAGCTGTAATGCAGTCTGCTTTGCAGCAATCAGAAGTCCCATCAAAGCTGCATAAAGAGTTCCTGTCTGTATACAGAGGCTCCTATGGTATGGAGGAAGCATGAAAATCTGACTTCATTTCACTTTCTAGCATTGATCACCTTTCTCATCATGTTGGCCTATTCATGTACATTTATTCTCATTTAAATGTAGCCTAGGGAGCCCAGTATACGTTACTAGCCCAAAAAGTTAATGTGTTTTTCTGTTATTACAGTTCCATCTTCAAAAGCCCACAGTGTAGTGAACCAGGAATGTAGTGCACCATGTGTGAGACAGGAGGGTTGCTTGTCTAAAAATTACCAGTTTACTGCACACAGCTTCTGCAATCTTCCTTACTGTTTTGTAACTCTGTAGGAGACATGTGAGCATGCTCCATTGCCAGAAAAAGCCTATAGTTTTACTAGTAACTAACTTCAGACTGTCTCAGTTTCTAGAATATTCTTTATTCTTTATTTTTTACTATCTCTTCTGGGCTTGTTAGCTTATCTGAACTGGCCTTACCCTCCCTCTCCAGCCTCCCTTCCTTCTTTGCTTTTTTTCTTACTTTTTCCCCCTTCTAGGTAGTCAAAGTGGGGGATCTACTGTTCTTGGAGCTGCTCTGGAGGGTGATGAAGGAATCAAAACTGGAGGTACTTCATCAGCTTCCATATGATCTGGATTAATCTTTGTAAAGCTTTGGGGATGGAAGCACAGTTATAAAAATAAAATCTTGTTGGTTCCCAAAATGATCATTCTCATATCCAAGCTATGATATAATGCAAAAATGGCCTTGTTCAATAGGAGGTGGGTTGAGAAGGAACAAGTCAGTACAAGTGACAGAGTCTGGACCAGTCATCGCTAATCTATAAGGCCCCTAAAGGGAACACAGTTCACGACAGACATCTCCTAGCCACTGTGTCAGAAGGAAATATTTGTTAAAAAATGTTCTCTAGGATTAGAGAAGTTAAAGATAAAGATCATCACAGTTCCAACCTATCAGAGACATTTAGTAGGTTAGAAACATCCAAGTTACCCAACTAATTAACCAACAACAGAAGTGAGTATCTCTCTTTTCCCAGGCCTGCGTCGTGGGGGGGAGGAGATATTCGAGGATGGGGAGGTGAGGTATGGGGGAGGGTGGGTGGGGTACACCAACGTGGAGGCAGGAGGAGGGGGGAAGGGATAGTGAGTTCCTGGGAGGGAGGGGGAAATGGGGTAAGGAGAGAACATCTGAAATGTAAATAAAATTTCCAATAAAAAAAAAAGAAAAAGAAATTATAAATCCACCAGGAACACCTTCATTTCCCTAACAGATGGGGAAAAGGCTTACACATCCTTGCTGCAATCTGAGTCTCACTGACAACAGAGTTGTTACCTTGAGGGAAAAGCATCCGTAATTGAGGTTTTCACAGTCATTGCCCAGGTCTGCAAGAGCTCCCTCTAAGCTCATGTAGTGAAGAAGTTCTGTGTGACCCATTCGCTTGGGAACGATAAACCACACGCTAAGCTGGATTTTTAGAACTTCTTCTTCCAAAATGATCCATCATGAAAGAACACATTGGTGGAGCTTGTTAACATCTTGCTACATTAAAATGAACTTGTACTCAATAAAAGTTGTTTGTCTAAATGGCCTAAATATGTATGCTTGAATACCCTCTATTTTTTCCATTTTCCCTAAAAAAAAAAAAAAATGGCATTTTAAAGTTGCATCATGGTAAGGACTTGTACCCATTTCTCTTGTAATTATTTTAATTACACTCTCTATAATCATTGCTTTTCAGAGTCAGCCAACGGAGCTTTAGATGAAGCTTTTACTCTAGAAACCAAAGAACGTTTCCTTTGTAAGTGATATAAAAAGATGCAACATATTATGTACTAAGAAAATTAGTTGTTTTTCCCCACCAGAGTGCCAAAGAATTTCTTTCATCGCCTGCGTTCTCGGTAGCTCATTACTGCTCCATATTTGAACCGGTCCCCTCTGATGGCTCCTCGGGTCCTGTCTCACCGTCTTTACACAAACCCGGAGCTTTTCTAACGTTCTTTGAGCTATGGAAAACTTATAAAAAAAAATCTTATCTTAGCATAATTTTATAAAACAAAATAATAAACTATTCTACCACCCTTCAAATACAAAAGCAATTCATATTTCAATTGTTAATATTATTTCGGTTAGTTTGTCTCTACTATGACTTCTTTTTCCAGGAAGTCTGTAAGATTGAGAGGAAGCCAATCCCCAGCAGGAACCGAGTGTGCATTTGTAGGGGAACAGCATTTCCAGTAGTGGGTGCTACTGAGATGCATGGTCAGCAATGGACATGCTCAGTGTTTTGAATTAGCGGTCCTCCTACCTCCTTTTTCTTTCGTTTCTTCTCCTACGATTGGAGAATTTCTCCCCTTTGAACTTTTTCTTTCATGTAACATTTATGTTTTCTGAGCACAGCTCTGTGAGTTCCTCATGCTGTTCTTGTTTCTCAAAGGTGAAGGTAAGGCCGGCTTTAACTGCGTTTAAGCATCTTCATGCTGGGCCTTCTTTGTCCCGGGGCCCCAGGCCCACCTGGCCTCGGTAAACACTGTTAAATCAGAGTCAAGTGAATGCTGTGAGGACTATGGGGGACATTTCTTTTTCAAAAGGCGGTTGCTGGGTTCATGCCTTTGTGGGTAGGGGCCAGAGCTTTTCATGTAGAGCCTGCTCTGATGCACAGCTGGAGCGACCTGACCACAAAGAGTAGCCCCCCTTTGTTTAACACAGGTCCCTTCTGGAGCATTTGTTTAAGTAGATGAGAAGAGTACCCCTGTCTACACTAGCTCAGCTCTCATGTCAGGGAGAACAACAGTTTCAAAGCTGTACCTCAGTGGTTTGAAGACTTCTTTGAAGAAATGTGAAAAAACAAAGGGCCCAGCTAGGTTTCCGCCTCAACTGCCACTACAATGAAGTACCTTAGACTCCTCAGTGAGAAAAAAGTGGTCCATAAATTCAAAGACTTGAGTCTAAAAGGGATCAAAACATGTCTAATGGCCTTTAATTACCCTGCAAGTTGAGTAAACATCTCCATCAGCACCTTCTTTTCCTGCCACCCCAACACCCGGGGATCCTTACAAACACACTTTGGTGAAAGCATGGCTGGTTAATAAATCCTTCCTTCTTAGGCTGCTTATTTCTCTCATAGAAAGCCTCAGTCCTTTGATGCACCATGTCTGTGGTATCTGTCCTGGCAAAAATTATACTTTCTCTCCACATCACAGCAGATATTCATCAAATGAATTAAGGGGCGGGGCTAAAATGTTATGCACTTATTCAAAGCAGATTTCTTAAGTCACATGAGTTGGAGACGTCTGTATAACTGTGTGTTTTATATGCCTAGTCAACATTCCTGTGCAAAGTTGGCACCCCTTATGTGGATTATCCAAGTATCTTAAATAGATAACGACTAATAATTTCCTCCTACTAACTGCGGGACACCTGAAGTTGGCTGAATTAAGCACATCAATACAATGCAGTGACTTCCTGTACCATCAGTTCTTTAGTACCTCAGATGATTCAGAGCTCAGGTTAGATGTATAATTTGACAATAGTGGAGACATCGTTTTAGTGGAAAGTTGAATTTAGCTATTTGTTTGGATTTACAGACCAACAGTAAGTTAAGTGTCCTGCAAACTTTTATAAACATTGCTCATGTGCTCTGTGATTTCATAAGATTAGACACTATTACATCTTGGTGATGTTTTAAGGGTAATATATTAATTTCAAGTGTTGGAAGTCAGTCATGTTGGTAAGCCTTTGTGGGTATAGTTTCTGACATTTCTGGGAGACATAGGCTCAGTAAATTTTCTGTTCTTCTGACTCATATAATCTTTTTGCCTGTCTTTCTGCAATGATCCTTGAGCCTTAGGTGTAAAGGTTGTATTGCAGATATATCTTTTGGAACTGCCCTCTATAACTCTACATTTTAATTGGTTGAGGTTTCCTGTAATGGTCTCAGACTGTTGCAAAAATTTTCCATGATGAGGCATGAGGATTATACTTATCCATAGGTACAAGGACCAATATTTAGAATGTAGTCAGAGATTGCACTGGTTTAGTAAAGTTATAGTTGGAAGCTCTCTCCCATGATCCATAAATTCATTTATTCTGAGATAGTTGGCTAGGTTTCCAATATCAGTCATGATTTCCCTCTTATTGCACAGGTCTTAACTCCTGTGCAATAAGAAAGTTGTTGATTATGGCTAAGGTATGTGTGCCACTACTGCATTTTGGGTCTATTGTGTCATATTGACCATTGTGGTTTGTAGGTATCATAGCTATGTAGCTATTGGTTGTTTTCCTCCTTTGGTACCTTGCATTGCACCTTCTAATACTATGAAAAGTGGTCCTCAGAGAGGAGGAATTCATGTCAGTTCTAGCCCAGAGGCTTCTGTGCCTTGTGCCTGAAGTAGATGTTATCTTTAGTAGAAAGAAATTACCTTACCTCCCTGGGAAGAACAGTAGCAGGCAATAGTAATAACTGTAAATGATATAATTACTCATATATGTCTGCTATGTGTAATATTTTCTCATCTCTGTGTCTTCACAACCTGACTTGGCACATTCTGCTTCCTGCTCTTGCTTTGTATACCCATAGCATCAGAGATAGAAACACTAATGCTTGTTGCTACTGAAATAGAATCATGCTGTATGCTATTTTCTTTTGAGTTAATTCCATGGGGATCATTGAAAATTAATAATTATGTAACTACTTGCTTTCTTTTCAATTCATTAACTCTTCATATATACATATATACACACACACACATATATGTGTGTGTGTATGTGCGTATATGTATATATATATATATATAATATATATATATATATATATAAATAAATTAAAATGTAATTACATCAATTAATCCTGTTTTTTCCTCCCTGTAGTCCCTTCCTTGAACCCCACTCTCTCTGAAATTCCTGGCCTGTTTTTAAAAAAATGTTTATGTATGTATGTATATATATATATATATATATATGTATATATGTATATGCACACATATATTTATATTCCTAGATATATAAATACAGCCTGGCCTGCTCAGTCCATACAATGTTACTTGTATGTATATCGTCTCTGGGCTGACCACTTGGTATTGGATAAGCATCTGGGGGCTTTCCCTGGGGAGGACTATTTCTCTTGCTCTCAGCATTCCTTGAGCTGCCTGGTGTGCTTTGTCTAGAGTTGAGTTTGTGCTTATAAATACAGATATTCAAATTATGTAAGCAGAATAATAACACTTGCTATAGGCAAATGCTTATTATTGCAAAGTCTGCTACCATTATTATGAATTTTCCATGTTTAATAATTTACATGTTAAAAATGTCTTTTAGTAAATGATATCTTATTTATTCTTCTGTGAGTGTTGGCCCTTATTAACTCTTTTTTAGTAATCAGGAAGCTTATTGAAATCAATGCCATTTTTATATGATGAAGTTAATAAAGGTCATGATTCTCACTTGGCTTGTATGATTGATACTAACTGGGAACACTTAACAATCCAATGATGTTGGGAAATGATTGTAGGAAAGTATGTAAGTCCTTACAGAATGGCATTAGAATTCTTTTCATCATACCCATAATTGTCAATATCATTGACTCTCTAGCCACACAGCTTTCATGGCATGTACCATATTTGTTTACTTGGATATCCTTGTTCTATAGAGTAGAATTTTTTTATCTTAATTTTCAAAATAGCTTCTAATCTACTAAACTCAAATATTGTTCCACTTAAAAATATATTTACACATAATATTATTTGGTTCTAATCTCATTTTATCTACATTTTCTCTGGGCTAATCTCAATTTTCTATACATTATTTTCAAAGCTCAAGTGATATCCAAGAATATCATTTCTTATTATATCTTATATTCCATGGTTTAACTTAGCCTGTAATCTCATTTTTCATGTGGTTCCTCCAGATAAATAACACAATAATAAAGTTTTAAAGATGAAAATGGACCTTCTTGGGAGACAAATACTGGTCTGAGAAATGGCTTGCGTTGCCTCATGCATCCCAAAAGGTATTTCCTGATTCTTATTTTGTTAGTAGTAATGCATAGAGAGTTCATTATAATGCTAGGTGTGAGTATCCAACCAAGAAGTTCTGACCAGCAATAAAAATAGAAGCCTTTAGGCAAAGATGCCAGTAATCCATGAAAAGTGTGTGCTTAGAGCATAGAGTGGTGGCATGGAGATGAGACAGATTTTAGAGATAATCTACCAGTACCTCTGAACTGTTATTACTTCAGTTGTATACTGAGAAAAATGAAAGTAGTTGTGAGGTTTTAAATGCAGTGAAGTGGCATTTGCTATTATAAGTGTTTGAGCTTCAGAAAATCTTAAAGAGTTGGTATGTTTAACTATAAAAAGTTATTGATTTTTAACTCAATGGGGTTTTTTTTTGCTGTAAAACTACTATTTTATAACTAACATTCCTAATATCTAATATGTCTAAAACTATCCATATAAATATACAACTAAATCTAAAATTGAACACTTTTAGTTTGCATATATATTTTGCATATATGTATTTTATTGCTTATTTTCTTACCATTTTATTGACCCTACTATACATATCTTCCTGTTTTAAAGACACTTTTGATAAAATAGTTCTTTTATATTAATTTATATGTATTCACTTTACATTCAGATCATGGTCCCTCCTCCCTCTTCTCCTCCCAGTCCCACCCTTACAAGTCCCTACCCCATTACCTTCTCCCCTTTCATAGAGAAGGGGATACCCCCATATCAGGAAATTGGAAAATCTCCATGCTCATGGATCTGGTGGATTAACATAGGAAAACTGCTATTTTACCAAAAGCAATCTACAGATTCAATGAAATTCCCATCAAAATTCCAACACAATTCTTTATAGACCTTAGAAGAGCAATTCTCAACTTCATATTTAAAAACAAAAATCCAACAAGGCTAAAACAATCCTGTACAATACAAAAACTTCTGGAGGTATCACCACCCCTGATTTCAAGCTATATTACAGAGTAATAGTAATAAATACATGATATTGGCAAAAACCAACTACTCAAACAACAATAAGAAAAACCGGACAGGTTCATCAATGGAATTGAATAGAAGAACCAAGGGTAAACCCACACACCTATGCATACTTGATATTTGACAAGGAAGCCAAAACTATACAGCAGAGGTAAAAAGAAAGCATCTTCAACAAATGGTGTTGATCTAACTGGATGTCTGAATGTAGAAGAATGCAAATAGATCCATATCTATCTCCCTACACAAAACTCAGGTACAAGTGGATCAAAGACCTCATCATGAAACCAGGTACACTAAATCTATTAGAAGAGAACTGTTTTGAACATATTGGCACAGGAGAAAAATAGTTATTTCAGAAACATAGTTAGAAATAAGTTAATAGTTACATTTTAAACTATATCATTATAATACTCTGAAAGAATTAAATTATTTTCCAATGAACCTATTCAAGTACAGATTCTTGTAATGTTCAAGTACATATTTTCTTGTAATATGACTTATATTTCACATACAAAATTACAATGGATTTATATTTAGGTTTATGTATTTAGTTAGAAAAATAAGATATCCTTAGAAGTTTTTTAAGTCTTTTACCTCCTCCTTCTCTCTTTATTCTTGTTTGTCTTCCTCTTCCTCCTCTTTTTTCCTCTTCCTTATCTTTGTTATTCCTCCATTTATCTTCCTGTTCCTCCTCCATCTCTTCCTCAATCTGCCCTCCTCCTCTTCATCCTATTCCTATTTCTGATGTATAGGAAACAAATCTACTTTTCTAGGTGCTTTGGACCATACTAAGGACCTACTGTTTTCTTTTACTTTAAACTGAATTGAGTAGTTAGTTTTATTTGTACATGAGGGTGGGTGTAGATTCCTTTGAGATTAAATAACTTTTGGAATATATATATATATATATATATATATATATATATATATATATATGACTTTAGAGAACAGTAGACTAGTTTTTATTTTTAACATATTTGTTATTAGCTATTTCGTCATTATGGTCAGATGCTGTTCAATGAATCAGGGATAAAAAGAAACATGTCTAGGTCTCGATGAGTTAAGATTCTAGTTATAAAGATATAATGATTGCAACCATAAATATTTTTCTGGCCCTGTATGTATTATATAAATATATAAAGTGGACCTCCCTTCCGCCTGCCCAGAGCCTGGTCTTTTTGCTTGGGGCAGACACTTAGCTGGTCTGCTCCTGTGGAAACACCTGATCCTGAGACATCCTAGAGGACCTATTGCATTCAGAGCAGAGGGTAAGACACCTTGCACACTACCCCAAGCCATAGAGATACAACTGGGAGCCAGGTGGGGATTAAGGAACCACCAGGCACCCAAACCCCACCCCTCCGGAATACCACCTCCCTTCTGCCCACCCGGAACCTGGTCCCTTTGCTTGGGGCAGACACTTAGCTGGTCTGCTCCTGTGGAAACATCTGATCCTGAGACATCATAGAGGACCTACTGCATTCAGAGCAGAGGGTAAGACACCTTGCCCACTACCCCATGCCCCAGAGTTACAACTGGGAGCCAGGTGGAGGTTAAGGAACCACCAGGCACCCAAACCCCGCCCCTCCGGAATACCATCTCACTTCCGCCCGCCCAGATCCTGGTCCTTTTGCTTGGGGCATATACTTAGATGGTCTGCTCCTGTGGAAACACCTGATCATGAGACATCCTAAAGGACCTACTGCATTCAGAGCAGAGGAGGACCTACTGCATCCAGAGCAGAGGGAGCTTAGGATCACAGGAACACAGAGACATCTGGAATCTGAGGAGTTCTGACACAAGCAAGATAACTGGAAAGACAGACTCCAGTCAGACACAGTAAGCACAGGTAACACTAGAGTCAACCAGATGGCAAAAGGCAAGTGCAAGAACACAAGCAACAGAAACCAAAGTTACCTGACATCATCAGAACCCAGTTCTTCCACCATAGCAAGCCCTGGATACCCCATCACACAGGAAAAACAGGATTCAGAATTAAAATCACTTCTCATGATGATGATAGAGGATTTTAAGAAGGACATAAGTAATTCCCTTAAAGAAATACAGGAGAACACAGGTAAACAGGTAGAAGCCCTTAAAAAGGAAACACAAAAATCCCTTAAAGAATGGCAAGAAAACACAACCAAACAGGTGAAGGAATTGAACAAAACCATCCAGGATCTAAAAATGGAAATAGAAACAATAAAGAAATCTCAAAGGGAGACTACTCTGGAGATAGAAAACGTAGAAAGAGATCAGGAGTCATAGACGCAAGCATCACCAACAGAATACAAGAGATAAAAGAGAGAATCTCATGTGCAGAAGATACCATGGAAAACATTGACACAACTGTCAAAGAAAATGCAAAATGCAAAAAGCTCCTAACCCAGAACATCCAGGAAATCTAAGACACAATGAGAAAAGCAAACCTAAGGATAATAGGTATAGACCAGAGAGAAGATTCCCAATTTAAAGGGCCAGTAAATATCTTCAACAAAATTATAGCGGAAAATTTCCCCAACCTAAAGAACGAGATGCCCATAAACATACAAGAAGCCTACAGAACACCAAACAGACTAGACCAGAAAAGAAATACCTCCCGTCACATAATAATCAAAACACCAAATGCACAAAACAAAGAAAAAATACTAAAAGCAGTAAGGGAAAAAGGTCAAGTAACATATAAAGGCAGACCTATAAGAATTATACCAGACTTTTCACCAGAGACTATAAAAGCCAGAAGATCCTGGTCTGATATCATACAGACCCTAAGGGAACACAAATGCCAGCCCAGACTGCTATACCCAGCAAAACTCTCAATCACTATAGATGGAGAAACCAAGATATTCCATGATAAAACCAGATTCGCACAATATCTTCCACAAACCCAGCACTTCAAAGGATAATTGATGGAAAACACCAACACAAGGAAGGAAACTACAACCTAGAAAAAGCACGGAAGTAACCTTCCAACAACCCCCGCAAAAAAAGGTAGGTACACAAACATAATTCCACCTCTAATAACAAAAATAATAGGAAACAACAATCATTTTTCCTTAATCTCTTTTAACATCAATGGACTCAATTCTCCAATAAAAAGATGTAGACTATCAGACTGGATACATAAACAGGACCCAGAATTTTGCTGCATACAAGAAACGCACCTCAGTGACAAAGACAGACACTACCTCAGAGTAAAAGGCTGGAAAACAATTTTCCAAGCAAATGGTCCCAAGAAAGAAGCTGGAGTAGCCATTCTAATATCAAATAAAATCGACTTTCAACCAAAAGTAATCAAAAAAGATAAGGAAGGACACTTCATACTCATCAAAGGAAAAATCTACCAAGATGAACTCTTAATTCTGAACATCTATGCTCCAAATGCAAGGGCACCCACATACAGAAACATAAAGGGCACCCACATAAAAGAAACTTTACTAAAGCTCAAAGCACACATTGCACCTCAAACAATAATAATGCAGGATTTTAACACCCCGCAATCTCCAATTGACAGATCGTGGAAACAGAAACTAAACAAAGACACATTGAAATTAACAGAAGTTATGGACCAAATGGATTTAACAGATATCTATAGAACATTTCATCCTAAAGCAAAAGAATATACCTTTTTCTCAGTACCTCATGGTACCTTCTCCAAAATAGACCACATAATTGTGGTCCATAATCACAAAACAGTCCTCAACAGATACAAAAAGATTGAAATAGTCTCTTGCATCCTATCAGATCACCACGGATTAAGGCTGGTCTTTAATAATGACAGAACCAAGGGAAAACCCACATGCATGTGGAAACTGAACAATGCTCTACTCAATGATGACTTTCTCAAGGAAGAAATAAAGAAAGAAATTAAAGACTTTCTAGAATTTAATGAAAATGAGGAAACATCATACCAGAACTTGTGGGACTCCATGAAAGCAGTGCTAAGAGGAAAACTCATAGCTCTAAGTGCCCACAAAAAGAAATTGGAGAGAGCACACATTAACAACTTGACAGCACACTTGAAAGCTCTAGAACAAAAAGAAGCAAATACACCCAAGAGGATCAGGCGTCAGGAAATAATCAAACTCAGGGCTGAAATCAACTGAGTAGAAACAGAAAGAACTATACAAAAAATCAACAAAACCAGGAGTTTGTTCTTTGAGAAAATCAACAAGATAGGTAAATCCTTATCCAGATTAACCAGAGGGCACAGAGACAGTATCCAAATTAATAAAATCAGATCTGAAAAGGGAAATATAACAACAGAAACTGAAGAAATTAAAAAAATCATCAGATCCTACTACAAAGGCCTATACTCAACAAAACTGGAAAATCTGGATGAAATGGACAATTTTCTAGACAGATACCAAGTACCAAGGTTAAATCAGGAGCAGATAAACCATCTAAACAGTCCCATAACCCCTAAAGAAAAAGCAGCAGTCATTAAAAGTCTCCCCACCAAAAAAAGCCCAGGGCCAGATGGTTTTAGTGAAGAATTCTATCAGACCTTCAAGGAAGACCTAATACCAATTCTCTTCAAACTATTCCACAAAATAGAAACAGAAGGAACACTACCCAATTTGTTCTATGAAGCTACAATCACACTCATACCTAATCCTCACAAAGACCCAACAAAGAAAGAGAACTTCAGACCAATCTCTCTTATGAATATTGATGCAAAAATACCCAATAAAATTCTAACAAACCGAATCCAAGAACACATCAAAACAATCATCCATCATGATCAAGTGGGCTTTATCCCAGGAATGCAGGGATGGTTCAATATTCGGAAACCCATCAATGTAATCCACTATATAAGCAAACTCAAAGAAAAAAACCACATGATCATCTCACTAGATGCTGAGAAAGCATTTGACAAAATTCAACATCCCTTCATGGTAAAAGTCTTGGAAAGATCAGGAATTCAAGGCCTAAACATAGTAAAAGCAATATACAGCAAACCAGTAGCCAATGTCAAACTAAATGGAGAGAAACTTGAAGCATTCCCACTAAGATCAGGGACTAGACAAGGCTGCCCACTCTCTCCCTACCTATTCAATATAGTACTGGAAGTCCTAGCCAGAGCCATTAGACAATAAAAGGAAGTCAAAGGAATACAAATAGGAAAGAAGAAGTCAAAATATCACTATTTGCAGATGATATGATAGTATACTTAAGTGACCACAGAACTTCCACCAGAGAACTCCTAAGCCTGATAGACAACTTCAGCAAGGTGGCAGGTTATAAAATCAACTCGAACAAATCAGTAGCCTTCCTCTACATGAAAGATAAACAGGCTGAAAAAGAAATTAGGGAAATGACACCCTCCACAATAGTCACAAATAATATAAAATACCTCAGGGTGAACCTAACCAAGCAAGTGAAAGATCTATATGACAAGAACTTCAAGTCTCTGAAGAAAGAAATTGAAGATCCAGGAAATGGAAAGATCTCCTATGCTCATGGATTGGCAGGATTAATATAGTAAAAATGGCCATTTTGCCAAAAGCAATCTACAGATTCAATGCAATCCCCATTAAAATACCAACTCAATTCTTTACAGAGCTAGAAAGAGAAATTCTCAATTCTGGGATCTCTCATCTCATTTTGCCAATCTGGGAAAAAAAATTCCAAGCCCACAGAAAAGACTTAATAGTGCTTTAAGCTGAGAACAAGACTATGAACATGGGAGTCAGACTAGGGTGCAGGTGACTATCCACAAGACAATGGTACGTGGAACAGTTTGTTCTGGGAGTCATGTTCATGGAGATGAACAATGAGGAACCAGGTGAGAAGTTTGGGACCCAGCCTGTCTCCTTTGAACCTCTTTTCCACATGCATATTAAAGGATAAGGAATTCTTATTCAACATTCCAACATCAATATTGAATTGTCCTATCCTAAGAGAGATTCTAAAAGGCACTGGATGCAAGAGGTAGCTTTTTCTTAAAGGGCAAGATGGGTGTGCTTACAGACATGGCATAATTTTTATGTAGTATACAAGTTCCGTGAAAAGTCTGACTCTCAGCCCGACTGGCCATTTGCAGCTGAGACTTGTCACTTCAGTCAAGCTCTGTTTTGTGAAACTGTGTTCAAGAGAAAAGTGCCCAGGACTGTTGGTTCTCTCCCTCCTTCTTCATTTCCATCTCTAAACTGGCATTATAAAATGTCATCTCATTTTCATGTCAGCATATCTGAGAATGAAGCCAAAAATACTAAAAACACAAGTTTATGCTTTTTTTTCTTTCTTGATCCTTCCTAATAAAGACATGTGTTTAAGTAGGTTAGTGCTTTTCCTGGATCTCTAATTATAGTACATCTTCATTTTCAGCATGAACAGCTTACATTTTCATTTCCTGAATTATCTGAGCTAGAAAAATGAAGCAGAGTTGTGCAGTTCAACCGGATTCTCAGATCTTTGTAAGGATACTCTGGCATGGAGAAAGAAAACAGAGGGTTTATGTCTGTGTGAACATCATTAGCAACCTTATAATGTCTCAAATCCAGAGTATGAAGAATTTATTACAAGAAACAACTATTTCTCTAGATTCCTTGAGCAGAGGGAGTTCAAAAATGCAGATGGAATAAAAAGTAAGGCAGTTTAAACTTATATTCCATTCTCTAACCACCCACCAGACACAGATTGTCTTTGGAAAAAATTTATCAGCCCCAAAGCTTTAATTCACCCAACAATGCTACCTCATTTTTTACCTGGAATTTTTTTTTTCTCAACATTGACATTTCTCAGCCAGAAAGCAGAATAATTGGCAGTCCTAGAGACAGAAATTCATGTAATGTGTTACATTCAAAGACTGTTCTAACTAAAGATTTATAGGTGAGTTTCTTGGCTATTCCCAAAGTAATCCAGTTTCCTAAGTATATTTTGCTTAGAATTCTTAAGAAAACAGAGAAGGAATAGTCAGTTAACATTTGTGGGTTCCTATACTCAGGATGTGTGGATGTGACATGAGACCATACAGAGCAGACACAGGCAGGCAGAAGCCAGAGTCTATTTTGTGTTGCTAATTGGCTATCTGGTTTCAGAAAGTAAAAAAATGTGGATTCAGAAATAAATATGTATGAACAATTTATTATTAGAAAAATGAGACAAAACAACATGAAAAATATTTAACTCTGATTTATAGTTTGGAAAGAGTTTCTAAAACTTTAAAGGATGATTTATTTCTATTATACATTCTTATATTTAGAGATCATAGAAAGTCTCTCTTCTGATATCCTCCACATATTCTTGTTTTTTGTCTTCTCTCCAGACCCAAGGCATATTTACAAATTGAAAATCTCCCAAGTCTATATTCCTACTTCCCTTTGTTTAGTACTGTGAGGTATTTTATGAATGACATTATATATTACATTTCTAAACACAGGTTCACAATATATTTTCACTTCATATTTAGTATTCATAATAACTATGAAGTAAGCAGGGTTTATGTGTGAAGACACCAAGGTTTAGAGGATCTCTGAGAATGAAGCCAGAAATACTGAAATGACTTAAGTTCATTCACTGCTGCAGCTACAGTTCAAACTCTTCCTCCTTTTTGTTAATAATATTTTGTATAACCTCAGTAATTAAAGACTTCTGTAATGAAATATCCGAATGAGTTATCTGAGTACAATCTGTAGCTCTTAAACAAATAATTACATGCTTATTATAGTCAAAGAACTTCATTGACTATTTAACCAATCAGTTTTCCAAGTAAGAATGACTATTTCTTTTTTCTGACAAATATTACTTCTATTCACATTTTTAAAAAGTGAATTTCATGTTGATCCCAATAGATTAGATAAAATCATGGTGTATGTCTTTGTGTAGAACATAATTTTGTATCATAGAATTTTAAGAGGGGTATGAATTCACAGTTAGCATTTTTGAGATAATATTTATTTTTATTTTGTGTGTTTTGCCTGAATGTATGCCTGTGCATTGTGTGCATGCAGTGACTGCAAGCACCCAATGAGGGGATTGAATCCCCTGGGACTAGAGCTACAGATGGTTGGAAGCAGCCAGGTAGGTTATGGGAACTGAATCCAGGTCCTCTGTATAAACAGATAGCCCTCTTAACCACGGAGTCATCTCTCTAGCCATAGAATTTGTTTTTCTCTGACACACATTGACATCATAATTTCTTGTTTATTTACTCAAGAATCTAGGAATTTGTTGACAGCAGGTGGAATTTCATGCGCCTTCTAAGACTTTGTTGTAATTGAATTATCACTATAAGAGTGTTGGGAAGTTGGATACCTTCAGATGATTATATGTTTAGGAACTTTGAATTAATGTTGGTTTCCCAGGAGTAGCCTAGTTATAAAACCAGCTGACATTGTTTCCTGATAAGTGGATGAAGCTTGGATCCACATTCTCTATCTTTCATAGTTGCTTAACCTTCACTTTTATTACAGATTTATCCAGCATGAAGGCTCTCACCAGATATGGTTTAGTTTCCCCCTGGACTCAAGTGCTATAGTACTACACAAGGCTACAAGTGCTAATGTCCATATATGATAAAGTTTGGCTTTATTTAAGGAAATGATTGATATGTTTCTTTTTCATACATATTTTTGAAAGGCTTAAAATATTCTGGATTGTCCTACCCTAACCAGTTAAATGTTACAACAACAAAAATGTCCACAGACATAACAATATTTAATATGTGGTAATGCATATTTAGTATGGTTTCCATCACCCATCCTTTTCTGAACATCATCATATACTTCTAAACTTCAACAGTTTTGAATAATTCTGATCTGTACTTATAGTCAATTTATTTTTGACTCATGCTTATACTCACCACATCTTGGCTCATAAGAACAATTCAAAGGATATCTATGGTCAGTGGAAGCCCTGGAGGGTGCTTGTCTTTACCACTACAAATTCTGAAAGCACTCTAGTTGTCTTTCAGCTAGATGGGCAGTCCTACCCTGAATTATCCTGCTCCAGGAACAGAATAATTTCCAGAAGCTGAATTTGATCAATAAAACTGCATTTCATATGAGGTAGGGGATGGGCCATTTCAAAAGTGCCCCTGGGTCTTTGGTGATAGAACAGATACTTTTTTCTTTTTTTAGTAAAAATAAATCTATGTTGTCTATGTCCAGTTTTCTACTTTTAAAGCATCATCCAGAATGACATTTTATTAGTGAAAAATCTTATTTTGAGCTACACAGATTTCCTGTACCTACTGGCTTTGCTAATCTACCATATTATCTGTGTGTTTAAATTTATGTTAATCCAAAATTTATAGTTTCTTTGTATTTTCCTAATTCTTGGCTCAGGAATTCTGGAAATTTATCTTTAATCTCATTTGTTGCCCCTGTCAAGCACTTTTGTAACACTAATTGTCCAAAAAGAAAACAATGATAATCCTTTTCAAGTTGCCTTCTCAAAAATAAAGAGTTCTGGCCCAAAGGCAAAACCCACAGTGACAACAAAATGACCAGCAGCAGTTACTGGTTTAGGAGAAACAAGGAGCATGGTGATAAATAGCTGGAGGCCAGTAGGGTTGTAGAATGATGAAGCTATGTTCTACATTACTGTAGTGACAGCTACATTTTATTACACATTCATCAAAATGTACAGAATATTCAATGCCAAGAGTCACCATAAGATATAAACAATAGGGGAAACTGTGGAGAGGGTATATAAAATGTATATGTATGTAAACACATATCTTCACACTCATATATGACAATGGCACTTACCTACAGGTTCTGTTAAATTTTCTATAAACCAAAAACACAGAAATATCAAGATTATTAATTTATAAACAATTTTGAAATATATTTCATAAATATTAGATATGAGGATCTTTACTAAGATTTTAGTTAGCTAACCCCCATCAGAAAAGGCCTTGAGACTCAGAAATAAATTCAGTTATGTTGCAGTATACTAAATTAACATACCAGTAAGGAGCTTGCCAAGAAGAAATTTTAAAATATTCAGGAATCAATATATTCAAATATTTAAAAGATCTCTACAATCAAATTATGAAACACTGATTAAAATAATAGATAATACATAAGAAATGAAAAGATATCCTATGTTCAAGGATCTGTAGAACTATTTTTAGAATACTTTTTAAAATGACCATACTATCCATAGCAATGTCATCAATATACTGACTTCTCAGAAATATTCTTTTAAAATCTTGATATTCATGTGGAACCACAAAACATTCATTAAAGCCAAAGTGATCCTAAGTATAAACTAGTACCCATCTTTAAAACATTCTAAAAAGCATTGCTGGTGATGACACCTGAGACTGGCCTCCTGTCTTCAAACACACACACACAAACACACACACATTGCCTTATATTTTAATATGCCTTGAACAGCTCAATGGCTGGGTCACTTCCAAACCTCCAAATGGCTATCTCTTTGACATTCTTGAGTTATTGCTTACTAAAACCTATATTCTATCTTGGCTGCACTGGATCCAGACCTGCAGCCCTCTCAGCCTGGGTTCCCTAGCACCTACCGTGATGGCTATGTTCTTTGTCTGGCACCTCTCAGATATGGCATCTACTGTTTCCTGACATGGCAGCTAGCTCTCTTCCTGCTCCTTCCTCAGTCCCTTGCCAGGGAATCCTAAAGTTCCACCTATGTTTCCCTGCCTATCCATTGGCCTCCAGCAACTTTATTTACCAATCAAAATCAACTGGGGGCAGGATCCGTCAGTGTCTTATGTGTGAATTTGTGGATTCTCATGAAATTTTGGGACCAAATTAACATGATACATGCAGCATTAGATGAAATCCACAACACCCAGTTGACCAGCGACCAGGATAAGAACACTAATTAACAATAGCCAGGGCAATATGGCACCACCAAAGCCTAGTTATCCAACCAATTTTAACATAGCTGAAGCCCAAGAAAATGACCTTAAACGCAATCTTATGCAGATGATAGTGGCCTTTACAAAGGAAATAAATAATTCCCTTAAATAAATACAGAAAAATACAATCAAACAGGTGAGGGACTTAATAAAACAATTCAAGGTATGAAAATAGAAATAGAAGCAATAAAGAAAACATAAACTTAGGGAATCCTGGAGATGGAAAACCTAGGGAAGAGAACAGGAACTACAGATGCAAGCATCACCAACAGACTAAAAAAGAAGGAAGAGAGAGTTTCAGGTGTAGAAGATATGATAGAAGAAATTGATACATCAGTCAAAGAAAATGTTAAATCTAAAAAGTTTCTGACAAAATGCATTCAGGAAATCTGGGACACCAGGAAAAGACCAAGAGAAAAGATTCCCATCTCAAAGGTCCAAAAAGTATTTTCAACAAAATCATAGAAGGAAATTACCCACCCCCCAACCTAAAGAAAGACATGCCTATGAATGTATAAGAAGCTTACAGAACAGCAAATAGATGAGACTAGAAAAGAACCTTATCCACACCATTTAATAATCAAAACACTAAATGTACAGAACAAAGAAAGAATATCAAGAGCTGCAAGAGAAAAGGGCCAAGTAACACTTAAAGGCAGAGCTATCAGATTTCTCAATGGACATTTGATTTCTCAATGGAGATGTTAAAAGTCAGAAGGAACTGGGAAGATACACTGCAGACCCCAAGAGATCAGAGATGGCAGTACAGACTACTATACTGAACAAAACTTTTAATCACCATATATGAAGAAAACAAGATACTTCATGACAAAACCAAATTTAAACAATATCTATTCACAAATCCAGCCATACAGAGAATATTGGAAGGGAAGTTCCAACCTAAGGACATTAACTACACTCAAGAAAACACAACAAAAAATAATTTCATACTAGAAAAACCAAAGGAAAGAAACATACACACACACATCATACACACACACACATGCATCACACATACACACACATACTACCACTGTATTACCACCAAAATAACAGGAATTAATAATTATTGCTCATTAATATCTCTCAACATTAACAGACTCAATTTCTCAATAAAAAGACACAGGCTAGCAAAATGGATTGGGATAACAGGATCCTTCCTTCTCTGTATACAGGAAATACATCTATGCATCAAAGATAGATATCAACTTAAGTAAAAGCCTAGAAAAACATTTCCCAGCAAATGGACCCAAGAAGCAAGTTAAAGTATCTATTCTAATATCTAATAAAACAGATTTTCAACCAAAATTAATCAAAAGAGATGGGCAAAGATAGTTCATATTTATTAAAGAAAAAAATTCACAAAGATGATGTGAGAATTTGAATATCTATGCCCCAAATGCAATGACACCCACATTCATAAAAGAAACATTACTAAAGATTAAATCACACAGGGAACCCCATAAATTAATAGTGGGAGCGTTCGATACCACATACTCACCAGAGGACAGGTTATCTAAGAAAAACCAAACAGACAACTAATAAAACTAACAGATATTATGAATCAAATGGGTCTAACAGATAGATATTTACAGACATTCTACCCAAATATAAAGTAATTTACCTTCTCAACAACTTACAGAACCTTCTCCAAAATAGACCGAATACTCAGCCATAAAGCAAGTCTCAACAGACACAAGGAAACTGAAACAACTACCTGAATCTTACCAAACCACTATGGATTAAAGCTGCACTTCAAAAACAGCAGAAACAACAGAAAGTTTTAAACCTATGGAAACTGAAAAACTCTTTACTCAATTATCATGGAGTCAAGGATGAAATACAGATAAAAATTAAAAACTTTCTAGAACTCAATGAAAATGATTGCAGAACATATCCAAAATAAGGAACACAATGAAACTGTTAAAATTAAAGTTTTTTTGCACTAAGTGCCTTCATAAAGAATTAATGGTCCTTCTGGCCTGAGCAGACCTAGGGTGCCAGCTCTGCACCCAATCCCAGGACACCCAGAGAAGGCTGGACTCCCAGAGCTCTAACACACCCAGGAACATAGGATCATAGGATCATAGGATCACAGGATCTCAGGAGCTTGGTCACACCAGGATTTCAGGATCCCAGAAGCACCGTGATTCCCAGGATCTCTTCCACCCAGGAGCTTAGGATCACAGGATTACAGAAACAGCTGGGTTCTGAGGAGTTCTGACATAACCAAGATAACAGGAGAGACAGGTTCCAGTCAGAGACAGTGAATGCAGGTAGCACTAGAGATAACCAGATGGCAAAAGGCAAGTGCAAGGACATAACTGTTGCTACCCTCGTCTGACCAGCAGACAGAAGACAACAGGGCAACCGTGTTCTTCTTCAAGCAGTTTATTCAGGCTTCCTTGTCCAGCAAATTTGCTCCCTCTTCCTTTCCTCCTACAACAAGCCTCTCTTTCTACCACCCCAGCAGCCCCTTATATGCATTGCCTTAATCCTATCAGCAGCTGCCATGCTGTCACTGTTCATTGGCTGCTCCATATGATGTGAGATGGGCTGATAGGGTAGCCACACCTGGAAGCGCAAGCCTTTTCTCTTTAATGAGCCACAGCCGAGGTGCCTACTCATGCTTGCTGGCTACATGCCAAGCACCATCTTTTAATGGTCGGGAGAACTGCTTCTTACAGCTCCTCCTTTTTATTTGTATTATGCAAAGCAGGAGGACACAGAGGTCAGACCCCCTGTAAATTTGGGAGGACCATCTCATCATCTGTTGTTGATACAGTATGATACCATGGGCGACCCAACCCTTAGCCGTTTTCCAGGGGACAGGATCTAGGGCTGACCTGTGTGCAGTCAGACATGTGCCCGAGGACAGACAATGTCCTCTGCGGTGCAGATCCGTCACCCTGCTGCATTCTACACTTCAGAGGTCTTCAAGTAGCTTAGCCAGATCTGTGGAGATTGACCTCCTTCAAGAGTGGCAAATACTTGAACTACCATGGCATGGGCCCTGCACTGATGGGAATGCATCTTTAGGATGCACCACAGTGCTAGGCAACTGATAAGAACAAGGCAATTCACTAAAGCCCCTATTCCCACCCACTCTTTTATGTGATCCATCGCAGCTCAGATCCACGAAACCAGGCCTTCAGCAACGAATAGGAGCATCATTGTCATTGGCAGCTTCATGGCTGGATAGATGTTCTTGTTGTCTATTTTGTGCAGGACGCGTGAGTCTCTCTGGAACCCAAAAAGGCTGCTGCCGATCCTGTGGAAAAACACAGACTCTCTGCCCACACCAACACTGTGCCATTAAGAATATCCTTCCATAATACCCGTCCTTTATTTACTGGAGACTGTTGCATATGTCGCTCAGCTGCAGATTTGCCATCTTTATCCAATTGAAAATAATTAAGAGTAAAGAGAGCTATAGCAGGTCTTTCTCTTGGTGTTTTCCCCATACCTGCTGCTCCTTTTTAATTTCCACTGACATTTTCCTTCCTTATCCTGAATGCAGCTGCGTATCAGCTTCCATAACAGTCGGACATCTGCTTTTAATTCTCCTTGCTCCTACGCAAAATCGAGATCTTTCCCAAGTTTATCCCAGCTGCTTGTTGTAAGGTGGCCTGATACAGTGAACCAGGGGGCCACTACATCTACCTTCTTTAAAAATTTTAACAAATTTTAGTAACAAGATAATTTGTTTGAATTCTGGAATCTAGTCTTCTGGAGGTCTGCCTCTGTCATGTCTAATCCATATAATTCTGGGAGGTAGAAATAACTTAATCATTTCTTTTGAAAAGACACAGACAAAATCTTTTTCCCTAAAGAGAATATCCTTGAGCCAGTAACCAGAAAAACTTTTATCTTCACTTCTTTCCCAGAGAAAAAATATAACTGCAAAACTGAAAATCACATCCATCTTCTTTCCCTATTTTGCCAAGCAGGAAATGAACCCAGAATTCCTGTGGGGCCCACGTTAGACAGAACCCAAGTCCCCTGTGAGGCAATATAACTTTATATCATCTGAATACATCTGATTTACACTATCTTTGTGTTTGGTCCTCTGCCTAGAACAGTTTTTTATTCATATCATCTATCTGTTTGGCTCTGTAATTCAGAGCAACTTCCACTTGTAACTTGTCTCTAAATTGGGAACCTTATTGTCTCTTTACTGAGAACTTGCCCTAAACTTGTCCCTAAACTGGGAACCTTATTGTCTCTTACCGAGAACTTACCAGTTGACTGCCCTGAAGCCGCAAGAAGTTCTGAACACAACCCAGGGGATGGAATCGAGAGGTTCCCTGTACGTGTCGCTACTTGTTCCCCGTACGTTGTTGCTTCCCTGTACGGGCCACCACTTGTCGCTACCCTTGTCCGACCAGCAGACAGAAGACAACAGGGCAATCATGTTCGTCTTCAAGCAGTTTATTCAGGCTTCCTTGTCCAGCAAGCTTGCTCCCTCTTCCTTTCCTCCTACAACAAGCCTCTCTCTTTCTACCACCCCAGCAGCCCCTTATATGCATTGCCTTAATCCTATCAGCAGCTGCCACGCTGTCACTGTTCATTGGCTGCTCCATATGATGTGAGATGGGCTGAGAGGGTAGCCACACCTGGAAGCGCCAGCCTTTTCTCTTTAATGAGCCACAGCCGAGGTGCCTACTCATGCTTGCTGGCTACATGCCAAGCACCATCTTTTAATGGTGGGGAGAACTGCTTCCAACACATAAGCAACAGAAATGAAGGTTACTTGGCATCATCGGAGCCTAGTTTTTCCACCACAGCAAGTCCTGAATACCCCATCACACCAGAAAAGTAAGAGTTGGATTTGAAATCACTTCTCATGTTGATGATAGAGGACTTTAAGAGGGACATAAATAACTCCCTCAAAGAAATACAGAAGAACACACTTAGAAGTTCTTAAAGAGGAAACACAAAAATCTCTTAATGAATTACAAGAAAACACAACAGATGAAGGAATTGAACAAAACCATCCAGGACATAAAAATAGAAGTAGAAACAATAAAGAAATCACAAAAGGAGCCTACCCTGGAGATAGAAAACCTAGGAAAGAGATCAGGAGTCATAGATGCAAGCATCACAAACAGAATACAAAAGATAGAAGAAAGAATCTCAGGTGCAGAAGATACCATCGAAAACATTGACACAACTGTTAGAGAAAATGCAAAAAGTAAAAAACTCCTAACCCAAAACATCCAGGAAATCCAGGACACAATGAGAAGACCAAACTAAAGATAATAGGTATAGAAGAGAGTGAAGATTCTCAACTTAAAGGGTCAGTAAATATCTTCAACAAAATTATAGAAGAAAACTTCCCTAATATAAAGAAAGAGATGCTTATGAAAATACAAGAAACCTACAGAACTCCAAATAGACTAGATCAGAAAAGAAATTACTCCTGTCACATAATAATCAAAACACCAAATGCACAAAACAAAGAAAGAATATTAAAAGCAGTAAGGGAAAAAGGTCAAATAACTTATAAAGGCAGACTTATCAGAATTACACCAGACTTCTCACCAGAGACTAAGATCCTGGACAGATGTCATCAGACCCTAAGAGAACACAAGTGCTAGCCCAGGCTACTATACCCAAAAAACTCTCAATTACCATAGATGGAGAAACCAAGATATTCCATGATAAAATCAAATTTACACAATATCTTTCTCAAACCCAACACTACAAAGGATAATAGAGGGAAAACTCCAACACAAGGAGAGGAATTATACCCTAGAAAAAGTAAGAAAGTAATCTTCTTCCAAAAAAAAAAAAAAAAAAACAACCCACAAAAGAAGACAGTCACATAAACATAATTCCACCTCTAATAACAAAAATAACAGGAAGCAACAATCACTTTTCCTTAATATCTCTTAACATCAATAGACTCAATTCCCCAATAAAAAGACATAGACTAACAGACTGGATATGTAAACAGGATCCAGCATTTTGCTGCATACAGGAAATACAACTCAGTGACAAAGACAGAACTACCTCAGAGTAAAAGGCTGGAAAACAATTTTCCAAGCAAATGGTCCCAAGAAATAAGCTGGAGTAGTCATTCTAATATCAAATAAAATGGACTTTCAACCAAAAGTTATCAAAAAAGATAAGGAAGGAAACTTCATATTTGTCAAAGAAAAAATCAACCAAGATGAAATCTGAATTCTGAACATCTATGCTCCAAATGCAAGGGCACCCACATTCATAAAAGAAACTTTACTAAACTCACAGTACACATTGCACCTCACACAATAATAGTGGGAGACTTCAACACCCACTCTCATCAATGGACAGATCATGGAAACAGAAACTAAACAGAGACACAGTGAAACTAACAGAAGTTGTAAACCAAATGGATTTAACAGATATCTATAGAACACTTCATCCTAAGACAAAAGAATATACCTAATTCTCAGCACCTCATAGTACTTTCTCCAAAATTGACCATATAATTTGTCAGGAAACAGGCCTCAGCAGATACAAAAAATTAAAATAATCCCTTGCATCCTATCAGATTACCATGGACTAAGGCTGGTCTTTAATAATAAGAAAAGCAATGGAAAGTCCACATACACATGGAAACTGAACAACTCTCTACTCAATAAGTTGGTCAAGGAAGAAATAAAGAAATTAAAGACTTTTTAGAATTTAATGAAAATGAAGGTTCATCATACCCAAACTATGGAACACAATGAAAGCAGTGCTAAGAGGAAAACTCATAGCTCTGAGTGCCTATAAAAAGAACCTGGAGAGAGCATACACTAGCAGCTTGACAGCACACCTGAAAGCTGTAGAACAAAAAGAAGCAAATAAGCCCAAAAGGAACAGATGACAGGAAATAATCAAACTCAGGGCTCAAATCAACCAAGTAGAAACAAAAAGAATTATACAAAGTATCAACAAAACCAGGAGCTGGTTCTTTGAGAAAATCATTAAGATAGATAGACCCTTAGCCAGACTAACCAGAGGGCACAGAGACAGTATCTAAATTAATAAAATCAGAACTGAAAAGGGAGACATAACAACAGAAACTGAGGAAATTAAAAAAAAAATAATCAGATCCTACTACAAAAGCCTATATCAACAAAACAGGAAAATCTGGATGAAATGGACAATTTTCCAGACAGATACCAGACACCAAAGTTAATTCAGGATCAGATAAACTATCTAAACAGTGCCATAACCCCTAAAGAAATAGCAGCACTCATTAAAAGTCTCTCCACTAAAAAAAGTCCAGGTACAGATGATTTTAGCGCAGAATTCTATCAGACCTTCCAGGAAGGCCTATACTAATTCTCTTTAAACTATTCTACAAAACAGAAACAGAAGGAACACTACCCATTCGTTCTATGAAGCCACAATTACACTCATACCTAAACCACACAAAGACCCAACAAAGAAAGAGAACTTCAGACCAATCTCTCTTATGAATATTGATGCAAAAATACCCAATAAAATTCTTGCAAACTGAATCTAAGAACACATCAAAGTAATCATACATCATGATCAAGTAGGTGAAAGAAAATTTTTCTTGATTCAAAGCGACCAGAATAGCAGGGCTTTCTGACTCATATGCACAAGCAGTTAAAAATGCTGGTTTGCTAGCCCAAGGCCCCGCTGATAAGTCACAAAGAATCTAGGACTGAGAAACAAAGGCTTATCAAATGTTCCAGGAACCAACTGGCCATGAAAATAGGGAGGGAGGTGCACAAGGACAAATTCCTGAAAGAAGGGAAACATGCCTATCAAGTGAGTAACAAGCCAAAGAAGCCCCTCATCTACTCTTCAGGTGTTTGCTTAATCTGTTTGCTTAACCCCCCTTGAAGTCCACACAATGTTCCAGGAACCTGTGGTTTGAGTTTAACCAGATGTTTTCCTAGCTCAGATAAAAACCTGCCTGCTGATTCCAAGGAAAATAGGAGGCAAGAGCCATTCCAGTGAGATTAGTGTGACCTTACCCCAGATCTGCTTACCTGTACAAAAGCATCTTGCCAAAAGCAATCTATAGAGTCAATGCAATTCCCATCAAAATTCCAACTCAATTCTTCATAGAATTAAAAAGAGCAATTTGCAAATTCATTTGGAATAACTAAAAACCCAGGATAGTGAAAACAATTCTCAGCAATAAAAGAACTACTGGGGGGGAATCACCATACTGGATCTCAAGCTGTACTCCAAAGCAATAGTGATAAATACTGCATGGTGTTGGTACAGAGATAGGCAGGAAGAACAATTGTGTGTAGTCGCGCCAAAGCTTCCCGCACTCCCCAATCCTTGCCTATATAAATCCCAAGTTTTTGGGCTTCAGGGTCGACTCCTCTGTCTCCTGTGAGAGACATGTGTCGACCTGGAGCTCCGTCAATAAACTGCCTCGTGTATTTTCAGCAAGACGGTCGTCCAAAGCAATAGTGATAAATACTGCATGGTATTGGTACAGAGATAGGCAGGAAGAACAATGGAATAGAATTGAAGACCCAGAAATGAACCCACATACCTATGGTCACTTGATCTTTGACAAAGGAGATACAATCATCCAGTGGAAAAAAGACAGCATTTTCAACAACTGGTGCTGATTCAACTGAGCTCAGCATGTAGAAAAATGCAAATCAATCCATTCTTATCTCCTTGTACAAAGCTCAAGTCCAAGTGGATCAAGGACCTCCACATAAAACCAGATACACTCAAACTAATAGAAGAGAAAGTGGGAAGAGCTTCGAACATATGGGCACTGGGGAAAAGTTCTTGAATGGAACACCAATGGCTTATGCTCTACGATCAAGAATTGACAAATGGGACCTCATAAAATTAAAAAGCTTCTTTAAGGCAAAGGACACTGTCAATAGGATAAAACGGCAACCAACAGATTGGGAAAAGATCTTTAACAATCCTATGTCTGATAGAGGGCTAATATCCAATATACACAAAGAACTCAAGAAATTAGACTCCAGACAATCCAATAACCCTATTAAAATGGGGTACAGAGGTAAACAAAGAATTTTCAACTGAGTAATATCAAATGGTCGAGAAGCACCTAAAGAAATGTTCAACATCTTTAGTCATTAGGGAAATTCAAATCAAAACAACCCTGAGATCCATCTCACACCAGTCATAATGGCTAAGATCAAAAACTCAGGTGACAGCAGATACTGGCGAGGATGTGGAGAAAGAGAAACACTCCTCCATTGTTGGTGGGATTGCAAGCTGATACAACCACTCTGGAAATCAGTCTGGAGGTTCCTCAGAAAATTGCATATAGTACTACCTGAGGACACAGCTCTACCATTCCTGGGCATATACCCAGAAGATGCTTCAACATGTAATAAGGACCCATGCTCCTCTATGTTCATAGCAGTCTTATTTATAATAGCCAGAAGCTGGAAACAACCCAGATGTCCTTCAACACAGGAATGTATAAAGAAAATGTAGTACATTTATACAATGGAATATTACTCAGTTATTAAAAACAATGAATTCATGAAATTCTTAGGCAAATGGATGGAACTAGAAAATATCATCCTGAGCAAGGTAACTCAATCACAAAAGAACATACATGGTATGCACTCACAAATAAGTGGATATTAGTCCCAGAGCTCACAATAGCCAAGATACAATTCACAGACCACATGAAGTCAGGAAGAAAGACTAAAGTGTGGGTGCTTCAGCCCTTCTTTGAAGGAATAACAAAATACCCATGGGAGCAAATATGGAGACAAAGTGTGGATCAGAGACTGGAGGAGGGACAGTCTGGAGACTGCCCCACCTGGGGATCCATCCCAAGTGCAGTTACCAAATGCAAACACTGTTGTGGATGCCCGGAAGTGCATGCTGACAGGAGCCTGATATACCTGTCTCCTGAGAGGCTGTGCCAGGTCTGACATATACAGAGGTGGTTGCTTGTAGCTAACCATTGAACTGATCAAGGGGTTCCCAATGGAGAAGTTAGAGAGAAGACTGAAGGAGCTGAAGGGGCTTGCAGCCCATGGCTAGAGTGACAATAACAACCAACCAGAGCTACTAGGGTCTAAAACTCCAGCCTGGGAACACACATGAAGGGACCCATAGCTCCAGCTATATATGTAGTGGAGGATGGCATTGTTGGGCATCAGTGGGAGAGGAGGTTCTTGGTCCTGTTAAGGCTGGATGCCCCAGTGTAGGGGAATTCGGGGTGGGGAGGCAGGAGTGGGTGGATTGGTGGGGGCATACTCTCATAGAAGCAGGAAGAGGGGTATGGTATAAGGGGTTTCTGGGGGGATGGGGAAAGGGTTAACATCTGAAATGTAAATAAATAAATTATTCAATAATAATAAAAAACAAACACACAAACAAACAAATCACAGATAATGGAACTGGCTATTGCAGCCAAGCATTTGAGACTTTTTGTCAACAATTTAATATTACTCATATTACTGGGGTTCTTTATAATCCTCAAGGACAAGGTACTCTGGGAGGGGCTCATGTAACTTTAAAACAATATCTTCATAAAATAAAAAGGGGGGGAACCCTGTACACCAAAAATTTATTTAAATTATGTTATTTTTATCTTAAACTTTTAAAAATTTGGATGCCAAGGAACTTTCTGCTGAGTGTCTATGGCACTCTACAACTAGGCATACATGCCTAGGTGAAAGGGAAGGGTCCACTTACTGGCATATGGCATGATTCTGATCAGGTATTTAATATGGGGAAGAGGGCATGCTTGTGTATTTTCTGCAGGATGTTGAAGGAGCATGGGGCTGCCAGAGTGACCGGTGAGACATGCTGATGCTGGGACAAAAAATGATGCTGACCTGTGAGCTTGCTGAGTGCCCTGGCAATGGTAACTGAGAAGCTATATTGGACATATGTTCCTGACCCACCTTTGCTTGCCTATATCCCAGATGGGACAAGTTGCCTTGCCTCAAGTTTTTAGACCTTGTGAAACAGAGAATCAAAAAGCGAAGCTATAATGACTCTTGTATTTTTCTTAAATGTGAGCAGTTATTCAGACTCAATCACGTACTGGTCTAGAAATCAATCCAATATTGGAAATAACAGTCTTCATTTGGAAGGCTGGATCTGGACATTTTCAGAGACATTTGGAAGTTAGCTACAGTTCTCTATGATGATGGGACTGACCTAAGCCCTCAGCACATACGTAACAGTTGTCCAGCTAAGTCTTCAGGTGGGATTCCTAACAGTGGGAGCAAGGGCTGTCTTTGACTATGTTGCCTGCCTTTGGATACCTTTCCCCTCCTGGGCTGCCATGTCTTGCCTCAATAGGAGAAGGTGTTCCTAGTTCTACTGCAAATTGATATTCCAAGGTTGGTTGATATCCATGGGAAGCCTCCTATTTTCTGAGGAGAAAGGGAAGATGTTTACATGAGTTGCAGGGGAGCTGACATGGCGAGACTGGGAGGAAAGAAAGGGGAAGCTGTGATCAGGATGAAGCATAAATACATTTATCAATTTAAAAAATGAGTGCTTGGATTAGCAATAACTGTACGAATATCAAACGAACAATTAATGGTAGCAAAATTATTAGCACCAGAGGGGGGAAATAGAAAGTTCAAAGAAAAACAAATACAGTTCATTTCATAGCACATCTAAAGATGGTGTTTCTATCTTTGTAATATCAGTAATCATGACTTTTGATATCTTCCATATAACTGTAATGAAGCTGGGAAATACATTACAGTGAGTGTGAGGCAGGAGGAGCAGGAGACAAACACTCATCACCAAAGTGAGAAATAAACAATTGAAAATCAAAATAACAATATGGGTATTTTATTTAGAGATATGTGTGGCTGTGCAAAAATAATTACCCAAAATTGATGCAAATGACTGCCTTTCAAACACTGGAGCAGGGGCCTAGGAACAGTTTTTCACAAAAACAAAAAGGCTTCAGAAATTTGAGCTGACGGCTTTTCAAATTAAATGTTGTAGGTGAAATTTGTCCTATTTCAAGATATGGAGTTTGTGGTAGCATAAAATTCACTGACTCTTTGTTATCTTAGTAACTGCACTTTCCAAATGGAGAGCAGACTCTTCGTGCTCTTGAACATTCTTTTATCATACTGGATGGGGGCTTGTAGATATCTTGAGGAATGTAAAGGGCTTACCTTTCAATAATGCCATAGCCTGTCAAAATAGGGCTGTTAGCTGGGGGAATAAGTATTGAATACAGCATGCTATATGGTAGATTTCAGATCTAACCATACCTCAGCATTTTATGGCCACTGAAAGGTAAATAGAACATTTCCTTGGAGAGTTTTTATTGCTTACTCAAGCCTGAAAACTTCTTATGAAAGTATTACTACAAGTCAATATAATTTAATCATTTATATATGTTGTTATTTTTTTGTAGTAGGAAGTTGGTATGTGTGTTTCTTAATATGTGTGTGACATTTTCATGGATATAGATGCTCAAATCCCTTACATAAAACAACAGCATTTGTATATAACCTCTGTGATTCTCTTATAAACTTGAAAGCATGTGTAGATTACTGATAATTCCTAATACAATATAAATGATGTATAGTTGCTATCCTGTCTTTGTTGCTAAGACCACAATGACACAAAAATAAGGATCTTATCATATTCAGTAAAGAAGATCATTTGTAGTTGGTTGAATCCATGGATAAGGAGCACAGAGACTGAGGGTTGGGTGCATGTAATGAAAATGTATATAATCTAATCACAGGAATCCAGAATATTGCAGTGAGTTTACTGGTGGGAATGAATCTTCCTACCAGAACTCAGTTTTCTTGGCAAAGGACATAGTAGAATTTAAAATATTTGATTTTTCTTTATGTATTTGCCATGTTTTATATTTTGATAGTTCACTTTATTTCCTGAGACAGGGTTTCTTTGTGTTAGCTCTGGTTGTCCTGGAACTCATTCTGAAGACCAGGCTGAACTTGACTTCACAGGTCTGCCTGCCTCTGCCTCCTGAGTACTGGACTAAAACAGTGCTCACTCTATCTATCTATCTATCTATCTATCTATCTATCTATCTATCTATCTATCTATCTATCATCTATCATTATTTTTTATCATATTATCTATCTATCTATCTATCTATCTATCTTTATCATCTATCTATCTATATCATCTATCTATCTATCTATCTATCTATCATCATCTATTTTTTTATCATTTATCTATCTATCTATCTATCTTTTTATCATCTATCTATCTATCTTTTATCATCTATCTATCTATCTATCTATCTATCTATCTATCTATCTATCTATCATCTATCTTTTTATCATCTATCTATCTATCTATCTATCTCTTCTTTCATCATCTATCTATCTATCGTCTATCTTTTTATCATCTATCTATCATCTATCTTTTTATCATCTATCTATCTATCTATCATCTATCTTTCTATCATCTATCTATCATCTATCTTTTTATCATCTATCTATCATCTATCTATCTATCATCTATCTTTTTATCATCTATCTATCATCTATCTTTTTATCATCTATCTATCTATCTATCTATCTATCTATCTATCTATCTATCTTATCTATCATCTACTTATTGCGTTAGTTTACGTGTGGGAACCAGATACTACAACATTGGCTAAATGCTTGCTGCAGGGACAGTACCAGCCTTCTAATCCAGGAAGTGAGATGTCTCAGAAGATTCAGTGTGGTACTGAAGACCAAAAGTTCCCTGTAGAATCACTGCTATGAAGACCATGTTAAATGGTCAAAGAAGCACGAACCTGATGTCAGGTGCTGGTAGCAGTGGTAGGTACAGATACTACTAATCTGGGTTCAGTGGCTTGGGTCAAGAGGAGGAGGCAGAAAAGCTGCCAAGAGTTTGAGACCAGCTTCATTTACAAAGTGACCTATAGTCCAGTGCTATCCTGTGAGGTCCTCTTTTAGAAAAATGAAACAGAAATAAAACCAAAACTAGTCACCCTGACTTCACATTTCCATCAGGGAGTCTGTTGTGTGTAATTTTTAAAAACAACCCACACTAATGCCAGCTATCACTCTAGTAACACAGTTTTCCCTTCCCCATTGAGAACTGCAAGCTAAGGCTCTCCCTGCTGGCCTGACTCTGAACTGCTCGTTATCTTCCCATCTACCCCCCTGCCCTGTGACTAGCTGTCACAAATCTCCATAATCCAGTAAATTCAAAATTCTAGAGGTTTATAATTTATAACAATAAATTCTCAACTCACAAAACACCCACACAAAGAACTCAAAACAATTGATGTTGATATAAGCTGCCCACCTAGATTGGACAAATTGTTTTATATTGTTCTATCTCTTCTATGATATTTATAGCTTCCTGTGGCTATCTAAAATCACACGATCAGGTTCATCCTCTTCTTCCTCCATCTTTTCTGTCCTTCTGTCCTCTGTCTCTGAAACTTTCAGCCCCTCCTTCCTTTTTCAGTGTCCAATCACAGACTGTAGTCTTGTATTATACTTGCCCTCACCTGCATATTGACAACAATCCGCAGCAGTTCACTCCTTTGTTTGAGTATATCACCCTTCTTTAGGGCGGACTTTTCCTGTCCTGTCTCACTGTCCCATGTGATAGTCTCTGGAAATACCCAGAGACATATGAGACCATTTCACTAGCCTCTTAATACAGTATCAAAGTTGACAGTTGATAACTAAATGCAACTATTACTGTGTTTCTTTATCAACACAGCATAGTTGGTTTCTTATTTAAAATCTATTTGGTCATATATTGGCTTTTAAGAGAGTACTTAGTTTGTTTACAGTTAATTATTATTACAGTTAATATGATCATTCACATGGATGAATTTTAGTTCACCATTTGGTTCTTTACTCTTTGTTCTACTGTTTCCCTTTTCTTGACTCTTTTTTTTTGGGGGGGTAGGGGGGCACACCACTTTACTTAGTACTGCTTCTAATTGCCACTCCTAACTCCATATCTTTTGTATAACTTTTGTTGATTTATCTAGACATAATGTAATTTGAAGCCCAAGCTTTGAAAGGACTTGAACAACCTAGGAATATTTTGATGGGGAGTCTGTTTTTCACTTTGTCAGTTCTGATTGATTCTTGCTGTGCTGGGATGTCTCAACTCCAAAGACTGTGGATTGAAAACTTAATCTTCTCTTGATGTGTTATTGGTGTTTAGAAGAGAGGCCATAAGGAAGGAATTGGACTCAGATAAAGCCCCATAATGGCTTTATAAAAGGAAGAAAGACCCAAGGGGGCAAGATTTTTCTATTTCAATACTTGATGCCCCTTCAGTGTTTGATGCCTCAGGTCTTCATCAGATGGTGAACAGACATTAGTAGCAGGTTTCGAGACAATAGCATCCAGAACCACAAGGTAAGTAAACCCCTATCATTTATAAATGATGTCTCAGATATTTTGCTATAGTACCAAAATCCGAATTAATGCAGTTCTCGGCTTATGTTTGTACGTCCTTTAAATTTTATTTTATATCACAACTAGTTGAAAAGTCACATCTGATAAACACAGTATCTGAGCTCTCCAAATATTTGTTTTTATCAACTTTTCTCTCTTTTTTGGCCATGCTTCATTATATGCATCAATGATTTGATGATCATAGGCCAGATATTATGGGTGTAGAACAGAAGAAACAATATTCATCAGCAGTAAAAATGGTGTTGCACCTTAGTCATATTGTTAGTAGAAGGGACAAGATTGATATAATCAGTAGTTGAGCTCCATCTGAGCTTTGTTTTAGCTTTAGTTTATACAGTCACTATAGCATCAAATGTTTTAAATGTCAGAGGAAGGCATGCCCTTTGAGGCAGGCTAAGGGGATCTTAGGGGTCACAGTTGGCAGTCCTGAAGTGCCATTTGGAGATCTCTTTTCCATTTTGACTGGGATGTTTTCTCACCTTTCCTCATGTTTTCCCCAATCTACCTTACTCTCTTTCTCCACTTTCGGTGGTATCTTTCTTACCCCTGTTTTAAGTAATATAGATACTTACATGTTATCAAATATATTGTTAAATATTATCCCATATGAAAGAAAGCATACAATATTTGATTTTGCCTTCCAGGTCACTCTCTCCAGTTGTCACCTCTCCTTTGCTTCCATTCGCCATATGGCTTCCCTTCTACTTTGATGTCGGGTAGAGAGAGAGAGAGAGAGAGAGGGGAGAGGAGAGGAAGGGTCTAGTACACATAAGGAGAAAACATAGTATTTGTCTGAGCCTAGCTTTCTGGCCTAACATAATCGCTTTCCAGTTTGATCCATTTTCTATACTTGACACTTCAATTCTTTACAGTTAAAAACAGTTCTGTCAGTTTATAGACCACAATTTCTGTTTCCCTGCATCTGGTCATGGACATAGAGGCTCATCCAATACCTTTGCTCTTGTACTAATCTGTAAAAAGATGGGTGAGCAGGTGTCCATATTGGGTAAAGATCTACCAGAGCCATGCTTTTGATTTTGAATGAGTTATTAAATATGGCAAGTGTCTTAGTCATTCTAATGCAGTGACAAAACTTACAACAAAATAGCAAGTTGGGGAGGAAAGGGTTTATTTGGCTTACACTCCATATTGATATTGATTACCAAAGGACTTCAGTACAGAAACTCAAGCAGGGCAGAAACCTGGAGGCAGGAGCTGATGCAGAGGCCATGGAGAGTGATGCTTACTAGCTTGCTCAACATGGCTTTCTCAGCTTGTTTCTTTGTTGGAGTCCTGAGGATGGTGTACCTTGCAGCTGTTCACAGGGGCATATGATTTTACTAGTACTGTTTTGGTATTCCCCTTTCTCCTTTTCACTGAGAGGGGTCCAACCTGTCTCCAGCAAAGGATCTTGTAGAATATTTTGTGACAAACATGTATCTAAATTGGAGAGAAGAGCTACATACCTCTGGGAAGCTTCTCAGTAAGCTTCAACAGGAAATAACAATATATAAATAAAGGATATTTCAGCAGGTGTCTTCACAGTATGCTCTCTTAGATGGCTTTGAGTGTAAACCAGGAGGTGGTAGCATTTTTAATATTTTATGAACATCTGTACTGGTTTTCACAATCGGCTGCACCAGTGTACAGTCTCCCAAGTAATATATAAAAGTTCATTTTGGCTGCATCCCCTCCAGCACTTAAAATTATTTTTCCTTGTTGATAGCAAATTTTGACTGGAGTGAGAAGGAGTAGCATATCAATCTAATCTGCATTTCAGGAATGGTTAACAGAGTTGAAAAAAAAAACTTCACAAACTTACTGGCCATTTGTAATTTTCTTTTGAGAACAGGTCACTTAATTTATTTGTCATTTTTGTATTTGGCATTACTCTTGAGTTATTATGTATTTTAGATATTAGTCCCTTTTAGAAGTACAGTTGGCAAAGGCTGTTTCCCATTATGCAGACTCCTCATTCTGCTGTGCTGTTTGTTCTTATAGTCAAGTGATCTAATTTTTAATGTCATAGAGGTTTATTCGCCTTGGTAGTAGATTTGTTTTCATTGACTTGTGGTCTGTTTATTCATCAAAACCCAATTGAAATAAAGTGTTATGATATTTCTTCAGTTTGCATGTACTGTGTACAATTGCTTTGGCTGTCTGAGAATTTCTGTGTTTCCACATTTATTTTAACATTAACATTTTTATTTTTCCCAAAATGTCATTGGCATGGTCATGGGGATTACATTGCATCTGTAAAGTGCTTCTAGTAATTTAGACACTCTATAACCTTGTTTTATGTGTTGATTTTGTATCCTGAGGCTTTGCTGAAAGGATTTATCAGATCTAGGCATTTTCTCTTAGAGTATTTATGCTTTTTTAGGTACAAAAATATATCGTCTGAAAATAGAGATAATTGTACATTTCTCTGCCCTATTTCCTTTCCTTTTCTTTTTTTCTTTAGTGTGACGTTTTTATTAGCAAACAACTGTTTTAAATGGATAAGAGCTGGGCTCAGAAATTTGTTTTGCTCAAACATTAGAAGGTAGATTATTCATCCAGGCCTCACTCCCAAAGAGAGGATATATGTATGGGAGTCACTTCAGCAGTGGACCTTTCTGAAGTCTGGCAGTAGAAATAGCAGAACAAACATTCCCACACCCGCTTACTAGCCCACAGAACTTTGGCTCTAATAGAATCACCCTGACAGGGCAAGTAACTGATTGTTCTTTGTCCTCCTCATAGTTACAAATTAGATTAGAGAATCAGCAGTCAGTGAATCTGAGGCTCCTTCCTTTGCCAGCTGACAGTGTATTCACTGATTTAGGGAAGAACTAAGAAAGAGGACAGCCAAGGCTCTCTGCGTCTTGGCTAAGCAGCCAAGAACAGTGACTTTTCTTTCTTTGAGCAAATAGTATGTTACCCTTGGCTAACTACATTTTTCATTTGCTGCATTTTGTCACACTTTGACATCTTAGAGGGTTGGGGTAATCTGAATCTACTGCCATGCCCCAGAAGGGAGTAGCAAGGAATTCCCTCAGAACTATGTAGAAACAAATTAATCCATGCTACCTCAAATTCATCTTTCCTTACACAACAAGCTAAGTTTCCTAGGCCTGAATCCTCCCAGAGTGAGAATATTGGACAACTAGAGATTACTTCCATGTCCTAGACACCATCAAAATGGCATACAATATCCATCCTTGGCCACTTACTCCATTCTGTCTTGTTTTTCATTGGAAGTCATGATAAAGGTTTCTAGTTATGCTTTCTCCTTACTGCCTGCCTCCAACATGTGGCTTTGATCCTTCCTTTGAGCCCCCATGTAACCTGGAATAGCTTCTTTATCAGTTGTCTCATATCTACCATATTTTTGGAGGAGAAGGGAAATGACTTTTTTATTGGATGTTTTATTTATTTACATTTCAGATGTCATCCCTTTTCCCCATTTCCCCTCCCTAGAACTTCCTGTCCCATCCCTCCTCCTCCTTTTTTCTTTTATACCATTTTAAATCCATGCATGTATTAAGGTCAGTTCTAGGTTGAGGGTCTAGCATTACAATAAATACAAATAGTCAAGGAACAAGCAAGACAATAAGCACAAATAATCAAAAAACAAGCAAGGCATTAAAACAACTACGTGAACACTCCCATGATCATTATTTCTAAGGGCTTATCAGGATGACCAAAATATCTGAGCCTACTTCCCTGTCCTAGCCCAAAGTCATTTTCATGCCTGAAGCCTACTTCCTTATTCTAGCCCTAAATTTAGATTCCTGTCTGAAATTACTTCTTCATTCTAGCCTAATGTCAGATTCCTGCCTGAAGCTTACTTGCTTGTCCTTGGCCAATATCATATTCCTGCAAGCAGACCATTTCATTGACCCATGTCAGATTCTTGCCATGTAGCCCCAAAGGCTCTCCACCTCTCCCACCTTTTTATTTCACTAACAAGACTGAGCTTGTCTTAGGTCATTCTGACAAGAATGCCTTCCTTACCCATAGGAATACGAATTATCTGAAGCAATGCACTTCTGTCTTAGGTTGGTAAGGCTCTGTGCAGAATCTTACCTGTTCTCGGCTTACCAGTCTGTTAATTTAATAACTCTGTCTGGGGGTCCATTTTCAAGTTCAAGCCATGTACTTTGGCTTCCAACATGTTGATGTTGTTAAAGACAAACTTTAACATGGTGTCTGCCCTATTTCTTTCTTTTGTAATTCTGATCTTACTTAGACTTCAGGATTCTAGTGAGTAAGAATGGAGACAGTAGACACCATTATCTCATATACATTTTTAAAGGAAATCTTTTTGTTGTCTCCCCCATTTAATATAATGCTGAGTATAAATTTGTCAAATATAATCCTTTTTATATTAAGGCATATTATCTCTAAATTCTCAAGAGTTGTTATAATGAATTATTGTTGAACTTTGTCAAAGGCTTTTTGTTTCCTTCTGTTGAAAAAAATTGACTCCTGAGCCTGAGTTATTTTATGTGTTGCTTATGTTTATTGCACATGTTGAACCATCCTTGTATTCTGAAATGAAATTGACATGATCTTGCACACAGCTATTTAATGTGTTATTGAGTTTGTTTTACAAGTTCTTTGTTGAGAATGGACTTGGTCTAAGTTTTCTTTCTGTATGCATTGTTGTTGATACCATATCTAGTTTTGGAACTAGGGTAATACTGGCTTCATATCAATGGGTTTTTTTAGTGGTTTCTTTCCTTCTTCCTTCCTTCCTTCCTTACTTCCTTCCTTCCTTTTTTTTTCTTTCTTTCTTTCTTTCTTTCTTTCTTTCTTTCTTTCTTTCTTTCTTTCTTTCTTTCTTTCTTTCTTTCTTTCTTTTTAAAAGTCAATTCTTTTGTGAAATAGTTTAAAGAACAGTGGTGATAGTTCTTTAAGGATCTGATGAAATTTACCAAGAAATAGTTTAGAGTTTTCATTGTTAGAAGACTATTACTGTGTCAGTCTTGTTGCTTGTTATAGATCTGCATAAGTTAATTTTATCTTCTTGAGTCAATTTGGTGGGTCATAAATGTCTAGAAATGTATATGTTGCCTCTAGATTTTCCATTTTTTGAAATACAATAATCTTTGGTATTTCATTAGTATCTATTGTAATTTTCCCATTTTGTATTAAAATTTATAAATTCTAATTATCTCTTTCTTAAACTTTGTTTGGTTAAAGGTTTGTAAAACTTTTAAATTAGTTGATTAATTAATTAATTAATTCACTTAACATCCAGGGCACAGACCATCCTCTCTCCTTTCCTCCCTGTACTACCCTCACAAATCCTTCCCTCATCATCCCCTACCCTTCTCCTCAGAGATGGATGAAGCCTTTTCTGGGCATGACCCCACCCTTAGATGTCAAGTCAAAGCAGCACTAAGTGCATCCTCTCCCAATAAGGCCCAACCAGGCATTCCACCTACAGGAAAAAGATCAATAGCAGAATCAGAGTCAGAAACAGTCCCTGCTCCCATTGTTAGGGCATCAACATGAAGACCAAGCTACATATCTGCTACAAATTGTGGGAGACCTATGTCCAGTTCATGCATGCTCTTTGGTTGGTGATTCATTCTCTGTGATCCCCCATGGGACCAGATTAGTTGACTCTGTAAGTTTTTTGTGGTGTCTTTGATTCCTCTGGCTCTTTCAATTATTTCTTTCACTCTTCTTTCTATCTGCTGCTGGATGAAGACTCTCAGAAGACATTTATGCTAGGCTCCTGTCTACAAGCATAGTAGAGTATCGTTAATAGTGTCAGGGGTTGGATCTCTCACATGGGATGGTTCTCAAGTTGGGCCAGTCATTGGTTGACCATTCCCTCAATCTCTGCTCCCTTTTTATCCCTGCACATCTTGTAGACACGACAAAGGTTGAAGGTTTTATGGATGAATTGATGTCCCTACACCTCCAGTGAAAGTCCTATCTGGCAACAGGGGTGGTCACTTCAATCTCTGTATGCTCTGATGCTAGAAGTCTCAGCTAGAGTCACCCCTATAGACTTCTAGGAGCCTCTCGAGTCTCAAGTCTCCAGCTAGCCTAAAGATGCCATCACCAATTTTAGTTCTCTCTCCCAATGCTCTCCCACACCCATCTTTTTACACCTGATCCCCATCCCTGGTCCCCTTCTTACCCCCTCTCTCACCTAGTTCGCCCCATCCATCCACTTCCAGTGTCTATTTTATTTCCCATTCTGAGTGAGATTTAAGCCTTCTCCCTTGGGTCCTCCTTATTACTTATTTTCTTTGGGTCTGTAGATTATATCATGGTTATCCTATACTTTAAGGCTGATGTCCACTTATAAGTAAGTACATACCATGCCTCTCTTTCTGGGTTTGGGTTACTTTAGTCAGAATATTTTCTAGTTCCATCCATTTGCCTGGAAATTTCATGATGTCTTTGTTTTTAATAGCAGAGAATTCCATTGTGTAGATGTACCACATTTTCTTTATCCATTCTTCTGTTGAAGGATATCTAGGTTGTTGCCAGTTTCTGGGTATTATAAATAAAGCTGGGATAAACATGGTTGAGCAAATATCCTTGTGATATAGTGGGGCATCTTTTGGGTATATACCCAGGAGAGGTACAGCTGTGTCTTGGGGTAGAACTATTCCCAATTTTCTGAGAAGCAGCCAAATTGATTTGAAAGTGTGAAAGTTTGGTCTCTCACCAGCAATGTCGGAGTATTCCCTTTGTTCCACATCTTTGCCAACATGGGCTGCTTTGTGATCTTAGCCATTATGACAGGTGTAAGATGGAGTCTCAGAATCATTCTGATTTGCATTTCCCTGATGATTAAGGATATTGAACATCCCTTTCAGGGCTTCTTGACCATTAGAGATTTATTTATTGTTTAGCTCTGTACCCCATTTTTTAATTGGGTTATTTGGTTTGTTGGTAGTTAACTTCTGAGTTCTTTACATATTTTAGATATTAGCTGATAGGTTATTTTTCTGTCAGTGAAAGGAGCCAGTTCATGCCAGATTAGAATAAATTAAACACAGGTTTATTAGCAAGCTGCTCTTGGGTGAGTTCACTGTCCCCAAAGATTGAGGCCAGTGGAGTTGCTATGGGGAAACCTAGAAGGGGGAAGAGAAAGAGAGAAAGGGTGTGTGTACAGAGAGAGAAGAGGAAGGAGACTGAAGGAGAAGAATGGAGACGAGAGTAAAGGAAATGGAAGAGAAGAGAAGAGAAGAGAAGGAGAAGGAGAAGGAGAAGGAGAAGGAGAAGGAGAAGGAGAGAAGGAGAAGGAGAAGGAGAAGGAGAAGGAGAAGGAGAAGGAGAAGGAGAGGAAGAAGAGAGCTAGCAAAAATTCTGGACTATATAGGGAACACCTCTGCAGGAAGGGCAGCCCAGCCCCTGGGTTGGAAGTTCAAGGTTGTAGGCAGAATATGCCAGGTAGGGACTGAGAGATTCTGGGAGAACCTGGAGGCTAGATCTCCTTTCTTTGCTATGTAAAATATGTACTCTAGTCCTTTGTCCCAGTGTCCAAACGTTAGCCCTCTGTCAGATGAAGATATATTCCCATTCTGTAGGCTACCATTTTGTCTTAGACTTGTAGAAGATTTTCAGTTTTATAAGGTCCCATTTATTAATTGTTGAACTTAGTGCTTGAGCTATGATGTTCTGTTCAGGAATTTTTCTCCTGCCAATGTGTTCAAGACAGTTCCTCATTTTCTCTTCTATTAGATTCAGTGTGTCCAGTTTTATGTTGAGGTCTTTGATCCACTTGGACTTAAGTTTTTTGCAGTGTAATAATATCAATTTATTTCCATTCTTCTACATTTAGACATCCAGTTAGTCCAGCACTATTTATTGAAGATCTTTCTTTTTCCATTGTATGGGTTTGGCTTCTATGTCAAAAAACATATTTCTGTAGGTGTGTAGGATTATTTCAAGGTCTTAGATTCTATTACATTGATCAATCTGTCTGTTTTTATGCCAATACCATGGAGGTTTTATTACTATTGCTCTGTAATACAGCTTGAGATCAGGGATGGTGATACCTTCAGAAATTCTTTTATTGTACAGGATTGTTTTAGTTATTATGTTTTTGTTTGTTTGTTTTTCCATATGGCTGAAAATTGCTCTTTCAAGGTCTGTAAAGAATTGTGTTGGAATTTTTATGGGAATTGAATTGAATCTGTAGCTTGTTTTGGTAAGATGACCAGTTTTACTTTGTTAATCCTACAGATCACTGATCATGGGAGATCTTTCCATCTTCTGATAGGTTTTTTTTTCTTCAGAGACCTGAAGTTCTTGTCATACAGGTTTTTCACTTTGTTGGTTAGAATTAAAGTAAGATATTTTATATTATTTGTGGCTATTGTAAAGGGTGTTGCTTCCCTAATTATTTCTCAGTTCATTTATCTTTTGTATAAAGGGGGAACTACTAATTTTTAAAAATTATTTTTTTATCTAGCCACTTTGCTGTAGGTGTTTACTTGGTGTATATATTTGTTGGTAGAATTTTTGGGGTCACTTATGAATACTATCTTATCACCTACAAATAGCTATATTTTGAATTCTTCCTTTCCAATATAGATCTCCTTTAATTATCTTATTGTTATAGCTAAAACTTCACATACTAAGTTGAATAGATACAGGGAGTGGGAAGCCTTGTCTTGTCCTTATTTTTAGTGTAATTCTTTAAATTTTTCTCCATTTAATTTGATGCTGGCTCTTGGCTTGCTGTACATTTCCTTTACTATATTTAGGTATAGACCTTGTATCCTTGATCTCTCCAAGACTTTTAACATGTAGAGGCTTTTTTTTTTGTCAAAAGCCTTTTCAGCATCTAATAAGATGATCATGTGTCTTCCTTTAGTTTGTTAATATGATGGATTACATTGATGGATTTTGCATATGTTGAACCATCCTTAAATCCCTGGATGAAGCTTGCTTTATCATGGCGGATGATGGTTTTTATGTGTTCCTGGATTTGGCTTGTAGGTATTTTATTGAGTACTTTTACATCGAAGTTCATAAGTGAAATTGGTCTGAAATTCTCCTTCTTTGTTGAATTTTTGTGTGGTTTAGTTATCAGACTGACCGTGGTTCATAGAATGACTTTGGCAATTTTCTTGTTTTCATTTTGCAGAGCATCGTATCTGTTCTTTCTTTTTTTTTTTTTTCAGAAATCAATAAAAATTTAAAAGCATCAAAAGAATAAATGAAATAAACAAACAAGCAAATCCAAGGTCAGATAACTTATCAAGATTCTATAGGGCCTTCAAAGCAACACTTTTTGAGTTCTGGTTTAAAATCAGACCAAATAACTCCTTCACAAGAATAATATTGAAATAGTGAAATCAAGTGTAACCAAAAAAATATATAAATTATGTCAATATCCCTCATGATATATAAAATCTCATTGATAGTTGCAACTGAATACAAGAATTAAAAAAATCCATGATATAACTGAACACTGTTTTTTTTTTTTAGAAGACCATACTCATTACAGGCTGCATTTTGGAAGCCCCCACTCTGTATCTGTTCTTTCAAAGACTGGTAAAATTCTGCACTAAAACCATCTGGCCCTGGGCTTTATTGGTTGGAAACTTTAAGTGTTTCTATTTCCTTAGGGTTATAGGACTATTTGAGTTGTTTACCTGATATTGATTTAACTTTGGTAGAGAACTCTACCAAGAAAATCATCCATTTTGTTTAGATTTTTCCAATTTATAGAGCACAGGCTTTTGAAGTAAGACTTAATGATTCTTTGGATTTCTCTAGTGTTCGTTGTTATGTTCCCATTCATTTCTGATTTTAATGATTAGGGTACTGTCTGTCTGTCATTTAGTCAGTTTGGTTAAAGATTTGTCCACCTTGTTGATTTTCTCAAAGTATTGGCTCTTGGTTTTATCGATTTGTTGCACTGTTCTCTTTGATTATAATTTATTGATCTCAGCCTGAGTTTGATTATATTCTGCCATCTACTCCTTTTGGGTGGTTTTTGCTTCTTTTTGTTCTTGAACTTTTAGGTGTGCTTTTAAATTGCTAGTATGAGATCTCCCCAATTTCTTTATGAAAGTATTTAATGCTATGAACTTCTCTCTTAGTACTACTTTCATTGCAGTTATGTACCACAAGCGTATCATAAGCATAAGTATGTTTTGCCTTCATATTCATTGAATTTTAGAAAATCTTTAATTTTCTTATTTCTTCCCGGACCCAGTGATCACTGAGTAGAGAACTGTTCAGTTTCCCTGTGTTTGTAGGCTTTCTGTTGTTTCTGTTGTTGAATTCCAGCTTTAATCAATGGTGATCTGATAAGATACAGAAGGTTATTTCAGTTTTCTGGTATCTATTGAGATTTTCTTTGTGCCTTGTATGTTGTCAACTTTAAAGACAGTTCCATTATTAGCTGAGAAGGAAGTATATTTTTTTCTGTTTGGGTAAAACATTTTATAAATATCTGCTAGGTCCATTTGGTTTATAATGTCTCCATTATTTCCCTGTTTAGTTTCTGTCTAGATAATATGTCCATTGGTAAGAGTAGGGTATTGATATCTCCATTTATTATTCATGTGTGAGGTTTAATGTCTGATTTAAGCTTTAGTAATGTTTCTTTTGTGAATGTGAGTGCCCTTGTGTTTGAGCATAGAAATTTAGAGTTAAGAGGTAATATTGGTGGATTTTTTTTTCCTTTGATAAGTATGAAGTGTCCTTCCCATCTCTAATTTTGATTGGAAATATATTTTGTTAGATATTAGACTGGATACTCCAACTTGCTTCTTGGATTCATTTGCTTAGAAAACCTTTTTCCAGCATTATGCTCTGAGGTATTGTCCATCTTTGTTGCTGAATGTGTTTCTTGTATGCAGCCAAATACTGGATTTTGTTTTCACATCTACTCTGTTAGTCTGTGTCTTTTTATTGGGAAGTTGAATATATTAGTGTTGAGAGATATTAATGACCAATGAGTGTTAATTCCTGTTATCTTGATGTTGGTGGTAGTGTGGTGTATGTGTCCTCTTTTATGTTTGCTGGTGTGGGGTTATATTTCCTGTGTTTCCATGTATGTAGTTAGCCTCCTTTGTTTTGAGTATTCTTTCTAGTATTTTCTGTAGGGCTGGATTTGTGAATATTGTTTAAATTTGGTTTTGTCATGGAATATCTTCTTTTCTCCATCTATAGTGATTGAAAGTTTTCTGGGTATAGTCATCTTAGGATGACATCTAAGAATGTGCAAGACTTCTACCCAGGCTCTTTTGTCTTTTAGAGTCTTGGTTGAGAAGTCTGGCATAGATTGATAGGTCTGTCTTTATGTTACTTGGCCCCTTTCCTTTCCATATTCTTTCTGTGTCCTGTACATTTTAAGTTTTAAATATCATTTGACAAAAGAGTTTCTTTGGTAATCCAATCTATTTGATATTCTGTAAGCTTTTTGTACGTATATAGGCATATATTTCTTTAGGTTGTGAACATTTTCTTCTTTAATTTTTATTGAAGGTATTTTCTGGGCTTATAGTTTGGAATATTCTTCTTCATTCCTATTGTTTTTAAGTTTGGTCTTTTGTTCATGTCCCAGATTTCTTACATGTTTTGCCATCATGAACATTTTGCTTTATATTTTCTTTGACAATGTATAGATTTCTTCAATTGCATCTTCTATTCCTGAAAATTTCCTTTTATCTTTTGTATTATGTTGGTGATGCTTGCTTTCTGTAGTTCCTATTCTCTTCCCTAGGTTTTCCATCTACAGGATTCCCTCAGTGTGTGTTTTGATTATTGCTTCTATTTCTGTTTTCAGGTCATGAACAGCTTTATTCATTTTCTTCACCTGTTTGATTGCATTTTACTATATTTATTTAAGGGATTTATTCATTTCCTCTTTAAAGGCCTCTAAAGATTGGATTTAAAGTCATCTTATTGTGTTTAGATTGTGTTAAGATGTCCAGGGCTTAATGTAGCAGGATAGCTGGGCTCTGGTGGTCCCATATTGCCCTGGTCCTTTTTGATTGTGTTCTCATGCTATCCTTTAGCTATCTATTTGTTCCTGGTGTTGGCTAGATGTTCCTGATTTCAACAGGATTTCTCACAGAAGCAGGCAGACCCTGACAATGGATCTTAGGTAACAACACAACTTACCTCTGCTGGATGTGCTCCTGGCAGGCAGGAGATTGTCTGGGATGGGGGGTACTAGATGGTTGTTGCTGGTGAAACAGCTGGATCTGCCCAAATGGACCCATTTGGTGGGGGATTTGTTGGGAGGTATCTAAGTTGGATGTTCCTGGCTGTCCTCACAAATTTCCTCAGAGAATAAGGATGATTCTGGGGTCCCAAAAGTCTCCTTAGAACAGGAAGGAAAGCCCTGAACCAGAAGATGAAGGTCAAGGACCACACACAACTCATTTCTGTTGACTGTGCCCCAAGTGCACCTCAGGGTTTGTTAATCTTACTTTTATCTTTATAAAGAACCAACCAGTTACTTCATGACTTTTTTCATGTTCTTTCCTTTTGTATTTTATTAACTTCTGCCTGCATTATTTCTCCTAGTCTCCTACTTGTTCCTGTTTTTATAAAACAATGATATCAATTATTGATTTTTACATTTATAATCTGATTTTTAATATAACTACCCATAGCAATAAACTTTCATGTTAGAACTGCCTTTGCTGTATCTTTAAATTTCTTTTTTAAAAAACATTTATTTATCTTATATATGTGATTACACTGTTGGTGTCTTCAGACACACCCGAAGAGGGCATTGGATATCATTACAGATGGTTGTAAGCCATCATGTGGTTGCTGGGAAGTGAAGTCAGAACCTTCAGAAGAATAGTCAGTGCTCTTACCCGCTGAGCCATCTCTCCAGCTCATCTTAAAATTTCTAATACATTATATTTTTATTTGATTTTATGAATTCATTTACTCCCTGATTTCTCCAGTTACTCACTGGCCATTCAAGTGTGTGTTGTTCAATTTCTGTATATTTTTTTAGTTTCTCTCATTTCTCTTGTTGGTTTCCAAGTTTATTTTCTTCTAAGATAAAAGTTGTTTTGATTTGATAACCTAATAGAGTTGCTTTGTGGCCTAATTTATGCTTTGTTTTATACATTTTTTAGCTGCTAATAACAATATGCGTTTTGCAGTTGCTAGATATAATATTGTGCTAACTCCACAAGACTAATGTTAAAATTTAAGTTTAAAATTTCTATGTTGATTCTTTTTTTGGTCTGGATGATCTATCTATTGATGGCAGAGTTATTGGTGCCATTGTCTATTATTGTATCTGGACCTATTTGACCCTTAACATCTAGTAGTGGTTGCTCCATAAAATTGAGTATTTTATATATATATATAAAATATATATATATATATATATAGATAGTGTATATGTTTACAATAGTCATGACTTCTAAATTAGTTGCTTACTTTAATAATATGTACTGATGTTCTTTTCATTTATAGTTTGGACTTTAAGACTACTTCATATAACTGTATCAACCTCTGTTTTGTTTAGGGTTCCATTTTCTTAATACATTTACATCTATTTTTTTTTCACTCTGAATCTGTGCAAATTTTTCATAGAGAAATGTGATTCTTTCAGGTAACAAATAATTGAACCATGATTTTCAATACATTCATCAGGTGTACATTGTTTAATTAGAGAATTATGACTCCTAGAACTACATAAATTTTGGGCTATCATTGAGAGCTACCTCTTACTCCTATGCCTTTGTTGGCTGTTTTCTGTGTTGATATGATCATTGTTGTTCTTTTGACTTTCCTCTGCTTATGTTAGGATTTGTTGTTCTACTGAGGTAGATGTAATTGAGTCTTTCCTCCAACTTCATTGTTTATCTATTTTATGGATAAAATATATTCCTTCTTGTGCTCACATGATTGAAACTCTTCTTGCATTATATGTAAGACACATTAATTATTTTCTCTTATGCTGACTTGGTGATCAAAAACTGCTTTAGTTTGAGCTTATCTTGAAGTTATTTTTTTTTATTTCTACACTATTTTTACTTTCTAATGAAGCTGAACTTACCACACAGAGTAATAGGTTTGATTATGGATCTTCACACATCCTTACACTTTGTTTCAATCCACCACTTCTCTTACTCTCTGCCATTCATAATCCTCCTGATGTTCCTCTGACTGGTTCCATTTCTTCCTCCATGTTAGTCCTCCTTAATTTCATGTCACATGTATATCATTATCCTCAATGCTCCTAAGAATCTTTCTACTTTTTCTCACTATTTTTTTAACTTCTACACACACACACAGACACACACAGACACACACACACACCCACTGCATGGTACATATGTGCATATATATATATATATATATATATATATATATATATATATTTCTAAATTTGGATTTTGCATATGAGAGAAAATGTGATATTTGCCTTTCTGAATTTGCCTGCTTTACTGAATATAATGAATTCTACTTTCATCTATTTTCTTGCAAAAGCCATGATTTCATTTTTCTTTTCTGTGTATGCATGTGATTTTGTGTATGTGTGTTTGCAAGTGTGAGTACATATGTGTGTGTCTGTGTGCATATGATGGACAGAGGTTAATATTGAGGTTGTTTCTCAGAAATTTTCTCTCTTACTTTTTGAGACAATATTTCTACCTTGGATCTCGAATTTGAGAATTTGTTGAGGCTGACCCCAAGATTCTCCTGTCTTCCCTGCTTCCTTAATTCTGGGATTACAGGAATTCATTGACACAGCCAGTTTGGTTTTGTTGTTTTACATAAATGTTGAGGATCAGATTTATGGACTCCTGTTAGCACTTTATCAACTACTGAGAGCTATTTTCACAGCACACGATTTCGCTTTTCTTTATGGCTTCATGAAATTCCATTGAGTATATGTAACACATTTCCTTTATGCAATTCTTGATGGACATGTAAGCTGATTCCATTTCCTCACTATTGTGACTAGTGCACAGAGGAGTGTCTATGTACCCATAAATAGCATAGGTTGTTTATATGAAAGATTTGTTTTTAGTCCTTTGGCAAACCTCCACACTCATTACCCAGTGGCTATATAAGATCACACTCCCTCTAGTGTGTGTAAGGAATCCTTTTCAATACATCTGCAACATTATTTGTTATTTTTTTTTGTTCTGTTGAGGCTAGTCATTAGTCTCTCTCTCTTTCTCTCTGTCTCTCTCTCTCTCTGTCTCTCTTCTTCTCTCTCTCTCTCTCTCTCTCTCTCTGTGTGTGTGTTTGTGTTTCTGTGTGCATTCATTTTATATAAATTTATATGAGGATAAAACCAGATAAAGATCACATTAAATCATACCACAATTTTCTTAGTAGATATATAGGTGTATAGTCATATGTAGCTGAATGTATTTATGAATAAGAAAATAAAAGTTAGGAATTAAGATACATTGAGTGTCTAAACCAACTTACATTTGACTTAGACTATTTCTCTGGATAATAAATTTGTACAAGATTGTGTCTCTCATGTCAAGATATCTTACTAAAATTTAGAGGCAACTGAGAATATTCGATTTGCTGGTGAACTGGATGTTAATACATATTTATGATAATATTTTCCTTCATTGTGGTGAATATTATCAGCCAAAATTGCTTTGGAATCTATCCTCTTAAATATTTCTTGTCACATAATATTTTAGATTTGAGCAGTGGGGAAATGATGCAGCAATTCATAGAGATATTAAAACACTAATGAAGTTCACTCTTTAATAGTTGAAACACATTTTGAACTGAATAATGCAAGGCAAAGCATACATATTCAATTAAAATATTAAATGTTGAGAGAAAGTTTTTATTTAATACTAAAATAAAATTAAGAACCTCTTTAATCACTGAAAGGTTCCTCACAAGTGGAAGGAAAACTCTGCATCAACTTAAACATTTCAGGACATCCAATTTCATTAATTTAAAACAACTTCCAAAGCTGGAGATCTAAGCAAATGAGCCATTTTCTTTAAAAATTCTGACTCATCTTGGGAACATTAAAATTAATAGAGCTCATGATCTTGAGTTCTATTCATTTGTGAATGTGTTTTAGTAAGTACACATAATTGGGGCTGAATTTGACATCTCCTCATAGATAATCACCATGAATACACACTGAATTTTATACCATTAATATTTTAAATTAATTGATTAATAATTTTGTAAAATGAACATACTCATAAAGAACTAATTCAGAAAACAAATTATTTATTAGACTGGTGCAATGCACTATATTCACAAAATATCAGTAGTAAAAATCCAAAGAAAGGGGCTTACAGATTAAAAGGCCTGGCTGCTCCTTAGAAGACCTGGGTTTAATTCCAGAACCTACACAACCACTTATAACCATCCTATAACTCTAGTCCTAGGGGAATCTGATGCCCTTTGTATTCTTTGAAAATTCAGGCACCCACCTGATGCCCATACTTATGTGTTGGCAATACACCCTATACATAAATAAACATAAATGTCAATGAAAAAAGTTCAATGAAAAGATTCCAATTAAAGGCCTGGCTGTTTTTGTAGACTTCTGGAGTGTAGATATGGTGACAGAACAGTGGAGAACAGGGAAGGGCAGGGAAGGGCAGAAAGAAGGCCTTACAGCACATCTTATTTTGCCAAGATGACATGGATGAATTGGTCATGGTTTCACTTCTGAGACACATTTTCAGAATTGATTATCAATAGATAATTATTGAAGCATTATTACAATGGCTTTCTATGAAACCTGACTTCCCCAAATTTTATATACTATAGTTTCTGATGCTTTCTTCTTTGGGGCATGTCTGGGTTTAAATTCTAAGTCCAGTGTGGTAAAGGTAGCTCACTTATATTGGTCTGTGTTGCCTTAGTTTATTTGTGCTACTGTGCAGTTATTGATTGTTGTATTTAGAGAAAATTTCAAGCTTGCATGAGGCTCATCAGAGTGGAATTTTCTTTTTAACACCTGTGTTATGGAGTGGTTTTTCTTTTGTGTATCCTGCTTTTGCCAGTCTTTCATTTCTGGAGGGAGATACCATTATTAATTAAAAGAAGAGAAATAACACAATAAAATTTTACGCTCATTACTTCAATATTTAGCTGTGATGTATGGTGGCATATTTAAAGCTATATCTTATGTGTCCTGATGAGAAGGAAGTATTAAGATAAAGAAAACAAAAAACAAACAAAGAAACAAACAAACACCAGATTCAATTATGGGACCAGGGAGAGGAGGAGCTAAATTCACAAAGCTGATATAGGAGAGCTTGAAAGTTCAGAGACACAGGGAAGTGCATGGAGAAAAAAATTAAGGAAAGCCAGATCAAATCAGCTCATCCCCAAAGCTTCGCAGTGGTAGCAGAGGAAAAGAAGCCTTCCTTGTCTCAAAGATGTGTACAACAACATAAAACTGTAAGACAAGAAAATTCAAGGCAATGTGACTCCTTGAAAGTATCATAACTCCTCAAATACTAAAATCAAAGCTACTGTGTGGGTAAAACAGCAAAGGATTATTTTAATAATTTTGCTACAAGAGATCAATGACCTCAAAGAGAATACAAACAAGTAGAGAACTGAAGTAAGGGAATGGATGTAGGATCAGAAGAGGCCAGCCCTTAATATAGTGGAGAAAGTCAATAAATGGCAAGAAATGAACAGATGTGTGAGGAAAAATCAGCAAATTGGGAAAGAAATTCAGCAAGAAAACAGAGATTTTAAAATAAAGAATAAATAAAAATGTGTCACACAATGGGTCAACAAAACAAAACCCCAAATAACAAAAACAACAAAAACCAAAACCTATTTACCAACCAACCAACCAACCAACCAACCAACAAACAAACAAACAAACAAAATGAACCACAGTGGAAATCACCACCAACAGAATCAAACAGGCAGAAGGAAAAACTACCAGGCATGAAGTCCAAGTGAGAGAAAATAAATACCTTTAAACACCAAAAGCAAACAAACAAGAAGCCCAACAAAGTGTGATCTTGACAGTATAATGAAGAACTCTGAGACATGATCTAGAAACCAAATTTAAGTATTCACAATGAAAACAAATACTCAAGATAAAAATTAAAGGAGTAGAAAATAAACTGAATGAAATTACAGGAGAAAAATCTCTTTAATATAAAGAACCAGACATGTAAAAGTATATCACATATTTATAAACTCAAATGTCTATGATCAGAGTAGAACCTTCCATGGTGTGTTATTCTCAAAATGTTAAAAACACAAATTAAAGAAACTACATTAAAAGTTAAAAGGAAAAAAACACAACCCTTTACCTACAATTGTAAACACATCAAATTAATATAAGTTTTCTTACCAAGGAAACCTAAAACTAGGAAAGCATGCAATAATATATCAGGCCTTAAAATAATAACTTGAAAATAATTAATAAAAGAAGCACAAGTTAAGGCAGATCATTAACACCAGGTCAGCATTGCAGAAGAGAACTAAAGAGACACTATACACAAAGAAAGAAGGACATTTTATTCATGAGAGTGACTACAGGAATGAATACATTTCATGACAGAAGTAGTTGGACAAAGGAACATGTGTGCAGCAAAACAAAATGGAATCCCTAATTGCTAATAGAAGACAAAAACAAGAAACAAGAAACCAGTAGTTCAGCTAACCAGAGAAGCACCCAAGTATCTGACAGGAAGTTGAAAGCCTCTCTTAACAATAACTTTAAGTATAAGTGGTTTCACCTCACTAGAAAAAATAAGCAGTGGAGGATAGATAATCACATTGAACTATCTATTGCCTCTTAGAAACACATCTTCTCGACAACGACACCCTTAGAGTCCGAGATTGGATGTCAGTACATCACTGTCACCTTTATGCAGGTCAGTGTAGTAGTTACTTTTCTGGTGCTGTGATAAAACATTATGACCAAAAGAACCTTATGGAAAAGTTTATTTGGGCTAATAGTTTTCAAGGTTAAGAACACATCATGACCATACCCTTGGTTCAGATCCCAAAGACCCACCCAGCTGATATTTATTCCTACCACTTCACCAGACCTGTCCACCCAGCTGCCATACCCTCACTCCCACCTTGAACAGATATCTGATGCTCAGTTGCAAGCCATGCAAGTAAAAACAGGTAAGAGCCTTACCTGTCCTCTGAACCCTCCCACATCATTGGTTCAGATCCCAAAGACCCAAGCTGATGACACCCCTTCCTGTCCATAGTTCATCCCTAATCATATCCTGTGATCCCTACTCCTACATGAACATATATCTGCAGGCCACATCAACCAGAACAGGTACAGCCCTATCTAGTCAGAAAAATCTAGACTGCTTGTTGACCAAAGACCACACTAAGTGCCAGAACTCCAAATTTGATGAAGATTCCCTGCTGAACCAGAGATGACACTGGTGCAAGAAATACAAACCACAAAGACCAGAAGACCAAAGAAGAAACAGAAAACAAGGAACAAAACATCCACCCAACAAATACAAACTCAGAACCAGCTCCTAGACCTAGAGTTATCCCAAACCTAGATGCCTAGATGCCAGTGTAAGAATACAGTCAACAACAGGTAGGACAATATGGCACCACCAGAGCCCATCTATACTACCACAGCAGGACAGACACAAGCATCATCAACAAAATAAAAGAGGTAGAATAAGAATCTCAGGTGCAGAAGAAACTGATATACTGGTCAAAGGAAATGTTGAATCTAAATTCCTAATACCAAATATCCAAAAAATCTGCTAACACCATGAAAAGACCAAACTTAAGAATAATAGGAGTAGAAGATGGAGAAGATTCTTGGGTAAAAGGCCCAGAAAATATTTTCAACAAAATCATAGAAGAAAAATTTCTTAACCTTAAGAAGAAGGCCATGCCTATGAAAGTATAAGAAGCTTACAGAACACCAAGTAAGTTGCACCAGAAAAGAAAGCCTTCCACAATTACATGATAATCAAAACACTAAATATATAGAACAAAGAAAGAATATTAAAAGTTGCAAAGGAAAAAGGCCAAGTAGCATGTAACTGCAGACTATTAGAATTATATGCAAGTTCTCAATGGAAAGTCTAAAAGCCAGAAGGACCTGGGAAGATGTCTTACAGACCCTAAGAGACTGCAGATGTCATCCCAGAGGACTATACACAGTAAAAATTTAATCACCATAGACAGAGGAATAAGATATTCCATGAAAAAATCAAAATAAACAATATCTGTCTACAAACCCAGCCCTACTGTAAATACTAGAAAGAAAACTACAACCAAAGGAGGTTAGTTACAGCCATGAAAACACAGGAAATAAATAATCTCACACCCGCAAAACCAAAAGAAGGGAACATACACCACCACCACCAAAATATTTTAGTTAGAGTTAACGTTGATACAACCAAAACCAAGTTGGAAGGAAAGGGTTTATTCAGCTTACACTTCCACATTTCTGTTCATCACTGAAGGAAGTTAGGACAGATAGTCAATCAGGGTAGAAACTTGGAGGCAGGTGCTAATGCAGAGGAAGAGTGCTGCTTACAAGCTCACTTCTCCTGGCTTGCTCAGGCTGCTTTCTCAAAGAATTCAGGACCACCGGAGCCCACCATCCCTGGGCTGGGCCCACCCCCATTGGTAACTAATTGAGAAAATGGGGATTTCATGAAGGCATTTTCTCAATTGAGGCTTCTTCTTCTCGGATTACTCTAGCTTGTGACAAGTTGACATAAATTCAGCCAGTATACAAAATAACAGAATTAACAATCTTTGTAATTAATATCTCTCAATATCAGTGGACTCATTTTCCCAATAGAAAGTCAGGAAAACAGATACAGATAGATATAAAAAACAGGATACATCCTTCTGCTTCATGAAAGAAACACACCTCAACATTAAAGATAGGTATTATCTCTGAGTAAAGGGTAAAAGATTTTCTACGGAAATGGACCTAAGAAGCAAGCTGGTGTAGCTATTCTATTATCTAACAAAATAGACTTCCAACCAAAATTAGAGATGGGGTAGAGACACTTCCTACTCATCAAAGGATAAACCCAATAAGATAATACCTCAGTCCTTAACATCTATGCACCAAATGGAACGGCATCCACATTTGTAAAAGAAATTTACTAAAGCTTAAATCACATATAGAAACCTCACACATTAATAATGGGAGACATCAATATCCTGGTCTCAACATGGGAAATGTCATCTAGACAAAAACTAAACAGAGATATAATGGAGCTAACAGATGTTGTGAACCAAATGGACCTAATAGATATCTACAGAATATTTCACCCAAACACAAAAGAATATATTTCCTCCTCAGTACCTCATGAAACTTTCTCCAAAATTGATCACATACTAGGTCATAAAAGCAGTATCAACAGGTTCAAAAATATTAAAATAGCCCCTTATATACTATCACACCACCTTTGATTAAACCTGTATTTTAAAACCAACAGAAATGAGAAAGGTCTAAAAATTTGAGGCAAGGCAGCTTGTCCCATCTGGGATACAGGCAAGCAAAGGTAGGTCAGGAACATTTGTCCAATATAGCTTCTCAGTTACCATTGCCAGGGCACTCAGCAAGCTCACAGGTCAGCATCACTTTTTGTCCCAGCATCAGCATGTCTCACCAGTCACTCTGGAAGCCACCATGCTCCTTCAACATCCTGCAGAAAAACCACAAGCATGCCCTTTTCCCCATGTTAAATACCTGATCAGGATCATGCCATATGCCAGTAAGTGGATCCTTCCTTTTCACCTAGGCATAAGTATGCCTAGTTGTAGGGTGCCATAGACTACTCAGCAGAAAGTTCCTTGACATCCAAATTTTTAAAAGTTTAAGATAAAAATAACATGATTTAAATAAATTTTTGGTGTACAGGGATATACCATACCTCCCCCTTTTTTATTTTATGAAGATATTATTCTAAAGTTACATGAGCCCCTCCCACAGTACCTTGTCCTTGAGGATTATAAAGAACCCCAGTAATATGGATAATATTAAATTGTTGACAAAAAGTCTCAAATGCTTGGCTCCAATAGCCAGTTCCATTATCTATTTTAATCTGATTTGGGACAGCCAGCATAGGAAAACAATGAAGGCAATAACTAATTACATTTTTAGTTGCTTCTCCTGTTAAAGGAGTTGCAACTAGAAAGCCTGAGAGGGTGTCAATAGTCACATGTACATATTTTAATTGTCCAAAATCAGAAATGTGAGTAACATCCATTCAATTTAATTGGTTTGGTATGAGTCCTAGAGGATTAACATCATTATGTGGTCAGAAGTAGAAATTGAGGACATTCAGGACAAGTTTTTACAGTTTGATCTGCACATTCTCTAGAAATACCAAATTGTTGTCTTAAGGTATTACTATTTTCATGATGTAAAGAATGAGATTGTTTGGCTAACTGTTCCTGTGTAAGGCTTATAATCTGCCTGGTATACAACTCTGCTGTGGCATTGCCCTAAGGGGCCCAAGCAATCCAGTATGAGCTCTTAAATGACCTATAAAGTTAAGGAACAGTATGTTTTCTATGATCCTGATCATGGTAGAGCTCCTGGGAGTCCAACCTCCCCTGGATGTTGTGGGATTGTGTGCAAAACTGGCACCCAAGGTCTCCTCTGGGCACTGGCACAGACCAGAAGGAGGAACTTCAAGTCTTTGAAGAAAGAAATTGAAATTGAAGAAGATATCTGAAGATGGAAAGATCTCCTATGCTTATGGATCCATAGGATTAATATAGTGAAAATGGCCATCTTACCAAAAGCAAACTACAGATTCAACACAATTCCCACAAAAATTCCAATGCAGTTCTCTACAGAGCTTGAAAGAACAACACTCAACTGTATATGGACAAACAAAAATCCCAAGATAGCTCAAACAATCTGGTACAATAAAAGAACTTCTGAAGGTATCACCATCCCTGAGTTCAAACTGTGTTATAGAGCAACAGCAGTAAAGACTGTATGATATTGGCATAAAAACAATCAGGTTGGTCAGAAGAATCAAATTGGGGACTCACAAATAAACCCACACACCTATGGACACTTGACTTTTGACAACGAAGCAAAAACCAAACAATGGAGAAAAGAAAGCATCTTCAACAAATGGTGCTATTCTAAATGGATGTCTGCATGTAGAAGAATGCAAATAGATCCATATCCATCACCCTGCAGAAAACTTAAGTCCATGTGGATCCTAGACCTCAACATAAAACCAGACACACTGAACCTAATAGAAGAGAAGGTGAGAAATTGTCTTGGAATGCACAGGAGACAACTTCCTGAACAGAGCAATAATAGCACAGACACTAAGATGGACAATTAATGAATGAGACCTCATGAAATGGAAAAGCTTCTGTAAGGCAAAGGAAAAGAAAATCAATAGGACAAAATGTCAACCTAGAGAATGGAAAAAGATTTCACGAACTTCACATCTGACAGAGAGCTAATTTCCAAAATATATGAGAACTCAAGAAACTAGATATCAACAAATCAAATAATCCAATTTAAAATGCAATACATATCTAAATAGAGAATTATCAACAGAGGCATCTCAAATGGCCAAGAAACACTTAAAGTAATGTTCAACATCATTAGCTTCAAGGTAATGCAAATCAAAATGACTCGAGATTCCTCTTACAACTGTCAGAATGGCTATGATCAAAAACACAAGTGACGCTTATGCATGCTGGTAAGGATGTGGAGCAAGGGGAACTGTCCTCCACTACTGGAGTGCAAATTTATACAGTTACTATGGAAATCAATATGATGTTTTGTTTTTGTTTTTTTTTTTTTAGAAAATTGTGAATTGATCTACCTCAAGACCCAGATATACAAATCCTGAACATATACTGAAAGGTATATACCCAAACTCCATGTCCTTCAACCAAAGAATGAATAAGGAAAATGTGGTCCATTTTATAGTGAGCAATACTCAATTGTTTACAAAAATAACATCATGAAACTTTCAGACTAATGAATCAAATTAAAAAACATCCTGAATAATGTAATCTAGACCTAAAAATATAAATATGATATTGGATTCACTTATAAGTAGATATTGACTGCAAAGTAAATTATGTTACAATTAGAGACCCAGAGGCTAAGTAACAAGAACAGCTCAAGGGAGACACATGAATGTCCCTGGAAAGGAGAAATAGATTAGATTTTAAGGGTAGACTGGGAGAGATTAGAGATAGGGACAAGGGGGGGTCAGGTTGTGGGGCTGGAGGTAGAGGGTAGTGGCAGAGAAGACTGGAATTGTGAAGCATTTCAGGGACAAGAAAGAAACCTAGTGCAATGGAAACTCCCAGTATCTATGAGCATGACGCTAGTGGATACTCCTAGTAATAGGGGATATGGAGCCTGATCCAGTCATCTTCTGTAACAAGGCAAGGCTTGCAGTGGAGGGATTGGCATAGCAATCCCGCCATAAAACTTTTGTCTACAATTTGCCTGCTTGTCCAATATGCTGGGGGCAAGTTGGTGCAGAACATGTGGGAGTGGCTAACCAATGACTGGTCCATCTTGAGACCCATACAACAGAGAGGGAACTCATCACTCACACTGCCTGGAGGGCCGGGAATCAGAGGCTAGATAGCCCAGAGACCTAGGCTAAAACCAAACAGGACTGATAAAAAAGAAAAAGAAAAAGTAAATGAAATTATTCCTAAAGATATTCTGTTATATTTGTAGACAGGAGCCTAGTGTAATCATCTTCAGAAAAGCTTCATTCAGCAACTGATGAGAGCAAATATAAAGACCCAGAGCAAAACATTAAGCAGATCTTGGGGAATCCTTTGAAAGAGGGATAGGAAGGAGTATAGGAGCGAGAAGGATCAAAGGACACTGCAACAAAACCCACAGATTCAACTAAGCAGGTCTTACAGGGGTCCACAGAGACTGAAAGTGATAATCAAGGAGTCTGGATATGTCTGAACTAGGTCCTCTACATATATTTTATGGTTGTGGAGCTTGGTGTTCTTGTGGGACTTCTCTACAGGGGAGTAGGGGATGTCTCTGACTTTTTGTTTGCTTTTGTGACCATTTTCTCCTACTGGCTTGCCTCATCAAGCCTTAATATAAGAGGACATGCCTAGTCTTAGTGCAACCTGATATGCCATGTTTGGTTGATATCTATGAGAGGCCTGCTCTTTCTGAAGGGAAATGGAGGAAAAGTGGATCTGGGAGAGAGGAGAGATTTAAAGGATGGAAGGACTGGAAGGAAAGGAGGAAGGGGAAACTGTGGTACAGACATAATGTATGGGAAGATAAAAAATGGAACACACAACGTTAGAAGCATAGCAACAAGAAATAGACATGGTTGCAGGAGCAGGAAACTGAAGGCTCACATTGTGAACTATAAGAACCAAGAAGATACACAAATACATACATACAGAAAGAGAGAGAGAGAGAGAGAGAGAAGAGAGAGAGCAAGCAAGAGAGAGAGACACAGAGACAGAGAGACAAAGAGACAGAGACTGAAGCTTTTAACCTCAACCTCCATCTCAGTGACTTAGTCCCTCTAAAAACTCCTCAACAGTACTCCCAACTAGGGGACACATGTTCAAATGACCAAGACTGTAGGAATATTTCTCATTCAAACCACAACAGTTATCAAAACAAGAAAAATAGCAAAGAATCTGCAAAATTAAACTACTCTGCAGATCCAACTGTAGATGAATTTGAATATCATAGAGAAGTGTTCTTAACAAATATAGAATATACATTATTTGCAACAAGCCATGCAGTCTTCTCTAAAATAGGATTCATTTATAGGACACAAACAAGTCTTAACAAACAGACACACGCCGGCGGTGTGGCGCACGCCTTTAATCCCAGCACTTGGGAGCAGAGGCAGGCGGATTTCTGAGTTCGAGACCAGCCTGGTCTACAGAGTGAGTTCCAGACAGCCAGGATATACAGAGAAACCCTGTCTCGAAAACCAAAAAAAAAAAAAAAAAAAAAAAAAAAACCAGACACACATCCCCCAATAAAGTATTTTCATTATAGTCACAATGGGATGAATCAACAGCAAAACTACTAACTCCACAAATACCTGCAGAGTGGGAACACAGTCATGTTGGTAAGTCAGTTACTGAAAAAAGTAGGGAAAGATTTGAAAAAAACTTCTAGATTCAAACAAAAATACACACACAACTTCGCAAGAACCTCTGTAATGTGGCTCAGATATTTCTAAGAGGAAAGTTCCTAGCTATTTGTGGTTACATTGAAAAGCAAGAGTGTAGCAGTAATTTGGACTATACTGCTTTGCTTCCAGTCACCCACACAGGAACTCTTTGGATCCACAAATGAAAGACACACAGTTAATTTATTTTTTGAAATGCCATCATTTGAAAGGCTGGGCAGTTCTAATCCTCTTCCCAGGCTCAATAGGGGAAGTAGCCAGAGGCCATTTACCAGAATTCTTACATGGCTCATTGGCTCTCTCTCCTAGAGCACTAAGTCTGATTCATCTCCCACCACATCATGGTGATCATCTGTATTTTCTCCTCTCTCCTGTTCCCTAGCCCACAAAAATCTAAAGGTCCCACCCATTGGCCACTAGCATTTTTATTGATTGATAAAAAACCAATTAGGGACAAGGACCTTCAGCATTTGGGCATGCAGATTCCCAATTAAGTCAATGGATTAGAACCAATCCCCAACAAAAGAGGGCTCAAATCGATAATCTATAATAAACCTCAAGATCTTAGAACATGAGCATGCCAAATCCAAAAGCAGACATAGCAAGAAATAGGTAATATCAGGGCTTCTTGATGGAGGCTAAAAGAAAACCACAAAGATTCAATCAAAAATGGGTTAGTTCTTTGAAAAGATAAACAAAATTGGCTAACTCTCATCAATTTAATGAGAGAGATACAGAGAATGCACAATAAATAATACTAGATTAAAACAGGGTTTTACTACAGATTGCAATGAAATTCAGATAATCATTGGGGAATACTTTGAAACCCTATATTTTAATATGTGTAAATCCTACAATAAGTTAATAAACTTTGGATGCATATGACCCATTAAAATTAAACCAGGAGGACATGAACAGCTTAAAAAATTTATAAAAAATCAAAAAATTGAAGTAACAATACATAGCCTTCTGGCCAAGCATAGCACAGACCACATAGGCTCACTGCAGAATTCTCCCAGTTCTTCAAAAGACCTAAAACTTACAGTGCTTCTCAAACTGTTCCATAAGCCAGAACAGGAATCTGCAAAGTCAATCTACAAGTCAGCATTGTCTTGGTTCTAAAAGATGATAAAGACATGACCCACGATGAAAAAGACAATTTTTTCTGTTGAAAATAGACAAAAAATTGCCAATAAAATACTCACAAGCAGAATTTAATAACACATTAAGATCATGCCATGACCAAGTAAGTTTCACTTAAGAGATGTAAAATTGGTTCAACATAAGCAAATCAATAAATGTAACACAGCATGTAAATAGACAAGGAAAATGACATAATCATCTCGATAGACACAGGAAGGCCCTTTAAAATGTTTAGCATCTCTTTGTGATAAAATTCCCTAGGAAATTTAGAATAGAGGAAACATACTTTAACACAGTAAAGGTATTTATGCTAGACCTATAGCCAACACTATGCTAAATGGGGGTGGGAGGGAACTGAAAGCAGTTCCTTTAAAATCAGGTGAGAGACATGGATGCCCACTCTCTAAGCCCTTGTTCAATATTTTGATTAAAGTCTTAGGTAAAGCACTTAAGAAAAATAAATAATATTGATACCTATAGGAATGGAAGCCAAATTCAAATTTTCAGATGACTTGACTCTATACCTAAAAAAAAGACCTTAAAGACTCCACCAGAAAAGCTTTGAATCTGATAAACCTTTTAGCAAGGTAGCAGGGTGCACAAATCAATGTGGAAAAAGTCAACGATTTTCTTATATGCCAATAACAGATGAAAACAAACCCCAGCAAATCCTCATGAAGATGTAGATAAAAATGTATAGTATTGCATTCATGGAATTTAGTGTGGTAGTTCCTCAACAATCTAAATCTGAAAATAAAGCCATAACATGACCCAGCTGTATCACTTCTGAGTATATACCTTGTCTTAGTCAGTATTGTATTGCTGTGAAGAGACACCATTGCTACTCTTATAAAAAGAAAGAATGTAATCAGAGCTTGTTTGTAATTATAGAAGTTTAGTTTGTTATCCTCAAGGCAAGGAGCATGGCATACAGGCATCCATTGTAGCTGCTCTATCAGGATCTGAAGGCAACAGGAACAGAGACACTCTGGGACTAGCTTGGGCTTTTGAAACCTCAGCTCACCATCAGTGACACATTTCCTCACAAGGTCACACCTCATCCTTTCAAATAATGCCTCTCTTTAATGACTAAGCAATCAAATATGAGCCTATTGGGGCCCATTCTTATGCAAACTACTACATAAGGATTATATGCTACCATTTCAATGAGATACAGTTATACAAGGTTGATTGTTACGTTATCTACTGCAGCAAAATAGAGAAGTAACCTAGCTATTCATCAAGAGATAAATATTGAAGAATAGGAAGTATATATTTGCACTGGGATGCTATTACTGTAAACAGTGGAATTGTGATATTTGTAAAAGATACATTAAACTGTAGATCACTCTGGTGATTGTAACAAGCCAGAGTCAGAGAGGGAAGTGTCCTATATTTTCTCTTATATGTGGGTTCTAGTTTAAATGTGTGTGTGTGTGTGTGTGTGATGAAAGCAGACTATGACAGGGTAAGGTGATCAGAGGAAATAGAGAGGGAAGTCTTCTTAATAACAAAGTATGATATATATTCATGAAAATACATAAATGAAACCCTTCATTTGTGTAGAAATCAAAAGATGAACAATGAAAACTGTGATGGTTGTGATTTTTATGATATTGGTATAAAAATTGGGCTTCTGTGATCTATGATAAAACAGCTAATAGCATAAATGTTGGTAGAAAATACTGAGAATAGTATCATAACATAGTGGCTGTCCTGGAACTCTGTATAGAATTGGCCTCAGGCTCACCAAATCTGTCTGCATCTGCCTACCAAATGGTGGGACGGAGGCTAGCACATCTACCTGGGTATCAGAACTCTCATCATCATCTGATGTATTGTATCGTAAGTATTGAAGTGTAAGGACTATGCCCACTAAACCATCTCTTCAGCCAAAGAATTGTATAACCTTTTGGCAAATTTTAATATATATTATGTATTTTAAACTTAATACAATGTCAAAACACAGTAATAAGAATTAAACATGTTTATGAAGAATTGTCACTAAAAATCCTGCAAAGGTTTAAATGTTTAAGAAACTGTGAAGTGCCTTAACATTTGAAAATTTGTTTTCTTAAAGATTTTTATTCTGTGTATGCATCTGTCTGTGTGTGGGAAAGTGCAAGTGAGTTCAAGTGCCTGCAGAGGCCAGACGAAGGCATCAGAACTGGAGTTACAGGTCATTGTCTTTGTGGTGCTGGGACTCTTCAAGAGTAGGTAGCTAGCTAGCACTACTAACCATTAACTCATTTCTCAGTCCTGAAATCTTCTGAAAATTTGTAGAGGTACTAGAGAAATGTTTTAGGCCAGATCAAATCCAGAGAGATAATGAATGCAAGTCAATCATACTGAAGGAAAAAGAAAAATGGCAGAGAATCAGAAGAGAGAAATTACCTGATTACAGAAGGTTTGAGTGTACACAGATTATCATAAGCTTCAATCAGACAGAAGAATACAATGTAATGTGAAATAATTTGATTTTCATATATAACAGACATATGAAATAGTATATTATATGCATAATGAAATATATATACTATAGTATATACATTATAATACAAATATGAATAATATTATAAACATAAAACCTGAAGTAAATATGGATCATCTTTGCATATTACATTAGCTGTCATGTCATCAAATTAAAAAGAAATCTACCTTCATATTCAGAACAAATTTCTCCTATAATTGTTGAGTATCACTTTCAATGGTGTAGTCTGATTCCACCTGCAGACTTTGAACTTGATCTGGTCTTATATATTTAAAATAAAATCTTAGGGTTGGATTGATGTCTCAGTGGTTAAGAGCACTGACTGCTCTTCCAGAGGTCCTGAGTTCAATTCCCAGCAACCATCTAGTGGCTCATATCCATCAATAATGGGATCTGATGCCCTCTTCTGGTGTGCCAGAGAACAATGACAGTGTACTCAGACA